>CM060671.1:5971262-6241262 GCA_030686955.1 Odontamblyopus rebecca
CTACAGCAGGACTAAACCAGGACTAAACCAGGACTACAGCAGGAGTCCCTGAGCTCCTCAGTGCAGATGGTTCATGAGGCTCTAACATGTCACAGATGGACTTTGGAGAGACTCATACACAGGCAGAGCTGCTATAAAGTCTCTGAGCCACAGGGGGCAGTGCAGAGACCTGAGACCAGGACTTATGTGCTCGGACTTCCTGGTTCGAGTCAGGAAACGAGCTGCAGCGTTCTGGATGTTCTGGATGTTCTGGATGTTCTGGATGTTCTGGATGTTCTGGATGTTCTGGAGCTGTTTTACAGCTCGTTTGCAGAGGTCAGTGAGGCCGTTACAGGATCTAATCTACTGGAGACAAACACATGGAGAAGTCTCTCCAGGTGCTTTAGACAGTCGACCTGTGATTTCTGCTGTTTTTTAGATGGTAAAAGGTGCAGATGTTATTGATTTGATGTGACTCTTAAAGTTCAAGTCTGAGTCCATTAGCCCGAGATTTCTAGCCTGATTTGAAGGTTTTAGAGAGAGACTGGAGGTAACTGCTGACACTAAGGTTGCGGGTTCGATCCCCTGGTCATTCGGGCCTTTCTGTGTGGAGTTTGCATGTTCATCCCGTGTCTGGAAGGGTTTCCTCCGGGCTCCGGTTTCCCCCATCAACTCAAAACATGCAGCACCTGAACTAACATCAAGGACCAGGACGTCCTCCTCCTGTGGCTCCTCACAGAGGGGTTCATTTACTTTTTTATTTATTTTATTTATAAGGACAATGTACAGTTGCATTAAACACAAAGGCAGAGATGCTTGTACCAGATTCTAGTTTTACAGCTAATTTCCATCTGTAGTGCAATATTTACACTTTGTTTAATGTTTATTTCACTTTAAATTCACAGCCTCTCCACAGTTACACGTCCTTATCCTGTATCAGTGCACGACTATACAACTATCTGTATAATTCACAAAAATATGGGTCAAAGGCTGCTTCCCTTTTATAAAAATAATTCTGTCTTTACATTTTCATATTTTCTTCACACAGTCATTCTATTTTAGCTTTAATAACTTGTTTTTTTAAACTTGCAGCCCGTGTAACTTCATTTATATTAATTTTCCCAATCTTCACATACACACAGTACATTACATCAGTTAACATACAAGTACAAGGACACATGCATCCCAATAAACACACACAGTTCATTCTCACAGTGAAAAGTGCGTACATGGTTCTTCGGATTAAGCGGGAGAAGATGGATGGATGGAAAAATCTCACGTAGTCCGTTGTAGTTTGATTTCTTCTCTTTGCAGAATATCATCACTTGGACGTTCGTGTGTGTGTCTCCCTGTTTGACCTCATTCCCTCTTATGCTCCAAACTTTTTTACTTTTTGGCAAATAATAACATGTTTTGTTGATTTTGAAGATGAGATGAAGATGAAACTCTGTGCATCTGATCATTTTCATCAAAACAGAACTGTTACTGTGGTGTTCAGGCGCCACCTTCTGGTAGTTTGATGCATCTCAACAAAGTCTTATAAAGTAAGAAAAAATAGAAAAACAGGCGCTTTAATCCCATTTTCAACCTGTGGTAACTTTCATTGTGTCCTCAGGCAAGATCTGAGGGCAGCTCTGGACATGAAGAACCATCTAAAGACAGAGCAGAGGTCTGAGGAGCAGAAACCTCAGGCAGAGCCCGGGCAGATGGTTCCACAGATCCAGAGCACCACCACAGACCAAGAAAAGGTCCTCACCAAGACTGAGGGGGGACCACAGACGAAGGAGCCTCAGCCTGAGAACAGACAGGCGGTCATCAGACGCCGCAGGATCGTCCTCAACCCCAAAAACTAGGCTCCTAACGCCTGCCAACTGTGCACCTGCATTACAAAAATAAAAATAAAAAATAAAAAATCTGTTCTGTATGATGCTTTATTGTAGTATTAGGGGTGTGATCATTCAGTTTTGTCACAATTTGATTCAATTTTGTTACATGGGTCACAATTTGATTTTGATTTTATTTCAATTTTTCTCTGGCTCCAGAAGAACAAAAACCTTTTTATACGTCCGTTTCAAGACGGGACGTATTATGGTTCGGCGCTGTCCGTCCGTCTGTCTGTCTGTCCGTCTGTGGACACTTCAAAGCTTTGAAGTCTTTGAAGCTTTGTCTTCATGAAGAGGAAGTTTAAAGTTCAAAGGTGACACACAGTTCCAGCTGCAGCGGTTGCTAGGCAACGGGAGAGAGAGAATACAAGACAACTACACATTACCTTGTCCGCGCTCTAGCTCGACAACCGTCTCACCTAGGAATGTCAAACTTCATGGCTGGACACCCCATGGGTCAAGGATGTCTATATACAATAATTCAAAGTACGGGCGTATTTTGCCCCGCTGGAGGAGCTCTTGTTATACACTAGTGATAGTGTATAAAAAAACAATCGACAACAACAAAACTGAACACTTTTTTGCAGTTAATAGATGCTTTTATTTAAATGAGTGCGCATCTACTCCTCAGTGGAATCGTCATGAGGAGGAGGGCGGGGCGGAGCAAAGTCGGCCATGTTGGGAAGGTCAAACACCACACAGCAGCTCAGGGCATAACGAGGGATCTCCATGTCCCGCACCTGAGTCCAAACTCCGGTCCTTGCATCAAAACATTCAGCACAATGAAGGGTGCCCTGATTGTCCCCGCCTACAACATATAGCTGATTGTCAACAACCTCAATGCCAAAGTTTCTGCGCTCGGTCCACATGTTGGGTAGGGGGCGCCACGTGTTGGTTGCGGGTTTATAGGCTTCAACAGTGTTCAAATGGGAATATCCATTAAACCCACCAACAGCGTAGATTTCATTGGCATAGGCGATGACACTGACCCCAGAGCGCACGGTGGACATATCCGCTATCATGGTCCACTGTTCGGTTAGTGGGTTGTAAGTCTCACCTGATGCCAGGTTATGTTGACCATTAACACCTTCACAAATGTAGATCTTTCCATTGTACACTGTGCTGCTGGCAGCGCTCCTCTTTTCGTTCATAGGTGAAATCATGGTCCACTGATTGGTCACTGGCAAGTACCTTTCGGCTGTCTTCAGCCTGTCCAGTCCATCGAACCCGCCTATCGCGTAGATCAAACCATCCAGCAAAGTCACACTAATGAAGCACCTATGTGAATGCATGGGTGCTAATTCTTGCCACGTGTGAATTGCCAGGTCGTACTTGCAGGTAGTGTTGAGCTGGTGATTGCCGTCAGACCCTCCAATCACATACACAGATCCATTAAGGAACACTGTGCCGTGATGGGCTCTTGGAGTCCAGTCATCATTAGCCACACCCACCCAGCGATCGGTGCGGTTGTCATAGACTTCAATTCTGTTGGTTCTTCTGTTTCGGCTATAGCCACCAATAACCATAAGCACCGCACTGGGCAGCCTTGGAGTGGCTAGACGAGTGGGGGGCAGGGAGGCATTGTACCTCCTAGCTCTTTCATCCAACATCACCTTTATGATCTTCGCCTCCACAATCTTCCAGTTATGAATGTAGTGGGACAGGTTATATCTAATCATGCACTGAGTGAAGTAATCAACAGGGATCAGACCCAGACGGACTTTTAGTAGGAGGTCGGCCAAGTAGTGGTTCCTTTCCTCAGGAGCATGTAAAATCCATCTGATGACTGCCACTAACACGGTGGTCTCCTCCTTCACGTTCAGCCGATCATCATCAATGACTGAACACAGGTCTTCCCTGGAGAGCTGGAAGAACTCTTCAGAGCTGGTCACCACCTCTTCGAAATGCTTCAGGACGTATAAGAAGGCTTGTGTCCTCAGCTGGGGGTAGTAGTACTTGTTTGAGATACCCCATACAGTGATGCAGTTACTGGGGGACATTTGCTCCTTCATGACCTGACAGCAGACTTCGGTAATGCCGCTCACATCTAAGTAGTCAGCAGCTATAAAGAGCTCCTGGAGGTTTTCCTGGGTGATGTGCACCACCCCGGTGTAGCAGTAGTCCAGGATAATCTTCATGATATCAGCTGACACATTGGAGATCTCAAACACCTGGCAGTCAGGGCTGGACCTGTCAGTGAAGAGGCTTTTAAAGTATGTGCTGCAGCTACACAGAACCAGTTTGTGTGCTGGGAATTGCACGCCGGCCACGTTGAGCAAAGCATCGCACAACTTCTGCTCCCTCCTCAATTCCTCGAACACAGTGTTCATGTTTGGTTTTGTATTTGAAAATGGATATCTTTGCACAGAGACATGTCTGTCTCTCTTGCTAACTGTGATCGTTTCCATCTCTGTCTTTTTATCTTCCATCTCTGTCCTTTTATGTTACGTGCCGTAGATCTGAACTCTCTTCTCAAATGTTCTGCTGCTGAAAGCGAGAACAAACCCACATTCTCTGCTTCTTTGAGCTTTGACACTTCAAAGCTTTGTAGTGTCTTTAAGTTCTGTTGCTGCAATCTGATTGGTGGAATTCCGATTCTAGAATGTGATGATGTCATACTCATACTCCTACTGCAAGAGCCAGATTTCCCTATTGATTATCCGTCCGTCTGTCTGTCCGTCTGTCCGTCTGTCCGTCCGTCTGTCTGTGGACAATTTCTTGTCCGCGCTCTAACTCGACAACCGTCTCACCTAGGAATGTCAAACTTCCAAACTGCACCAACAATTCATCTTTAACTAGGTTTGACAAATTCTAACTTAATTCTATATACAATAATTCAAAGTACGGGCGTATTTTGCCCCGCTGGCGGAGCTCTTGTTTCTATTGCTGTGGAGTCTGTGAAAAGCACCAAGTTCCTGAGGGTGCAGGTCACTAATGCCCTCACTTTCAGTCAAAATGTGTTTTCATATAAGGCCAGTGTTCTGTGGAACAGTCGACCACCCGCAGTTAGAGACTCCCCCAGCTTCACTACATTTAAAGGCCACTTAAAGACATGGCTCAGGTCAACACAGGCGTGCGATCATGTACAATAGCTTATAATGTGCAATATACTATTTATTAATTAATGATTTATTAATATTTTACTTACGGGCAATATGCAATATACTAATGAATTTTACCTTTGAGGGCACATGCAATATATTGTAGAATAACACTTTATAAGCCAGGTTATTTAGCCATTTCACCTGCATTTTATCTTTTCTTGTCTTATCTATGTGTGATAAAGAAGTTTGATTTGAACTGAATACAATGAAATTAAAACAAAGAAGATGAGTGTAATTTGGGGCCGTGTTTGCTGTCAGTTAAATGAAATGGATTGTAAAGAGAAAACTTTGGTCAAAAAAAAGTAAACATTTTGAGATTGTTACAGAGACTTAAAAACTTAAAGTGCTGGTTATAGGCAAGTAAAAACTTCAAATTTTGCTGATTTCTTATTGGGTTTGTACCTGATTTTTGCCATGTATTTGAACAAACAAACATCGTCTTTCAATTTTGTGTACATTTAAATTATTCTTTCAACATAAACAAATTCACTTGAACTTGACACGAGACGACACGTTTTAGCAAAGCTCCAAAAATGCCATTTTTCAAGAGGAAACCGGCCCCTGAGACGGCCCTGGTGCAGCAACTCAGGGACCAACTGAGACACGCAGAGGAACAGAAGTTCACTCTGCAGAAAGAACTGCAGTTTATAAGCGGCGTCTCTTCTGTCATTTCACTTCTGGCATAGAGAATCACACATGACACTGCACCTCCACCTCTAAAGACGTTTGTCCAGCAAACATCTCAAGTGACAAACAGAACGACGCGCTGCTCCTCCAGAGCACAGTGTATCGCACCAAAACACAAAACAACATTTGCACAGACAGTTTTCTCAAATAAAGCAATTAAAGACTGGAATAATATCCCACCTGAAATAAAAAATCAAACAAACTTTGCCACTTTTACTCGGGAACTTAAAAAGTGTTTGGAACTGTCAAACCTGTCAGCACTGACACTGTGTATTTATGTCCATCTTGGACCAGTGTCAGTTGGTCTTTTCTCCCGTTTCTATGGAATTCCTGTGGTCTGGGCCCAATGTGCAGTGGAATTTAAACGTGTGTAAATATGAAGTAATCTGATGGATAAATGGACAGATACAGAGTGAAATGCAGTGAATGATACAGTGGTTCTATAATTGTCTGATGGTGTTTGACTGTGACTGTATCACTGAGGTTTGAATGTTGGGGAAGTTTTAGAGAAATTTAGAGCCGTACAGGGGAATGTGCACTGTTTATTTATGTAAAAAGGGACTACAGATGGAAACTAGCTGTTCAGCTATAATCTGGTGCAGTGCATCTCTGTGTTTTGATTTAATGTTTCTGTGCATTGTCCCTCAAATAAAGATTAAAGTAAAGTATTTTCTGAAATGAGCCACGGCAAAGTTTCAAATGAGCTTCTGACACTCGACTAACACCTTTATCTTCGGCTCTGTCACGTGCGAGAGCCGACGGCAGCACCGCTCAAGTATGAATGGCTGTGATTTCAAATAGCGATTAGATTTAGAATAACCTCTGAGGTTCTTTTTTAAGACAAAGTCGTCAAGTGTATTTACCTTGTGGACAAGTTTCGGCCGCTGCTGCTGCTGCATCTTCAGAACTGTCCACTGTCTGTAGCAGCAGAAACATGTCCACAAGGTAAATACACTTGACGACGTTGTCCTAAAAAAGAACCTAAGAAGTTAAAGTACTAAGAAGAATATTTTTGGCGTAATAAGTAGATTTAGAATAGATTTTAAACTGAACGGTTCACCGAGTTTAACCGGTTAACGAGGCTCGGTGGTCGGTCATGATCTTTTTTTTGTTTTTCCCGCTTCTTTTACCTTTAGTTCAGTAGAGATTAGAAATTCCTGGACTGAAATCATTCAAAAGGCTCTAGTGAAGGTGTTTGTAGTTTAAAAACACAATAACACATGACATCACAAGGTGGAACAGCGCGTTTTCAGTGTAAGAGATGAACTCTAGACCCTAAATATGCAGCTTTTGTGTGTCTCCAGGTCTGTTTATGATGCGGAAACGACATTAAAACAGATAAAAATAACGTAATTAAATAGTAAAAACTGTGCGACTCGAGCACTGACTTCTACAAAATCGTCTTTATTAAAACCTCCGTTACCTCGTGTACATTTTATTTATGTTTATTTCGCTTTAAATTCACAGCCTCGCCACAGTTACACGTCCTTATCCTGTCTCAGTGCACGACTATACAACTGTCTGTACATAATTCACAAAAATATGGGTCAAAGGCTGCTTCCCCTTCATAAAAATAATTCTTTCTGTCTTTACATTTTCATATTTTCTTCACACAGTCTTTCTATTTTACCTCCGATAACTTGTTTTTGTACATCTGCCTCACACAAACGACTCTGTGCAGTATTTACAAAGGCTGAAGCTCAGACAGGTGAGCTCTCGTATCCGTACAGACAGTCAAAAAGCACCAAACCTGACCAATAAATGCAAATAAAATCTATAAATATGACAAATAAATACCTGTTGTGTGCAGTTTTGTTGCATAAGAACATAACTATACAGAAAATGATACTGTAAGTGTCCAAATTGTTAAAGAAAATGAATTAAATATAAAGAAATTGTAGCACTTTGTATTAAGATTGGGTTATGGTCTGTAATGGCCTCATACAACTAAGGGTCATTTTGGTCCTGGTTTGAGTCCAGTTTAAGTCTAGACTTAAACTGGACTCAGACTTGGTTTGGTCCTGTTGTAGTCCTGGGTTAGTCCTGGTCTACTCTGGATGTCGTTTTTGTTTTAGTCCTGGTCTAATTCTGGTTTAGTCTTGGTCTAATTCTGGTTTAGTCTTGGTCTAGTCTGAATTTAGTTCCTGGTTTAGTCTGGAATTGGTTTCTGATTTAGTCCTGGTTTAGTCCTGGTCTAGTCTGGATTTTGTTTCTGGTTTAGTTCGGGTCTAGTCCTGTTATAGTCCTGGTTTAGTCTTGGTCTAGTCTGGATTTAGTTTCTGGTTTAGTCCTGGTCTTGTCCTGGTCTAGTCCTGGTTTAGTCCTGTCTAGTCCTGTTTTAGTCCTGGTTTAGTCCTGTCTAGTCCTGTTTTAGTCCTGGTTTAGTCCTGGTCCGGTCTGAATTTAGTTCCTGGTTTTGTCTTGGTTTAGTCCTAGTTTACTCCTAGTTTAGTCCTGGTTTACTCCTGTTATAGTCCTAGTTTAGTCCTGTTATAGTCCTGTTCTAGTCCTGGTTTAGTCCTGTTCTAGTCCTGGTTTAGTCCTGTTATAGTCCTAGTTTAGTCCTGTTATAGTCCTGTTCTAGTCCTGGTTTAGTCCTGTTCTAGTCCTGGTTTAGTCCTGTTATAGTCCTGGTTTAGTCCTGTTATAGTCCTGGTCTAGTCCTGTTCTAGTCCTGGTTTAGTCCTGGTTTAGTCCTGTTCTAGTCCTGTTCTATTCCTGTTCTAGTCCTGTTCTATTCCTGGTTTAGTCCTGTTCTAGTACTGGTTTAGTCCTGGTCTAGTCCTGGTTTAGTCCTGTTATAGTCCTGGTCTAGTCCTGGTTTAGTCCTGTTATAGTCCTGGTTTAGTCCTGGTTTAGTCACGTTACACATTTGAATATTTTCAGAACTGAGTAACAGAGACGTGTGTTTTGAAGCCGCTTTGTGAGGGAAATGTTAACGGAGCGTCCGTCGTCTGCTTGTTTCCGCGGATACGTCATTAGGAAGGTTCCGCAGTGTAGCTTTGGTCGCCCGGTCCTCAGTCGATGTACTGCGAGAGCCACCGGAAGCCCTCGCCGTAGCCCTGCCTCTTCAGGACGCTGCACATGAAGATCTCCAAAGGCCTCGCGCCGCTCAGCTCCTTCAGAGACACGTTCCCCTGGGAGGAGGAAAAAAACACACATTTATGAATGAATTTATCCATTTTAAAGACGCGCTGTGTAACTTTCCTGGTGCAGGGTGCGTCAGATACTTTTTTCTCTGCGATGTTATTGCTTTGTTATGGCTGGAATGTCCCGCAGTGCGGCATTAAACCTTTCTATCCTCACGGAGACCTGACTACACCCGAGTTACAGGTCAGATCTGTGGAGAGGCGACGCTGCTCACAGTCAGAATGAGCAGTTTTTCTAGGTATTTTTGAGCTCTAAAACCATCTGTAAATGAATAAATGTAAAGTAGAGCTGTTTAATGTCACACTGTGGGACATTCCAGGCACGGAGCAATGACGTATCCATGGAAACAAGCAGGTGACGGACCCACAACCGAAAAGTTACACAGTGCAAATAGTTTACAGTGTTTAGGGATGTAACAGTGACGTAAATATGGTGATATCGTATCGTCAAAGGTGTCACAATAATATCGTGGAGCATCACAATATATCGAATCACAAAATGAATAGTTCTGATGCAGAAATAGCTAAAAAAAAAAACAGAGGGAACTACATAGACCATGATCCTTTGCTCCGTTTCAGTGCAGACGACATGAAGAAATAACTGTTCTAAGCACTTTTACATCTTCATTCTTTGGATTAAGTCTTGTGGAGGCGTTTTTAGAGGAAAAAGGAGCAGATTATCTCATAGTTTTCCGTTTCAGTTAGTGGTAAATAAAGACAGTTCTGTCACAGTGAGACTCACTTGTTTAGTTCATCTTTATGTGGGATTATAATCTCTAGACTCATATGTTTAGTTTAGCTTTGTGGAGGGTGGAGGGGAAATGTGGGAAATGTGGGATTGTTCTTTTTTAATCACTGTAAAGCGCTTTGTGTTGCATTTTTGTATGAAAAGCGCTCTATAAATAAAGTTTGATTGATTGATATTCACCACAGTATATTGCAATAAATCTGGTACGGTGAGATGTTTATGGTGAAAATATTGTACAGATTTGGATATCGTTCCATCCCTAATGACAATAAATGTACCAAATGACTGGTCAAAGCGTTTTATAATGTCAGTCTTGTTATTATGTAGAATATCGTAATATCGTGAGTTTTCCCACAATATCGCAATAAATATCGTACTGTGAGTTTCATACGGTGATGATATCTTATACCGTGAGACTTGGATATGTTACATCCCTATTATGAACACTATTTAACTTCTGAGACTGGTGCAATAGCGCCCTCTGCTGACAGTAAAAGGCATAAAACATGAAAACAACTGCGAGACTATTATAGGCCACAGCTTCCTTCTCCTTGATTCCTCTCCTCAATCCTCCATTTTTCTGCCAATCAATAGTGTCACATTCAGTGTTGTCCCAGAGAAAACCACGGAAGAAAGGAGTAAACCTGAGGGAGGCTTCAGGAGGCTAAAAGAATCAAACTTTATTGGTCTCGGTGAGGAGTTTACTGTACATCCTCTCTCTTCGCTTTGTCTCCTCTGTGGGCGGGACTTCCTCACCCGTTTCCTGCAGAATCGAGGAGAAGGACGCGAGGAAAGAGAAATGAGACGTGACTTTCGCACCTTTCCGGAGAGCTGTCCGTCCAGACAGAAGGCGCCCCTCAGGGCTCCTTCGCTCACAGCCTCCGCTCGGTCGATCTTATTCCCCAGAATCAGCACCGGGACACTGGAGATGGTCTCGTCTGACAGGAGGGCCTGAAAACACTCAAACAGTTTAGCGTTTTTAAAAGAGAACTTCACGCCAACACAATTTACCCCTTACACATTTCACTTAAAATCATTAAAACATGTAAATAGTCAGGTAATATATCAATAATGTGTATAGAAAATCAGACAACGACAAAACATTAAGGAGCTCCTTTGGCCGAGAAAAGTTAAAAGTTGTTTCTTCTCTGCTACATCTTTAATATTTTAATAGGAATTGTATGTACCTGTGCTCGTACTGTATTCAATAAGTCTTATAATCACAACAAATCTGTGTCTCCAGAGCTTTAACCCGCAGATAAAGGACACAAGTTTTTCTCTTCTATTCTGTTCTATGGTCACATCTGATTCCTCTTTCCTCGCTTCCTTCTCCACGATTCTTCCATTTTTCAGCTGTCAGTCAAAAGTGTCACATTCAGCGTTGTCCCAAAGAAAACCGCAGAAGGAAAGAGTAAACCCGAGGGAGGCTTCAGGAGCAGACGCAAGAGAAAAGAATCAAACTTTCCTCACCCATTTCCTGCAGAATCGAGGAGAGGAGTCAAGGAACAGGAAGCGAGGAAAGAGAAATGAGATGCAGCCTCGTTTGCACAGGCGCTGATTCATGACTGGCTGAAGGTGCTGGGGTTTAGATAGTGAAGATTCAGGTCAGAGTTATTTTAGGTTTAAACCAACTGGATTTCAGCACTGGAACTGGCAACCCAAATAAATACACTTCCTTTAGTAATTTATTTTTGTTAATCAGTTCGTAAATACATTCACATTTTTGCATTTTGCCTGTTTGTTTATGCTTTAGTTTCATCCATGTTCTGTGATTGCTTCAGTATTACAAAAATATATAATCTGTAATTATCAGGGCTTTGACTCAGAGGATCTGTGACTCACGTCCAGTTCAGTTTTGGATTCGTTGAGTCGGTCGTGGTCGGCACAGTCCACCATAAACACCACGGCGTTCACCGCGGGGAGGTAGTTCTTCCACACTCTACGAGCTGAAGGTAACACGAAAACACGTGAAGTGATTATTTCTTTCATTATTGGTAAAATCTTTAAAACGTGAATAAAACTGACAGAAATTCTTTACACCACTGTCAAAATATTTATAATTTACAATATTTATCGGACATTTGAAGCAACACTACATAACTTGAGACGTGTCACCTGCATGAATCCAGGTAAGAACTATGGTAACAGAGACGGTCGTGTGTTACGGCCCCAAGCCTCCAGTTCCTTGATTTGTGTTGTGTGTGTTTTAATTTCCTCTTTTTTGTCATATGGATTCCTGCTGTTTGAGCCCTGGTCCGATTGGTGAGACACTCGGCCACTCCCACATCACCTCCAGCCTCCTCCCCCTATTTAAGGAGATTTCCTTCACCTGCTCGGTGCTGCTGGACTTTGGGGCCAGTCTGCCATGTTGTGTTTGTGTCTTTGTCAAGTTTGGACTTGACTTTGGAAAAAAGGTATTTAGTTTGGTATTTAATGTGTTAGTTTAGTTTGTGTCTCTCGTTTCTGTCTCATTGTGACTCGGTGTTTTTGAGACACTCATTGTCAGTAGTGACTTTGGTTGTTTGCTTGTTGTTTAGTTCTTTGTTGTATATTTAATTTGCTTAGTTCTTGGCCCTTCATTACCTTTGTGTTTAAACCATGTAAATATTTGTTTTAAATATGTTAGATCCCCTTTGTTTTGTTTAATTTACCTTGTACATTCCTTTTAATTAAATTATCTTATTTATTCCATTTTCCTTCTTGATTTTTTGTTACTTCCCTGCCCCGAGCAGAGCTGGGTCGTAACATCATGATTGTCTCTCTTGAATGCAGCTCTTTGCTCAAACAAAGACACTTTTTCCCACCTCCTGTTGCGTTAACAATGAGTTTGCAGTGAAGCGTAAACTTCAAGGAAATGTAAAGAATACAGTTACTATCATTACTATACTATCAATGATCTTTTTTTTTACTATATTTCCCATCCCTAATGCAACTGAAATGTTTTGTGTATATTTTGTGATGGTATTTGAAGTTCTAAAATTATAAATGTACCGTTACCTTGCACGTGTCCACCCAGGTCAAATGTAGTAAATGTCATGCCTCCAATGGTCAGCTCTTCTGAGGCTGGAACACAATGATATTAATTTAGAACTGATTATACATGAGATCACACAAAAATGTATAGGATACCATGGAAAAATAACAATATATACTTCCCATAATAAGCTACACATAGACTATACATGTAATCAGAGATAGAAACTTGATTCTTACTCGGGTGCAGCGTGGGAACATGCTGACCCAGTCTGTCATCTTTTAACATGTGAAGAAGTGTAGTTTTACCGGCGTTATCCAAACCTAAGAAAACCAGCTTCCCTGACTTCTTGTACAAACCTGGAACAAAACATTAATTATGATTTCAGACACAAATTGATTTTGACTTAACAAACGTTGAGCTTCTTTAACTAACTTGTAATAGCTTTAAAAATCTGGACTTGTATTTACTCACCTAAGAATTGTAATATGTTGCTGAAACCTCTGTAAAACCAGTCAAATAGAAAAGACATTGTGGTGGACACTACCCTAAGAAACAAAGAATGGTTTTAAGTTAATTTAAAATACACATAATAAAAAAAAAAAAACATTATTAGCCAATGCACCTGCTGTAGTGACTCAATATAAAATAAAATAAATTACTAGTTACCGATCTAATTCCTCCTTGAATGTCACGTTTTCAAGTTTTGCACAATGATTCTCAATTAAACGATTAACCAAAATCGCACTGATTAAACTTTAAGTTACGTTTGCTTAAACTGAATTAGGTTTGCGTAGTATAAAGCAATGCGTTAACAGCGTTATCTCACTCTTAGCATGCTAGCTAGCCTTCAAATTCCGGCATTTTTTTTAGCATTCTCTTTCAGTAATCAGATTGTATTTGTAGCGGGATCGATTAAACATAACAATTTATTAATTCTTAGTTACATTTGACGTTTCCAATGCTTTGTTATGAAGTGTACGTTATATTTTTGCAATATTTTAGCAGCTAAACTCACCCAATGACACGGATCAGGTAGTGCTCCCGGTGGTATCCTGGAGACAGCCAATCAGAGGAGAGCTTCACTTCTTCGCTTGTTTTGAGGTTAGTAAGTTTGATTTACTAACGGGAAGCGCTCTCTGCACATAATTTTTAAATTATTATAAGTTTTAAAAGTTATACTATTTTTAAAATCTAACTACAACGTGAAACGGCAGGGCTAGTAAGCAAAACTATTACTTTAATTATAAAGTGCACTATTACGCCAATTACTCCTTCAACAGTTAATGTTAAGCCCCACAGGACACAAGCTTCTACCCTATATCATTACTTATTTTCATGAATTTTATGTATTTTGAATTACTTTATGTATATATACTTTTTATTTCATAATTTATTATTATTTTTTATTTATTTAAAAGAAGCATTGGCACTACAAATTCATATTAATCAATACAGTCTTGTAATATAACTTATTGTTTTAATTATTTATCCTAAAAACCACCAAGAACATTCAAATAGTTTATTGCAAGTTAAATTAAACTGCCTTTTTCACATAGGCAAACTTTTATTATACCCCATATCAAAACTAATTTCTTTATTTTAATCAATAATGATGAAATTTTATAACTTGTATTGTTGTAGACTGTGACATTTTGATCTTGCCCTGTCCTTAAAACAATGCTGTATCTTTTATTATTTACTATACAAATTATCATGCACAAAAACACAACTTTCATATATTTTATTTCATTGGTAAGTCAATAAGTAAGAATCACAGTGCTTTTCAAAGATCAGGTCATTATTGGAGTTATAGTGGATAAAATAAAAGGCACTTTTTCCAGTTTCTCTGCAGCATCTTCTCATTTGTTCAAGAAGTACCATTTGTCAACTGAGAAAAACAAATTACATTGAGTTATAATCTAACATAATTCATCAATAATACTTTTAAAACAGCTTTATATTGTGCAATTTCGAATGTTTTGTTGTACCTGAATTGGGAATGGGTGCTGGAGGTCCCAAAGGACTGGCCTGAAAGATAAAGAAATAACTGTCAGTTTTATAGACTTAAATAAAAAAATAAAAGATGCACTGTGTAACTTTTCTGGTGGAGGGCTTGTCCTATACTTTTACTGTTATTGTTTTGCCTGAAATGTTCCATAGTATGACAAGAAACGTATTTATTTCCACGGAGATAAGCGGGTGACACTGCGTTACAGTCTATGGTCGGGTCTGTGTTTTCACGGTATATTCAGCAATAAAACACACAAGAGATACATTTAATGCCATACTGTGGAACATTCCAGGCAAACCTATAGAATAACCATTGAGACGAGGAGGCGGGGGACACGCTGTATGTACCAGAAAAGTTCCGGAGTGTCTTTAAACAGTAAAATAAACTCACCGCTTTGACTATTTCCTCTGCTTCTGCTGCGGAAATGCGGAATGGACTGTCAGCTATAGTTGTGTTCATGCTGGAGACAAAATCTTACGTAATTATAAAGAATTTATAATTATAAAGCAAGAAATTATAAAGTATATATAGCAATAGGTATAAATTATGAGCTATTGGTAAGAAAGAAACACTTACACACAGTTTAAAGGTCCTATATTACACAAAACTGACTCTTTTGAGCTTTAAGTCATGTTATAATGTTGTTAAATTGTCAGAAACAGACCTGGAGTTGTGTTTTGTTAGTTTGTTGTTTGAGTAACCCTTTATTATTAGTCTTTCTACATCTCTTTTTTTATGTTTGAGAGAAGAACTCAGCCTAAATCTGCAGGGTTTGTGTTAAACGTGAATGAAACAAGGGTCGGGAGATGTTTTTTTTAAATTGTCATATGGTTGACTTAATGCGCAAACTGAACACTTCAGAAACCGGCCCTTTAAATGACACTTGAATGGTCAGCAAATCGCTGCCGAGAACCAATCATAGGCCGAACTGCACACACTTCACTTGGCGGCAATCTGCGTTTGCAGCTGCAATATAAACTGCGACATCAGCCGTGTCCCAATTCAGGAGGCTGCAGCCTCCGGAGGCTGTGAAGGCTGCAGGCTTCGAACACACCTCCGTGGACCGCATGGCCGTGTCGAAACGGGACAGGTCCAGCCCACGGAGCCAGCAACCGAGACACGCTGCTAGCAACCGAGACACGCTGCTAATGCTAATGCTAATGCTAACAACACGCACCTGCCGATTACGCACACAGTAACAAAGATTACGCACAGGTAATCAAACTGTCACATTTTGAGAACAAGTTATTCTAATAATTCTAATCCACATTTTATGGCTAAAATATTGCTGTTTCTCCAATACCTCTAAAATAGGCTAAATTACCTTAAAGTTTCAAAAACAGTGATGAGATAAGCATGAAGTATTTTTAAATTGATAAGGGATTACATGTATACAGGGAATGCATTTAAGTCATTTTATAAAGACTCTCCTTTGAGAAAAAAATGGTTTATTAAACAATCAAATAAACTTCTGGAAATACTTTGTCATAATATGAATAGTCAAACATTAAACCCATCACACACACACAATGCATTAATAGGTGCCTGATTTAAGAAGATGTGTAGTGCGACTTTAAAACACATGGTTCACATAATTACATTTCAGATTTTATCTTTAAAAAATCGTAATAATTTGACTTTTGGTGTTTATAATCTTATAACTATAACGTGGTTGGACACATTCTTGTCCTGGTTTAGTTCTGGTTTGGTCACTATTTAGACCTGGGTAAATCCTGGTCTAGTCCTGGTTTAATCCTGATTTAGCCCAGAT
Organism: Odontamblyopus rebecca; assembly: GCA_030686955.1. Lineage (NCBI taxonomy): Eukaryota > Metazoa > Chordata > Actinopteri > Gobiiformes > Gobiidae > Odontamblyopus > Odontamblyopus rebecca. The sequence goes on from CM060671.1 coordinate 5,987,572, forward strand.
TTCGTTCTGATTTGGTCTTGGTTTAGTCTGAGTTTAGTCCCAATTTTGGCAGCAGATGTGACATATGAAGAGATAATTCTAACTGTTACCTAGCAACCACAATGTAAACAAGGGCTACACAATTGTTTACCTGGAATGTTGCACAGTATAGCTTTAAACCTGTCTATCTTGCATTTATTCAAGTACAGTTTTTTAGGGTTTAAAGGGCCCATTATTACACTATTTTCTGATCGATGTTATAATGTTTCCTCATCACAAACAGACCTGGAGTCGTGTTTTGTTTCATTCTCACATGTTTAACACACAAACCCTGCACATTTAGGCTGAGTTCTTCTCTCAAACTGAAAATACTCTGTTCTAGGAAATACGGGAAGTGCTCCACTGTGTTTTTAAACTCCACACACCTTCACTAGGATCATTTGGATGATTTCAGCCCGCGAATTGCCGATTTCTACTGAACTAAAGGTAAAAAGTAGCTGTTAACAGGGTTTCGACAGTCATGGAAATCCTGGAAATTGAAAATGTTATTTTCCAGGCCTGGAAAAGTTTAATGAAAGTTTTGGGAAAAGTCACTGAATTTAAGTATATATCTTTCATGCTACTACAGAGTTCTGCTAAGTTCTCGTAAGGCTGTTATGAATATTTCTGAACACTGCACCAGTCGCTCCAGCAGGACAATACACAATAAGGTTAAAAGTGTAAAAAAGACACAATAAATGTGCTGACAGGATTTTTAATGTTAAAAAACTACAATACCAAACCATAGGGTGAGAGGAAAGGGTTCACAGTTCATATTTAGCCCTAAAAGTGCTCAATTCTACACATGTAGGTGCTGTAAAGTCATGGAAAATTCACTTTAGGTCATGAAAAAGTCTTATTTATAGTAGACAGTGCATGTTGACCAACAGTAAATGTTTAACATGCCAGAATTAGCCAGGAGACTAGTTTCCAAGTCCTGGAAAGCTTTGAAATTTTGTCACTAAAAAAGAGCGTGAACCTTGTGTTAACTTGAAAATTACTGCTTCATGACATCACAAGGTGGAACAGTGAATTTTGAGCTTTTTTATATGTAGACAGACTAATAAAGAGTTACTCAAACATGCATGGGTAAAACAAAATACAAATCCAGGTATGTTTTTAATGAGATTATAACATGACTTAAAGCTCATAAGAGTACATTTTGCATAATAACCTTTAAATTCAATACTTAAATCATATAAATTGTAATTATTTTGTCAGAGGAGCAGTTTAATCCTCATCCTCCGCTCTTCCTCTCTCGTTTCTTGTTTTAAACGAAGCGTCTCCCGTGTTTAACCTCTCGTGTGGGGACTGTTGTTGTAATCTGTTGCCATGGCGATCCTCTTGAGTGGGCACCAGATGGAGCTGACGGAGTTTAGGCCTAAACCCATTAAAGCGCGGGATTAGGAGGCGGGACCGGGGGGGGGATCGCGCCCGCAACTCTTTATTTCAGAACAAACCGGCCGTAACAGAGTGTCAGATGCCCTCCCAGCCCATCCTCCCGTATCCCTGTGTGTGTCAGATGCCCTCCCAGCCCATCCGCCCGTATCCCTGTGTGTGTCAGATGCCCTTTCAGACGACAACAACATTCTGTAGGTCAATTTTAATGAATACAGATGGGGGCAGATAAAATAAATATTGTTAAAATGCAGACAGTAGTAGTAGTATAAATAGTAGTAGTTGTAGTAGTAGTTTTTATATTGCATTAGTTTTATTGGAGGGCACTTTGGTCACCTTGAGTGTTGTAAAGGGCTGTATAAATAAAGATTGATTGATTGATAGTAGTAGTAGTAACAGTAGTAGTCATAGTAGTACTAGCAGTGCTAGCAGTAATAGTAATAGAAGTAGTAATAGTAGTAGTAGTATTTGGAATAGTAGCAGCAGTAGTTGTAGTAGCAGTAGTAGTAGCAATAGTAGTAGTAGAAGTCGTCGTAGTAGTAGTAGTAGCAGCAGTAGTAGTAATAGCAGTATCAATAGTAGTAGCAGTAGTAGTAGCAATAGTAGTAGTAGAAGTCGTCGTAGTAGTAGTAGTAGCAGCAGTAGTAGTAGTAGTTGTTGTAGTAATAGCAGTATCAGTAGTAGTAGTAGCAGTAGCAGTAATAGCAGTATCAATAGTAGTAGTAGAAGTCGTAGTAGCAGTAGTAGTAGCAGTAGTAGTAGTAGCAGTACTAGCAGCAGTAGTAGTATTAGCAGTAGTAGTATTAGCAGTAGTAGTATTAGCAGCAGCAGTAGTAGTAGTGTTTCATATATACATTTCAAACAATACAATAAAAAATGCAATATAAAAAATACAATAAAACCCAAATATACAGTAAATCAACAGGGAAATCTGACTCTTGCCCCACATCTGAGTGTATGACATCGTCAGAGGCTAAAACCTGGAAACCACCAATATCCCTGTGTGTCAGATGCCCTCCCGTCCTCCTGTCCCAGTGTGTCAGATGCCCTCCCGTCCTGTCCCTGTGTGTCAGATACCCTCCCGTCCTCCCGTCCTTGTGTGTCAGATGCCCTCCCGTCCTCCTGTCCTTTTGTGTCAGATGCCCTCCCGTCCTCCCGTCCTTTTGTGTCAGATGCCCTCCCGTCCTTTTGTGTCAGATGCCCTCCCGTCCTCCTGTCCCTGTGTGTCAGATGCCCTCCCGTCCTCCCGTCCTTGTGTGTCAGATGCCCTCCCGTCCTGTCCCTGTGTGTCAGATGCCCTCCCGTCCTCCTGTCCTGTTGTGTCAGATGCCCTCCCGTCGTCCTGTCCCTGTGTGTCAGATGCCCTCCCGTCCTCCTGTCCCTGTGTGTCAGATGCCCTCCCGTCCTCCCGTCCCTGTGTGTCAGATGCCCTCCCGTCCTCCTGTCCCTGTGTGTCAGATGCCCTCCCGTCCCGTCCCTGTGTGTCAGATGCCCTCCCGTCCTCCTGTCCCTGTGTGTCAGATGCCCTCCGGTCCTCCTGTCCCTGTGTGTCAGATGCCCCCCCGTCCTGTCCCTGTAGGTTGAGATGGGGACAGGTCACATGTTCAGTTAATCTACAGATGCTGAGGTGTGGTTGGATAAATACTGTAGATTAATGGATCTTATCGCTAATAGGGAACTTTATCACTATGTAAACAAAATAATCAGAATTCAATCACTTAATTAGGCTCATGACCTGAATGAACTGGTGAACTGAGTGAACTGGTGAACTGGGTGAACTATAATATTGTATAGAGAATAATGGAAAAGTTGTTTCAATATTGCATCTTGTTTTATTGTTTTTTTTGTATTGTTTTTTAGCTGCAAATGATTTTAAAAGCCCATATTTTGGTATTTTCTGATCCTGAACACAGCTTAAAGTTCACAAGAGTTTGAAAAAAAGCCAGTTTTTTAGATATTTTTCTGCGTTTTTGTTATTCACTTGAGTATAAACAAATGAGGTAAAAATAGTCCTGAGTGGAGCAGGTCTTAGTGAGTGCGCATGTCCACGCCCCTGTGTGAGTGAATGAGGGACTTACCCTGGACTCTGATCCAGATTTAAACCAGGACTCAGGCAGGTGTCGGTCAGAACTCAACCAGGACTCGACCAGGACTCAACCAGGACTGAGAGGATCACAATGGCCTTCAGCGTAGAGGAGAAAGGAAGTCCCTACACCACCGACTACCAAGTCTTTTTCAGTAAGAGATTAATATATAAAACACATTTAATTGATGTTATAATGTAGTTTCCTCATCACGAACAGACCTGGAGTTGCGTTTTGTTTCATTCACACACGTTTAACACACAAATTCTGCATATTTCGGCTGAGAAAACACTGTTCCACCTTGTGATATCACGTGGAAACGCTGCGTTTTTAAACTCCACACACCTTCACTAGAATCATTTGGGTAATTTCAGCTCTGGAAATGCCAGTCTCTACTGAACTAAAGGTAAAACGAGCTTGAACACTACCTCTTCGTGACATCACAAGGTGGAACAGAGCATTTTGAGTTTTGGAGGTGTAAAGAGACTAATAATAAAGTGTTACTTGAACATGTGAATGAAACAGAACACAACTGCAGGTTTGTTTTTGAGGAGGAAACAACATAACACGATTTAAAGCTGACGAGAGTCAATTTTGTGTAAAGTTCTGTTAAAGTGTTGAATATTAAAGGTGCACTATGTAACTTTTCTGGTACAGGATTTCAAACATGCTTGTTTCAATGGAGATGTTATTTTTTACATTACAATAGTGTCTGTCTCCATGGCTGTAATGCAGATAAGCAGGTTACAAGATCATTTTTAGCATTAATAACACCTCAGATTAAAGCCGACCTATTCTGCAAAATTGACATTTCAGAGCCTTTATCTATGTTATACAGTTGTTGCCTCTTCTCATTTACCCTCTTGAAGCTGTATCCGGAGTGATTCGTGCATGTTTGAGTCATCTTGAATTGCTTATTTTCAAGACACTACCTCAAACATTTAAAGAACGCCCCACATATAACTCGTTTAAAGCCAAATTAAAAAGTTTTTGGTGGTTGGTAATCATAAAATTGTGGATCGAGTGCGTCATTAACACGTGAGCCAGTTACACACATTTTCTTTGTATGTTGGTCATTTTTAAGCAACTTTTTCTGCATTTTACCTAAACAAATGGCAATGTATGTCTCTCTTTACAGTTGACAGGGATCAAATTGGTCAAAAATAAGAATATTTTTTTTATATAAAACTGAGACAAATCAGTGGTTTTGGATAAATCTGCTGGGACAGGGGACACGGGGATCAAAACTGGGACTGTCCCGGGTGAACAGGGACGTCTGGTCACCCTCCTCATAATTATACATCAGACACAAGCACCATGTCCAATAGAAAAGTTACATAGTGCATCTTTAACAACATCATTCACTAATTAACTCTTCATTAAATTGTAAGCAAGTAGCTGTAGCATTAGCAGGAGAATTAGATTGTTTTACATATTTTCATTTTGAGCCAATCCTGAACTATAATTGTCATAGAATTTATACTGCTTCCTGGTCATTAGTACAGTGTTGTTTTTTGAAAATAAATGATGATTTTTATTTGTGTTTGTAGAAAATGCCGAGGGGAAGTACATCTCTCCGTTCCATGACATCCCGATGTACGCGGACGAGGCTCAGGTAAGAAGGTACATGCTCAAAAACAGACCTGGAGTTGTGTTTTGTTTCGTTCCCGCGTTTGAGTAGCTCCTTATTATTACTTTGTTTACATCTCCAAACCTCAGTATGCTCTGTTCCACCTTGTGATGTCACGACGTGGTAGTTTTCAAGCGAACAGCTCCGTTTTAGCTTCAGTTCAGTCGAGATTCCAGGGCTGAAATGATCTAAATGATTCTAGTGAAGGGGCGTGGAGTTTAAAAACACCGTGGGGCACTTCCTGTACTACCGCGTGACATCACAAGGTGGAACAGCGCGTTTTCTGCTTGAGAGAAGAAGCAAAACACAAGTCCGGTTCTGTTTGTGACGAGGAAACAACATTATAACACAGATCAGAAGCTGCAAACTAGAACTAGACATGAAACTAGTAAACTTATGTATATTCTAATTATTACAGAATACAGTATAATTTGGAATATATATACATTAAATTTGTCACTTTAATCATTGACATCTTTATTGTAATGGAAGTTTGCCAGCTGATTGTAACCCAGCCAAATCAGGGGTGTCATTAAGATCAATATTATAACACAGATCTGAAAATAGCCTAATATAGCGTAATTAAAGCTTAATACTTTTAGTGCCGTCTCATTAGATCAATTATGATTAGATAATATGTGACCTCAGCTGATCCGTCTCTGTTTAAAAAGAGATTATGGATCAATAAAATAATAAAGGGTTGATAACAGGTGGCAGTGGTGTAGGTTTAAAGTCCATATATGACACATTTAATACTCATTTCATTAAAACATGTGGTTCACATGATTACAGTTAAGATTTGACCAAAAAGTCTTAAAAATTACAATTTCGGTGACGTTTTTAATCTTATAACTTCCTGGTTGGACAGATTCTTGTCCTGGTTTAGTCCTGGTTTAGTCCTGGTTTGGTCACTGTTTAGACATGGGTAAATCCTGGTCTAGTCCTGGTTTAGTCCTGGTTTAGTCCGGGTTTAGTCCTGGTCTAGTCCTGGTTTAGTCCTGGTTTAGTCCGGGTTTAGTCCTGTTCTAGTCCTGGTTTAATCCTGGTTTAGTCCTGGTCTAGTCCTGGTTTAGTCCGGGTTTAGTCCGGGTTTAGTCCGGGTTTAGTCCTGGTCTAGTCCTGGTTTAGTCCTGGTTTAGTCCGGGTTTAGTCCTGTTCTAGTCCTGGTTTAATCCTGGTTTAGTCGCAATTTTGGCAGCAGATGCGACATATGTAGAGGTAATTCTAACTGTTTCCTAGCAACCACAATGTAAACAAGGGCTACACAATTGTTTACCTGGAAGATGCACTGTACAGGAAGGGCCAGAGCAGGCTCTACCTCCTGAGGAGACTCAGGTCCTTTGGAGTGAAAGGGCCCCTCCTGAGGACCTTCTACGACTCTGTGGTGGCATCAGCCATCCTGTACGGTGTGGTCTGCTGGAGCAGCAGCATCACAGAGAGGGACAAGAGGAGACTGGACAAAGTCATCAGGAAGTCCAGCTCTGTCCTGGGCTGTGCCTTGGATTCGGTGCAGGAGGTGGGGGACAGAAGGGTCCTGGCCAGATTCACTTCTATGCTGGACCTGGAGTCTCACCCTCTTCAGGGCGCCCTGTCTGCTCTGGAGAGCAGCTTCAGTGACAGACTGATCCACCCTCGCTGTGTGAAGGAGAGGTTCCGCAGGTCTTTCCTTCCTGCTGCTGTCAGACTTTACAATGAACACTGCTAACTCTGCTGCCTGTGCAATACTGGGACCCTGTGCAATAATGTAAGATAGTAATTTATTGTATATATAGCTTTTTTGATTGCAATTTATTGTATATATTGTGTATATATTGTCTTTAGATCCCTATAGTGTTTGTCTATTTTTAACTTAACTGTACTCTATTGCTGCTACTGTTTCTTGCTGTTCTCTTTACTGTGCGTTGCAACACTGAAATTTCCCCATTGTGGGACAAATAAAGGATATCTTATCTTATCTTATCTTAAATGTTGCACAATATAGCATTAAATCTATTTATCTTGCATTGATTTAACTGCAGGTGTTTTTAATGAACGCCCTCGCCTCTCCTGACTTGTAACTTGCCCCGACATGCCTGTCTCCATGGAGATACATAAGTTTAATGACATACTGTGGAACATTCCAGTCCAGTTAACCGCATTATGACTGACGTACTGAGTATTCCTCTGTTCCTAGAATATTTTTCACGCCGTCATTGAGGTTCCACGATGGACAAACGCAAAGATGGAGGTAAAGACATTTCAGAATACACAATACTCAAGTTTCAAAAGTAGCAGCACTAGCAGTAATAATAGTAGTAATAGTAGTAGTAGTAGTAGTAGTAGTAGTAGTAGTAGTAGTAGTAGTAGTAGTAGTAGTAGTAGTAGTAGTAGTAGTAGCATCATTAGTAGTAGTTGTAGTAGTAGTAGTAGTAGCATTAGTAGTAGTAGCATTAGTAGTAGTAGCAGTATTAGTAGTAGCAGTAGTAGTAGTAGTAGTAGTAGTAGTAATAGCAGGAGTAGTAGTAGTAGTAGTAATAGCAGGAGTAGTAGTAGTAGTAATAGCAGGAGTAGTAGTAGTAATAGCAGGAGTAGTAGTAGTAGTAGTAGGAATAGTAATAGTAGCAGGAATAGTAGTAGTAGTAGTAGTAGCAGCAGTAGTAGTAGGAATAGTAGTAGTAGTAGCAGGAATAGCAGGAGTAGTAGTAGCAGTAGCAGCAGTAGTAGTGGTAGTAGAAGTAGTAGTAGTAGTAGAAGTAGTAGGAATAGTAGTAGTAGTAGTAGCAGGAATAGTAGTAGTAGTAGGAATAGTAGTAGTAGTAGTAGTAGTAGCAGGAATATAGTAGTAGTAGTAGTAATAGCAGGAGTAGTAGTAGCAGTAGCAGCAGTAGTAGTGGTAGTAGTAGTAAGTAACAGCAACAGCAATAGTAGCAATAGTAGTAATAGTAATAACAATAGCAACATAATAGTAATAGTAGTAATAGTAATAATAATAATAGTAGTAGCAATAGCAACAGTAGTAACAGCAGTAATAGTATAGTAGCAGGAGTAATAGCAATAGCAGTAGTATAGTAGTAGTAGTAGTAGCAGTAGCAGTAGTAGCAGTAGGAGCAGCAGTAGTAGTAGTAGCAGCAGCAGCAGTAGTAGTAGTAATAGTAGTAGTAGTAGTAGTAGGAGCAGTAGTAAAAATGATTTAATGAGTTTTGTGTTTTCAGATTGCGACCAAAGAGCCTCTGAACCCAGCGAAACAGGACGTGAAGAACGACAAAGTCCGATACGTGGCCAATGTTTTCCCACATAAAGGATACATCTGGAACTACGGAGCCATCCCACAGGTACGGGACACTCCGGGACACAACGATTCCCGAACGTCAACGCCGGGAATCGGATCTCATTTTATTAAAGAACCGAATCTTTTTCTTTCTGATTTATATGCATTTGTACACGGATTTACGCTGAACCGACACAAGACAGATGTCAAAATTCTTAATTATATAAATGTAAACGTACAAATACAAATCAAGTAGAAAAACAAGTAATAAATAGGCAGTATTATCTGTTACATAAGGGTGAGTTGTACAGTTGTAGGGAGTATTATCTGTTACACAAAGGTGAGGAAACTTACAGATATCACCAGAATGATCCTCGCTCCTCCTTGAACAATAAAGTTTCAGTAAGGAACATTTTTCCCTTTTCTTCAGACCTGGGAGGACCCAAACCACAAAGATGAATCCACCGGTTACTACGGCGACAACGACCCCATCGACATCTGCGACATCGGAGAGAAGGTTCAACACGGCACGGAGAATTAACTTAAAAAGAACTAGAAAAGTAGAAAATACAATTGCCCGACTTAAACTTAGACAAACTTTATAGATCCACAAGGGAAATATAAACGGAAATTTAAAAAAATCTAAATAAGCAGCAAAAAAGACTTAATAATTACATATAACTAATAATAGTAGTAGTAGTATTAGACGTACAAGTAGTAGTAGCATTAATAGTGGTAGCAATAGTATTAGAAGTAGTAGCTACAGTAGTAGTAGCAGTAACAGTAGTAGTAGTAGCAGTAGTAGCCAGTAGTAGTAGTAGTAGTAGTAGTAGTAGCAGTAACAGTGGCAGTAGTAGTACTAGTAGTAGTAGCCAGTAGTAGTAGCAGTAGTAGTAACAGAAGTAATAGTAGTAGTAGTAGTAGCAGTAGTAGCAGTAGTAGTAATAGAAGTAATAGTAGTAGTAGCAGTAGTAGTAGGTGTAGTAGTAGTAGTAGTAGTAGCAGTAGTAGTAGGTGTAGTAGTAGTAGTAGTAGTAGTAACAGTAGTAGTAGGTGTAGTAGTAGGTGGTGTAGTAGTAGTAGCAGCAGTAGTAGTAGGTGTAGTAGTAGTAGTAGTAGTAGTAGTAGTAGTAACAGTAGTAGCAGATTACCCTTGTCAGAAACTTCAAATGAATCAGATATTTATATTTTATCACCTTCATGTCGTGTGTCGCTGTTTGTTATGCATTTATTCATCACTGTAGAGACGAAAACATCATAATAACAAAGAGCAAAACATATAAATGGTAATAATACATTCTAAATAAGCAGCAAAAACACGAAGACACCGGTGTGCAAAAGGCGTAATGACATATTCCCTGTGTCCGTGCAGGTGTGTGCCAGAGGAGACGTGATCCGGGTCAAGGTTCTGGGGACTCTGGCTCTGATCGACGAAGGACAAACCGACTGGAAGGTCATGGTCATCAACACGGAGGACCCGCAGGCACACGAGTTTAACGGTAACACGTTTACCGCTCAGATCCAGTCCAATCTTTGGTGTTTCAGAACCGGATAAAGGACAAATTACTGTTGCTGAAAAGTTCGTAGATAGGCTCTGCCATAGACCGTATATATGAGTGGACTAAGCTAACCCGTTAGCCGCCGCGTGCCAAACAGGAAGTGCTCCAGGAGGCTCTTCCGGCTCCTTCTCTCCCTTTTTCCCATTGACTTACACTGAGATCTTATCGCTCCGCTCTCTGTACCTGTTGCAGTGGCCTCGTCATTTTGGTCGTATGAACTCGCTCTACATGGTCCTGAATTTTTTTCACTATTTTGTTCTCCAAAAAAATCCTATTCATAACATAGGGCCTGGCTCCAGATTCACTCCTGTAGCCGTTAGCAGCGCGAGCCTCATCTGAGCGGCGCTAAACGCTATGGGTGACGTCACGCTCGCTTAGTCCACTTCTTTTATACAGTCTATGGGCTCTGCTCACGCTTACATCACAAACCGGGAAGACGTTTGGAAACCTGCGGCAGCGACTTCCGGCGTAGCTCCCGACGCCGACTGTGACCAAACCCGCTGAAGTAAATGTGGTCGTTGGTAAAATGAAGCCTGCAGACGGATGTGCGGTTTGGAATCGCCCTCGTCTCTTCTGATCGCATGAACCCAGTGCGTTCGGAGTCGTGCATCAGCGGAGAAATGATGAAAACTGAGGTACGGTTGGAAATGTTGGTTTGCTGAACGTAACGGGACGCTACAATGACACAGAGATGGAAAAAAACTGGAACATTTTTTCATTTTTTCTAGATTTTGTCAGATTTACGGCCGCACTGTTATCGCCTGTTTCCAAACGTCTTCCTGGTTTGTGACACAAGCGTGAATAGAGCCCAATGCAATTAGGGTGTTCTTTTAAAAAACCTCTTACCATTCTGCCCTGTTTTTCTCAAGATTTCTGACTCTACTGAGTCTCATTTCAAACTGAATCTCTATCTAGACCCTTTGGAGCACAGACAAATGACTGCCCTGCAAAAAAAACAAAATCTAATCAAGGTAAAATGGCTTGAATTAAGAAAGTTTTACCATGATTTGAGTAAATTTCACTTGACAAGTAAAATGAGTGGAATAAGAGTTCTGTACTTTAAATATGGAAATACATCTGGCTACTCTTAAAATAAGAAAAACAACAACGTTTTGAACTTAAAATAAGAAATAAAATCAAATGTTGCTTGTATTAAGGAAAAAACACTTATTCCACTGGCAGATCATTTTACTTGTGGAGATGAATCGACTCAAATAAAGTAAAATGTTCTTAATTTAAGTCATTTTAACTTACCTAGATATTGTTTTTTCCCAGTGTGGACTCTTTGTGAAGCTGAGGCTCTGTAGTTTTGTCCTCTAACTGTCTCCGTGCTCTAATTTTAAGTGGGAACCCGCTCAACACAGAGGAAAGTCAGATTTTCACCTAAATTCTTTGAGAATAGGTATTACTCAAGGGTGGGGAATAATTTTTCCACTGGGCCACATGAGAAACAGAAAACACTGTGGAGGGACAGGTCAAAATGCTCAACTCAATTCTGCGTAATATTAATTGTATTTCTTTATAAATAGGATTGTTTTGGCCGCGCTGGTCAGACTGGAAAGAGTTTGTTATGACCAGGGTTCACGCTCTTTTTCACTGACAAAATTTCAAAACTTTTCCATGACTTTTTCATAAACTAAAGTGAATTTTACAGTGACTTTACGGCACCTACATGTGTAGAATTGAGCACTTTTAGGGCTCAATATGAACTGTGAACCCTTTCCACTCACCTTATGGTTTGTATTATAGTTTTTAACATTCAAAATCCTGTCAGTGCATTATTGTGTCTCTTTAAACAAAAACACCTTATTGTGCATTGTCCTGCTGGAGCGGCTGAAGCAGACGTTCAGAAATCATTATTTTTTAATCGTTTTTAACAGAATGCTGTACTTGCGTGAAAGAGATACTAAAATTCCATGACTTTTCCAAAACTTTCATTGAATTTACGAAATTCCATGACTTTTCCAGGACTAGCTGTAATTTTTTCCAGGATTTCCATGACTGTGGGAACCCTGACGAAGCAGTGAATAGGAAAAACAATTTCTAACTTTTCTAAAAAAACACCCAGCTTTAGTCCAAGACTTTATGTTATGACTAAGCAATAAAAAAGTGAGGCCATCTTACAAAAAAAGTCATAAAAACACCTCTAAAATAAAAGCAATGCAGCTTTAGTCCACGCATGAGGTAAAATGACAAAATATGTTTGTTTTGTAACTTGAAATGACCTTAAACAAGCTGGTCAGAGTCAACCAAAGGTCCGTTTATGGCCCTGGAGCTGCACTAGGCCCTGGTCTGGTATAACGAGTGTCCATAGGGATGATCTGAGGCAGGAGATTGAGCTGCTCTCCCCCCTTTAGGGTCCAGTTTTGGGTCCCTAAAACCCTGGGGCCCGGGATAACAGACCCCTTTGCCCCCCTTTTCATCTGCTGCCCTGACCACTCCTTGTTTCCCCCCTCGCAGACATAGAGGACGTGCGGAGGCTGAAGCCGGGGTATCTGGAGGCCACACACGACTGGTTCAAACGATACAAAGTCCCCGACGGAAAACCAGAAAACGATTTTGCTTTTGACGGAGAGTTCAAGAACAAGGTGCAGATATTTTAAAGCTTTTGAATTGTTTTGTCAGTCTAATGTAGTTGTATGTGATGTCCCAGGTTATAAACATATTACGTATTTAAAAATCACAGTATTTTATAAGATTAGGACAATATTTAATGCAAGAGAATTGGTGAAGTTACTTGGTTTAGTCCTGGTTTCATTCTGACTTTGTTAATGTTTAGACCTTGTTTACTCTTGGTTTAGTCTGAAATGGAATTAGTCTGAGTTTAGTCCTGGTTCAGAGCTGTTTTGGTTCATGTTTAGTCTGGGTTTAGGCAAGACAAGGCCAGGCAAGTTAATTTGCACAGCACAATTCGTACACAAAGTCATTCAAAGTGCTTTACAGAATAAGAAATACATTAAAATCACAATACAAACAAATTAAAACATAAATAATCATCATAAAATTTTAAAATAGAGATGCAACATTAAATTAGAAAGAATTAGAGAGAAGAGTAGAGTGCGGAGTGGAAAATGAAAAAACCTTTCAGTCATATGCACAGCTAAACAGAACCGATTTTAGCCTGGATTTAAACAGAGTCAGAGTAGAGTCTGTCTCACATGTTCAGACTGTTCCAGGTTTTAGCTGCAGGAGTCTGAAATGCTGACTCCCCGAATTTAGTCCTGACTCTGGGCACCAGCAGGAGGCCGGTCCCTGAGGTCCTCAGAGTACGAGATGGTTCATACGGCACTAACATGTCATAGATGTACTTTGGAGCTCGGCCATGGAGAGACCTGTGCACAAGCAGAGCTGCTTTAAAGTCTCTGAGCCACAGGGGGCAGTGCAGAGACCTGAGCACAGGACTTATGTGCTCGTACTTCCTAGTTCGAGTCAGGACCCGAGCTGCAGCGTTCTGGATGTTCTGTAGTTGTTTTACAGCTCGTTTGGAGAGGCCAGTGAGGCCGTTACAATAATCTAACCTACTGGAGACAAGCGCATGGATAAGTCTCTCCAAGTCTGTTTTAGACAGTAGACCTTTGATTTTTGCTATGTTTTTGAGATGGTAAAAGGCTGTAGATGTTATTGATTTGATGTGGCTGTTAAAGTTCAAGTCTGAGTCCATTATTACCCCTAGATTTCTAGCCTGATTTGCAGGTTTTAGAGAGAGAGACTGGAGGTAACTGCTGACACTGTCTCTTTGTTTCTGTGGGCCAAAGACTATGACTTCTGTCTTGTCTGAGTTTAGCTGGAGAAAGTTGTTTTGCAAACACACACTGATCTGATGGATGCAGTGGCAGAGTGAGTCCACTGGTCCATAGTCTCCTGCTGCCAGTGAGACATAGATCTGAGTATCGTCTGCGTAGTTGTGGTAGGACACATTAGTGCTGTGTATTAACTGGCCTAAAGGCAGCATGTAGAGATTGAACAAAAGTGGGCCCAGGATCGACCCCTGGGGCACCCCACAGGTCAGGCCCATGTGATCTGAGACACAGTTTCCAATTTCAACAAAATACTTCCTGTCTTCTAGATAGGACTTGAACCAGTTTAGTGCAGTACCAGAGATGCCCTCCCAGTCCTCTAGTCTCTGTAAGAGGATCCCATGATCAACAGTGTCAAAAGCAGCACTCAGATCTAACAGGATCAACACTGAGACTTTGCCTGCATCAGTGTTCTGGCAGATGTCGTTTGTCACCTTAATCAGAGCGTCTCAATGCTGTGGTGGGCTCTAAAACCTGACTGGAAAACATCAAAGGAGTTGTTCATTTGGAGAAAGTTTTAATGAGCGCAGTTTTCAAAGCTCTTGGGAATGTTCCAGATTGAAGTGACATGTTAACTATGTGAGCGAGTGGTGAAAGTAAACTGTGGAGGACAGACTTTAGAAATCTAGTGGGTAACACATGGAGGCACCATGTGGATGAACTCAGACTGGAGACGATCTCTAAGACAGTTTTGTCAGTTACAGGTGCAAAGTGACTCAGCTCTAAGTGTCTCTGTGGCTGCGTGATTGTTATTTGTCTTGTGGAATTGATGCATTTTTGATGCCCTGAACCTTGTCATTAAAGAATACTGCAAACTCATTGCACTTAGATGTGGAAATCAGTTCTAACGGCAGTGGAGCTGGAGGGTTTGTTAATCTGTTCACTGTTGCAAACAGGACACGAGAGCTGTTACTGCAATTTCCAATAATGTCTGAAAAGTACCTCTCTCTTGTTCGAGCCAAACTGTAGCTGTACATGTGCATCGTTTCTCTGTAAATCTCGTAATGAACCTGGAGGTTTGACTTTCGCCATTTCCGCTCGGCTCATCTGCACTCCCTTTTTTGTGTCCTGGCACAGTCATTGTTTCTCCATGGTGCTTTTTGCCTATTTTTAATAATTTTAGCCTTCATCGGGGCAATAGTGTCCAGAACATTCAAGACTCTCGAAGTCACAGAGCTCAACATATCATCAACATTAGAACATGAGGCAATTTCAAAGTGCATCATTTCCATGAAGAGTGCACTTGTGTTGTCATTTATGTGTCTCCTTCGAACAGCTGTAGGAGGAGCCGGTGGTTTGGGAATAACAGACAGGTCAAAGAAGACACAGAAATGATCAGACAGAGCAACATTAACCACAGTGACATTTGAAATATTTACACCCTTTCTAATGAGCAGGTCCAGAGTGCGCCCTCTGCTGGTGGGCCTTTGTAATGAGCAGGTCCAGAGTGTGGCCCCTGTTGTGTGTGGGCTCACTGACCTGCTGAGTCAGACCAAAAGTTTCAAGGACAGCGCTGAGCTCTTTGGTATTTTTGTCACACACATTATCCACATGTATATTAAAATCACCTGTAATGACTAAACCATCAAAATCTGTGCAAACGACTGAAAGCATCTCAGTAAAATCATCAATAAAACTTGGACGGTGCTGAGGAGGTTTGTATATGACTATGTAGAGTATGGAGGGCGATTGTTTGAGCTCCATTTTGAAGGAAACAGACTCAAATGATGAAAACACCTCAAATGACAACCTGTGTGTAACCAAACGATCTCTAAAAAATGCACACACACCTCCACCCTGTATGTTGACACGTGTTTCAGATTCAAAATTGAAGTTGATTCTACTAGCACTGCATTAACTGTGTTTTTGTCAAGCCATGTTTCAGTTAAAAACATAAAGTCAAGATTAAAAGAAGAAATAAAATCAATTAAAAATGATTTGTTACATAAAGATGTGACATTGAGCACAGCATGGTTCAGATTAGTTTCAGTAGGACTGCATGTTCTCTTCTTACAGGGAATGTGAACTAAATGTCTCTGATTAGACGGTCTAACTGTCCTGTTTATCCGTCTGCGTGGTGTAACTGAAGATACAGCTCCATCGCAGGGCCCCAGCCTGATATTACCTTTATCATGACTGTATGTCCTGGGACAGCAGAGGCCCTGTGCGTCCTGGCTCTTGATGATAACAGCTCTGGGAGGAGGCGGGGGAGGGTGAGCAGGGGGAAGTCTGGGTTTGAGTGAGGGACCAGGGGAGGGCCAAGGAGGTGGAGTGGAAGGGGGTTTGGGTGAAGGAGCAGGGGGAAGTTTGGGTTTGAGTGAGGGACCCGGTGAGGGGCAAGGAGGTGGAGTGGGAGAGGGTTTGGGTGAGGGACCAGGGGAGGGCCGAGGAGGTGGAGCAGGGGAGAGTTAGGGTTTGGGTGAAAGGTTAGAGGGGATCGCTGGGACGGCCTTTGTTGGTGAAATGGGCGCAGTTTTGTATGGTGAAAAGTTCAACAGACTTGATGTCAGAGCCCCTGACCGTGCGTGTGGTGCGAGACGAGTCATCTTGATTCCCGATCTGATGATGCTTTCTAGATGGTTGGGAAGGGCCGTGGGTGAAGGTGGAGAGGAGAAGGAGCGTGAAGAGTCCATTGATGGAGTAGATGTAGCAAACGGGACCCCGGGTTTGTCTGTGGGCAGGGGAGGTGATTGGTCTGCTGCTGGCTCATTCTCTGGGGCAGGGGGAAGTGATGCTATTAACTTGTTCTCTGGGGCATTGGGAGGTGGTGATGCTACTGAATTGTTCTCTGGAGGAGGAGGAGGAGGAGGTGGTTGTTGTGGCAGTGGTGGTGCTGTTGGTGATGCTATTGGTGCTGACACGTTGGCTGGTTTCCTGGTTGGCGCAACAGGAATGCTTCTCCCATTCCTCTTTTCTCTCGCTGGCTGCACAGGACCCTGTCCAGGCCAATGCCTCAGAGCGTGGAGGAGGTCTCCCGTCAACACTCTTACTCCACCTCTGCTTAGGTGTGGGCCATTTCCCTCAAACAGGTCCTTTCGTTTCCAGAAAAGATCAAAGTTCTCAATGTAGTGCAAGCCTCTGAGCGCACACGCATTCACCAGCCACGTGTTCAGCTGAAGCAGTCGGGTAAATTTGTTCCTTCTCCTTAGGTCTATGTTAGGAAGAGGTCCACTGATAAATGTCTTAACCTTCACTTTATTAAGCTCCTCGAGTCATTTAGTGAAATCCCTTTTCAAGACTTCACTCTGTTCCATTCTGATGTCCACTGCACCCACGTGCACAATCAGCTGCTTAATCCCTTTGTGTGTTCACAAAACTTTGGGCAGGAGTGTTGTCATTTCAGAAACAGTGTAATGTGGATAACAGCATGTCAGGATTCCTCTGTGACACCGCTGATAGCTCCATCTCCGAGCAACAGTGTATCTCTCACCTTGACGTCTGGCACAGATTTGCCGTCTGCCTGCGCTCTTTGCCAGATTTACTGTTCCTGTTTTGTGACAATTCATTTTCTGTTTGTACATCAAAATCGGTCTGTGACAGTGGTAAAAATCTGTTTGTTAGCTTTATTGTGGGTGATATAACAATATTAGCATTGTCTTTTATCACTCGCCGCGTTGGCTTAGCATTTTGGTCTGTACCAAGTTTTGGAAAAGACACAGTATCACTCAGGTTTAAGTTGAAAGTTTTTTCACCCTCTTCTCTAGAAATAACTGGGCACTGCTCACCACTGGAAGTCATTGGTAGCGTCGTCTGAAGTCCTTGTTCGGTTTCTAAAGCAAATATCTGTGCTTGTAGCTTATGAATTTCTTGTTGATAGTCCCGACAGCGCTCACAGGTAGGATTCCCTTGGCTTCTTTCCCCCGACATGTTGCTGGCTCATCAGATGATTTGTTAAAAATTGTAAAAATGGTTTAAAAGTCTTTGTTTACTTGAAAGAAAATCAAAAATAGACACATTATCCAGTGTTGGAGGAGGTAAACTGATTAAAAGGCAAAGTAAAGAAGGAAACTGCAGGAGCAAGCAAGGATAGTGTCCGCACTCTTCAGAAGCAGGAAGCAGACCTTTAGTCCAGGTTTAGTCCTGGCTTAGTCCTGATCTAGTCCTGGTTTAGACCTGGTTTGGGTAATATTTGGGACTGGTTCACTATTGTTTTAGTCTGGGATTAGTCCTGGTTTAGTCTGAGATTATTCCTGATCTAGTCCTGGTTTAGAACTGATTTAGTTCATGTTTAGTCTGGGTTTGGTTAATATTTGTCCCTGGTTTACAACTGGTTTAGTCCTGGTTTAGTCCTGGCTTGGTTAATGTTTAGATCTGGTTTACTCCTGGTTTAGCCTGGATTTAGTCCTGATCTAGTCCTGGTTTACAGCTAGTTTAGACCTGGTTTGGTTATTATTTGGACCTGGTTTACAGTTGGTTTAGTCTAAGTTTAGTCCTGATCTAGTCCCAGGTTAGATCTGGCTTGGTTAATGTTTGGTCTGGTTTTAGTCCTGGTTTAGACCTGGTTTTATTAATATCTGGGCCTGGTTTACTCTTGGTTTAGTTTGGGTTTAGTCCTGGTTTAGTCTGGGTTTAGTCTTGGCTTAGTTAATGTTTATGCCTGTTTTAGTCTTGATTTAGTTCTGGTTTAGTCCTAGTTTAGAGTGGGTTTGGTTAATGTTTAGTCTGGGTTTAGTCCTGGTTTACACCTGGTTTGGTTCATATTTGAGCCTGGTTTACTATTGTCTTAGTCCAGGTTTAGTCCTGATTTAGTCCTGATCTAGTCCTGGTTTAGAGCTGGCTTGGTTAATGTTTAGACCTCTTTTAGTCCTGTTTTAGTCCCAGTTTTAACGTGCTGTGAGAATATGAAAAAATGCAGCTATAATTTTCATTGTACTAAAAATCGTATTTAAAAATCATTTTTGCATTAGTTTTGTATTCTTGTTTGCCTCGTTGTCAGTGAAGTAATAAAATCTGTGTGTTGGTTCTTTTTTCAGGACTTTGCCATTAAAATCGTGAGGGGCACACATCAGTACTGGAGAGCTCTGATCACAAAGCAGACTGACGGCGGAGACCTGAACTGGTGAGGATTTAATTAAACTAAAGTTAAATTGTAAAAAAATGGGTTATAATGTAGTTTCCTCATCACAAACAGACCTGGAGCTGTGTTTTGTTTCATTCACACACGTTTAACACACAAACCCTGCAGATTTAGGCTGAGTTCGTCTCTCAAACATAAAAAAGAGATGTAGAAAGACTAATAATAAAGGGTTACTCAAACAACAAACTAACAAAACACAACTCCAGGTCTGTTTCTGACAATTTAACAACATTATAACATGACTTAAAGCTCATAAGAGTCAGTTTTGTGTAATATAGGACCTTTAAACCGTGTGCAAGTGTTTCTTTTTTACCAATAGCTCATAATTTATACCTATTGCTATATATACTTTATAATTTCTTGCTTTATAATTATAAATTCTTTATAATTACGTAAGATTTTGTCTCCAGCATGAACACAACTATAGCTGACAGTCCATTCCGCATTTCCGCAGCAGAAGCAGAGGAAATAGTCAAAGCGGTGAGTTTATTTTACTGTTTAAAGACACTCCGGAACTTTTCTGGTACATACAGCGTGTCCCCCGCCTCCTCGTCTCAATGGTTATTCTATAGGTTTGCCTGGAATGTTCCACAGTATGGCATTAAATGTATCTCTTGTGTGTTTTATTGCTGAATATACCGTGAAAACACAGACCTGACCATAGACTGTAACGCAGTGTCACCCGCTTATCTCCGTGGAAATAAATACGTTTCTTGTCATATTATGGAACATTTCAGGCAAAACAATAACAGTAAAAGTATAGGACAAGCCCTCCACCAGAAAAGTTACACAGTGCATCTTTTATTTTTTTATTTAAGTCTATAAAACTGTTATTTCTTTATCTTTCAGGCCAGTCCTTTGGGACCTCCAGCACCCATTCCCAGTTCAGGTACAACAAAACATATGAAACTGCACAATATAAAGCTGTTTTAAAAGTATTATTGATGAATTATGTTAGATTATGACTCAATGTAATTTGTTTTTCTCAGTTGACAAATGGTACTTCTTGAAGAAATGAGAAGATGCTGCAGAGAAACTGGAAAAAGCGCCTTTTATTTTATCCACTATAACTCCAATAATGACCTGATCTTTGAAAAGCACTGTGATTCTTACTTATTGACTTACTAATGAAATAAAATATATGAAAGTTGTGTTTTTGTGCATGATAATTTGTATAATAAATAATAAAAGAAACAGCATTGTTTTAAGGACAGGGCAAGATCAAAATGTCACAGTCTACAACAATACAAGTTATATTACATTTCATCATTATTGATTAAAATAAAGAAATTAGTTTTGATATGGGGTATAATAAAAGTTTGCCTATGTGAAAAAGGCAGTTTAATTTAACTTGCAGTAAACTATTTGAATGTTCTTGGTGGTTTTTATGATAAATAATTAAAACAACAATAAGTCACATTACATTACAAGACTGTATTGATTAATATGAATTTGTAGTGCCAATGCTTCTTTTAAATAAATAAAAAATAATAAATTATGAAATAAAAACTATATATACATAAAGTAATTCAAAATACATAAAATTAATGAAAATAAGTAATGATATAGGGTAGAAGCTTGTGTCCTGTGGGGCTTAACATTAACTGTTGAAGGAGTAATTGGCGTAATAGTGCACTTTATTATAATTAAAGTAATAGTTTTGCTTACTAGCCCTGCCCTTTCACGTTGTAGTTAAGATTTTAAAAATAGTATGACTTTTAAAACTTATAATAATTTAACTGTTGTTAAGTCAAAACCAATTTGTGTCTGAAATCATAATTCATGTTTTGTTCCAGGTTTGTACAAGAAGTCAGGGAAGCTGGTTTTCTTGGGTTTGGATAACGCCGGTAAAACTACACTTCTTCACATGTTAAAAGACGACAGACTGGGTCAGCATGTTCCCACGCTACACCCGAGTAAGAACCGAGAAGTTTCTATGTCTGATTACATGTACAGTATACCCTATGTATAGCCTATTATGGGAAATTAAACAACCAGTGGCCTTGTGACTATAAATGTTAGTTTTTCACAGTAAACTATGCAATTTTTCGTGATTTTATTGATAGTTCTTAATATCATATCATCGTTTTGTGTTCCAGCATCAGAAGAGCTGACCATTGGAGGCATGACATTTACTACATTTGACCTGGGTGGACATGTGCAAGGTAACAGTACATTTATAATTTTAAGACTTTAAATCCCACCACAAAATATACACAAAAACATTTTTATTTCAGTTGTTTTAGGGATGGACAATGTAGCAAAAAATAAGATCAGTGATGATGATTTTTTCCTCACGTAAACATAGTATCTTTACATTTCCTTTCCTCTCTCGCTCTCTGGCGGCTCTGTGACGGAGCAGAATTTACGCAGCACGGTGGCTGAGTTGCTAGCACTCATGCCTCACAGCAAGAAGGTTGTGGGTTTGATCCCCAGGTCGCCTGGGCTTTTCTGTGTGGAGTTTGCATGTTCTCCCCGTGTCTGGATGGGTTTCCTCCGGGCTCCGGTTTCCCCCATCAACTCAAAACATATGGAGTAAATGAAACAAGAGCTCCGCCAGCGGGGCAAAATACGCCCGTACTTTGAATTATTGTATATAGAATTAAGTTAGAATTTGTCAAACCTAGTTAAAGATAAATTGTTGGTGCAGTTTGGAAGTTTGACATTCCTAGGTGAGACGGTTGTCGAGTTAGAGCGCGGACAAGAAATTATCCACAGACAGACGGACAGACGGACGGACGGATAATCAATAGGGAAATCTGGCTCTTGCAGTAGGAGTATGAGTATGACATCATCACATTCTAGAATCGGAATTCCACCAATCAGATTGCAGCAACAGAACTTAAAGACACTACAAAGCTTTGAAGTGTCAAAGCTCAAAGAAGCAGAGAATGTGGGTTGTTCTCGTTTTCAGCAGCAGAACATTTGAGAAGAGAGTTCAGATCTACGGCACGTAACATAAAAGGACAGAGATGGAAGATAAAAAGACAGAGATGGAAAGAGGCTTCACTTCCACTGTTAGCACAGAGACAGACATGTCTCTGTGCAAAGATATCCATTTTCAAATACAAAACCAAACATGAACACTGTGTTCGAGGAATTGAGGAGGGAGCAGAAGTTGTGCGATGCTTTGCTCAACGTGGCCGGCGTGCAATTCCCAGCACACAAACTGGTTCTGTGTAGCTGCAGCACATACTTTAAAAGCCTCTTCACTGACAGGTCCAGCCCTGACTGCCAGGTGTTTGAGATCTCCAATGTGTCAGCTGATATCATGAAGATTATCCTGGACTACTGCTACACCGGGGTGGTGCACATCACCCAGGAAAACCTCCAGGAGCTCTTTATAGCTGCTGACTACTTAGATGTGAGCGGCATTACCGAAGTCTGCTGTCAGGTCATGAAGGAGCAAATGTCCCCCAGTAACTGCATCACTGTATGGGGTATCTCAAACAAGTACTACTACCCCCAGCTGAGGAAACAAGCCTTCTTATACGTCCTGAAGCATTTCGAAGAGGTGGTGACCAGCTCTGAAGAGTTCTTCCAGCTCTCCAGGGAAGACCTGTGTTCAGTCATTGATGATGATCGGCTGAACGTGAAGGAGGAGACCACCGTGTTAGTGGCAGTCATCAGATGGATTGCACATGCTCCTGAGGAAAGGAACCACTACTTGGCCGACCTCCTACTAAAAGTCCGTCTGGGTCTGATCCCTGTTGATTACTTCACTCAGTGCATGATTAGATATAACCTGTCCCACTACATTCATAACTGGAAGATTGTGGAGGCGAAGATCATAAAGGTGATGTTGGATGAAAGAGCTAGGAGGTACAATGCCTCCCTGCCCCCCACTCGTCTAGCCACTCCAAGGCTGCCCAGTGCGGTGCTTATGGTTATTGGTGGCTATAGCCAAGGCAGAATACTAACCAACAGCATTGAAGTCTATGACAACCTCACCGATCGCTGGGTGGGTGTGGCTAATGATGACTGGACTCCAAGAGCCCATCACGGCACAGTGTTCCTTAATGGATCTGTGTATGTGATTGGAGGGTCTGACGGCAATCACCAGCTCAACACTACCTGCAAGTACGACCTGGCAATTCACACGTGGCAAGAATTAGCACCCATGCATTCACATAGGTGCTACATTAGTGTGACTTTGCTGGATGGTTTGATCTACGCGATAGGCGGGTTCGATGGACTGGACAGGCTGAAGACAGCCGAAAGGTACTTGCCAGTGACCAATCAGTGGACCATGATTTCACCTATGAACGAAAAGAGGAGCGCTGCCAGTAGCACAGTGTACAATGGAAAGATCTACATTTGTGGAGGTTATAATGGTGAACATTTCCTGGCATCAGCTGAGACTTACAACCCACTAACCGAACAGTGGACCACGATAGCGGATATGTCCACCATGCGCTCTGGGGTCAGTGTCATCGCCTATGCCAATGAAATCTACGCTGTTGGTGGGTTTAATGGACATTCCCGTTTGAACACTGTTGAAGCCTATAACCCCGCAACCAACACGTGGTGCTCCCTACCCAACATGTGGACCGAGCGCAGAAACTTTGGCATTGAGGTTGTTGACAATCAGCTATATGTTGTAGGCGGGGACAATCGGGGCACCATTCGTTGTGCTGAATGTTTTGATGCAAGGACCGGAGTTTGGACTCGGGTGCGGGACATGGAGATCCCTCGTTCTGCCCTGAGCTGCTGTGTGGTGTTTGACCTTCCCAACATGGCCGACTTTGCTCCGCCCCGCCCTCCTCCTCATGACGATTCCACTGAGGAGTAGATGCGCACTCATTTAAATAAAAGCATCTATTAACTGCAAAAAAGTGTTCAGTTTTGTTGTTGTCGATTGTTTTTTATACACTAGTGACAGTAGCTCATTTGATATAGTGCTCGTCCTCTAATTTGAAGGTTGCCGGTTCGAATCCCGCTCTCAACATACACATCATTGGGAGAGTGATCAGATCCTCTGGCCCACAGGTTGGTGGTTCGATTCCAGCTCCCAAAGAAGAATGCTGTTGTTGTGTCCTTTGGCGTGGTTCCCTGATGTAAAAGTGCTTTAAATGCATTGAAGGTGGAAAAGCTCTGTATAAAATGTTACCATCAAATAGACTTTTTCCAGGTATTTAGTATGAAAAAGAGCTCCGCCAGCGGGGCAAAATACGCCCGTACTTTGAATTATTGTATATAGAATTCTAGAATCGGAATTCCACCAATCAGATTGCAGCAACAGAACTTAAAGACACTACAAAGCTTTAATGTGTCAAAGCTCAAAGAAGCAGAGAATGTGGGTTGTTCTCGCTTTCAGCAGCAGAACATTTGAGAAGAGAGTTCAGATCTTTCATGAAGACAAAGCTTCAAAGACTTCAAAGCTTTGAAGTGTCCACAGACAGACGGACAGACGGACGGACAGACGGACAGACAGATGGACAGACGGACGGACAGACGGACGGACAGCGCCATACCATAATACGTCCCGTCTTATTACAACGGGCGTATAAAAATGCTCAGTAAAGCACTTTGGAGACATGTGTCTGTGTAAAGCACTATATAAATAAACCTTACCTTACCTTACGCATCATTTTACAGAAATAACAAGAGCTCCTCTAGCGGGGCAAAATACGCCCGTACTTTGAATCATTGTATATAGAATTAAGTATATATACCTTGATTATATACCTTGACCTTTGACCCTGTGACCTTGAAATCAATAGGGAACATCCTTGACCCATGGGGTGTCCAGTAATGTGTAGTTGTCTTGTATTCTCTCTCTCCCGTTGCCTAGCAACCGCTGCAGCTGGAACTGTGTGTCACCTTTGAACTTTAAACTTCAAAGCTTTGAAGTCTTTGAAGCTTTGTCTTCATGAAGAGGCAAAACATGTGGGGCATGCGCCGATATATATAAGGTGACCTTGACCTTTGACCTTGAAATCAATAGGGAACATCCTTGACCCATGGGGTGTCCAGCCATGAAGTTTGACATTCCTAGGTGAGACGGTTGTCGAGCTAGAGCGCGGACAAGAAATTGTCCACAGACGGACGGACGGACGGACAGCGCCATACCATAATACGTCCCGTTTTATCACGGGTGTATAAAAATGTTAAATTAAAATTGCGCAGTTGTGTTATCTTTTGTGAATGCTTTAATCACTGTATTAGTAAAATAACATTTGTCTCATTCTTAAAACATAAATGGGGTGAAATTAAAGTTGAAAGTAGGAGTCAAGAATTGAGAGAAAACGGAGAGAAAGAAACAGAACAGTAAAACAGGAGTTACAATTCTTCTCTCGTTCTCATTTCAATTTCAATTTCAATTTTCAATTTATTTTGTAGTGCCCAAAATCGCAACAAGAGAGCACTTCGCTCTCAGAATGCAGGATTATTAGTGGTTCCTAGAGTGTCTAAAAGTACAGTGGGGGGGAGAGCCTTCAGTTACCAAGCTCCTGTGTTATGGAATCAACTCCCTGTTGATGTTAAACAGGCTCCACAGTCTCTTTATTTAAACACCAGTTTCAGCAGTAAAAGTCTTGGCGCTGCCCCCAGGCTGGCCACACCAAACCCCCCTGAAACATGACCTGATTTTGTTCCATGCATGGTCAGGTTAAAGGCTACATAGTCTAGAGCAGGCATGTCCAAACTATGGACCGGTGGCCAAAGGTGGCCCTAAGACCAATTGTTGTTGGCGCTAAGGCATCCAGGGGAATTGGCCCATACTACCACAAGTAGTACTTTTTACTGCATGTTTTTGAAATCTACCTTGATCAAGCAAATGTAGTGTGTCCTTCTGAGGGTCTAAGCATGAACAAAGGTCTGGAGGGTCATTCAAATCTGTTATAAATGCACAGATTTGAATTACTCACTGTTCTGATCATCAGTCTATGAGCCCCGATCGGCCCTCACGCTGCTCTGTGTTTTCATATGTGGCCCTAGATGAAAAAAGTTTGGGCACCCTGGTCTAGAGGCAGGTAAATGGCTGAGGTGCACCATGCAGCCTCGTGGGTTAGACTGGGCCGTGGGAACACACCTGCTGACACGGGG
Organism: Odontamblyopus rebecca; assembly: GCA_030686955.1. Lineage (NCBI taxonomy): Eukaryota > Metazoa > Chordata > Actinopteri > Gobiiformes > Gobiidae > Odontamblyopus > Odontamblyopus rebecca. Next base: position 6,013,429 of record CM060671.1, read on the forward strand.
GAATATGTCAGATCGGATATATGAATGTGCTCTGATTGAGACACAGAAGAAAATGTAAGCTTCAGGCCAAGGGTCAGACAGGTCCCTGCTTGCTGCGACTTTCCACAGTACCTCTGTGACAGTGAACAAATCAAAGCAAGATAATATCTCAGTCATATCTATGGGAACCTATAGACACAATAAAGAATCGCATCTCATTCTTTACCAGACTACAATACAAAACAATGAATAAAATAAATAAGATCATGTGACCCAGATTTAGGCTATCCTTTCTGGAGTGGTGCTGGAGGAGTCTCTTCAGCATGATACTCTGACGTTGGTTATGTGTGGTTTAACATCAATTTGAGGAGAGTTTGGAGTCCATTTAGAAAAAAGCCAATTCATTTGTTCATTATTAAAGCAAGATTAATTTGTTGTCTTTGATGGAAAGTTGCACATTGGCCAATGTAAAATCCCATTAATTCTGAGCACATTAAAAAAGAGGATGAAAAATCTGGGATATTGTCTAATTACATGGAATATGCGTAGGCTTTTTGTGAACAAGTACAGACTGAAAGAGACTTCAGGCAGGGCGTGAGCTGTTGGTTTTATGTGGTTACAGTGATCGCCTGTGAATTTGGCAAGTGAAAAAAGTAAACAGATTAAATTGTAGGCTTATGTAAACATAAATATGATCTGTCTTTACAACTCTAAAATAATGAATTAGTCCGAACTCAAATCTAATGTAATTACCTTTCCCTTCCCATTCTCTGTGTAGCTGATGGATTCTGTCGCGCAGTCGTAAACAGATGTTACAGTGCCTCCCGCAGGCCTTCGCAGTAGGTAAAAAAATGAAGGGTCTAATTCATTGTCACTGTATTTTAACTGCGTGTAGCGTGTTTAAATCAAATACCGGGAGAGGGCCTTTATGTGAAGATTTTCACTTAATACCGAAATATAGGCATAAGTTTCTACCTGGCTGCAGTAAGAGCTGCGATTGGTAGACCAAGTTGTACTCGTTTTTCATTGGATTAGGGGGCGCACGTGACCAGAAATTGTCAAAAAGTATTCACACGCTTAGGCCCACGTTTCGTTAGTTTCTTCAAATAAAGTAACGAGTCGTTGTGCATTCCCATACGACGTCCTGACTGTCTCTAAAGTCTCTGTCTCGAAGTCTCTAAAAGCCATGAAAGAAAAGTCTATCGACGCACGGAAGGTTTATGTGGGATCTGTGTCGTGATAGGGCCATAGTCAATCACGTGACGTACTACAGACGCGTGTGCAACCGTGGGTAATCATGGGTAATCATCATATATTTGCTAAAATGAATGAAAGAAACTAAGATTATACTTAGATCGCGAACTTGGTTATCGGTACTGAGTATATTAACCTTGCGCCGTACAAAATTCAGCAGAACGTAACTTCGCGTAAACCGTGAGTGAGAAAGTTATGGAAGAAATAATGGTCCTCTCCTGTGTCATTCTTGGGTTATCGCTTCTCGGCCTTTTGGCTAAGATCAAGTGTAGTATCTGTTCTTATCAGTTTAATATCTGATACGTCCCCTATCCGGGGACCATATATTAAATTGATTTTTGGAGCAGGGAGATGGAATAGGGGCTTGCTCCGTCCACTCCACGCATCGACCTGGTATTGCAGTACCTCCAGGAACGGTGCACCCCCTATAAATGTTAAAAAGAATGTTGAGTGTTTGGAATTTTGTGGTTCCTCTAACGGGTAAATTGTGATAAACCTCATTGCGTTAATGGGATTGAGATTACTATAAAGCACAGGTGTCAAACATGCGGCCCGGGGGCCAGATCTGGCTCTCCAAGACCTTTAATCTGGCGCTCTGCTGATTTTCTCTTAAAATATGTAAAATTTTCAGATTTTTCTGGTAATATTCTACGCCGCTTAGCATAGCAGCATCTCCAGTGCCTCCCACCAGAGCAGCACAAATGAAGACTCGCCTCTTTCCAAACGCTCTTAAGACCAGGCTTAAAACCTTCCTCTTCGGAATAGCTTATGACCAGGTTACTTAGTTGATGTCACTAAGATAAGCTGCTGCAGGAGATAACAAGCTGGGGGAAGTGTGGCAACCTGAGCACTGTCCTCTGTTTCCTCCTATTTTCTCATCAGCATCACTTACTATGTTCTCATCTGTAGCTCGTTCATTGCTATTCACATGTTGTCCCCTGTCCCACTCCCCCTGTGGAGTGGAACTCGTTCAGATGCCTGATGGCAGCTGGACCCCTCTCCTCCCCTCGCCCGGCTCCTCCTCGCCCGGCTCCTCCTCCTCCTCGCCCGGCTCCTTCCCCACCTGGGTAGCTGTGGCCATACCGAACTGGCCCACGGGCCTGGACATCTATAGCCTGTCCGTCCATGGGAGTGGATCTCTCCTTCACTGTAGTTCTCCCTGAGGTTTCTTCTTTTTCCCAGGACCCTGGGTTTTTTGGAGTTTTTCCTTGCTGAGAAGGAGGGTCTAAGGACAGGGGATGACTGGACAATGTTTCATTTGCTGCTTTACATGAATGTTGTTTATTCCTGTTTTGATATGTCTGTGTGTATGTTTTGCTCATCCATATCTTGGAACGCCCTTAGAGGCAACTGTTGTTGCGATTTTGGGCGCTACAAAAATAAATTGAAAATTGAAATTGAAATTGAAATGAGAACGAGAGAAGAATTGTAACTCCTGTTTTACTGTTCTCCTGTTTCTTTCTCTCTGTTTTCTCTCAATTCAAATTCTCAATTCTCAGTTTTCTCTGTTTGGCTGATAGGGGACAATGGCATCCTGAAGATATGATGGGGCCATATTGTTTAAGGCTTTGTATGTCAGGAGGAGAACTTTGAATTTAATTCTAAACTCGACAGGAAGCCAGTGCAGTGATTTTAACACAGGACTGATGTGATCACGTCTTTTAGTTCCTGTTAGGACTCTGGCCGCTGCATTTTGGACCAACTGGAAGCTTCTTAAAGTACCTTTAGCGCAGACGGTGAGCAGAGAATTACAGTAATCTAGTCTGGATGTAACAAATGCATGGATAAGTTTTTCAGCATCATTTTTAGGCAAAATATTTCTGATTTTAGTTATGTTTCGCAGGTGAAAATATGCAGTTTTACAAGCTTGGTTTATATGAGCTGTGAATGAGAGATTTTGGTCAAATACGACTCCAAGGTTTTTTACAGTAGAGCTAGAGGCTATACTCACATTGTCAAGTGAGATTATCTGGTCTGACAGAGAATCTCTCTGACCTTTAGGACCGACAACAATGACCTCTGTCTTTTCAGGGTTTAACAGCAGATAATTCAGGGTCATCCAGGTTTTGATGTCCTTCACACAGGCACTGAGCTTATCGATTTGATCGGTCTGATTAGGTTTCATTGATAAGTACAGCTGAGTGTCATCAGCATAGCAGTGGAAATTAATGCCATGTTTTCTGATAATGTTACCTAATGGCAACATATACAGAGTAAACAGGATTGGACCAAGCACAGATCCTTGTGGAACACCACAAGCTACTTTAGAGCAGGGAGAGGTGCACTGGTTTACACTAACAAACTGGTACCTATCTGATAGATAGGATTTAAACCATTTGAGGGCGGTCCCTCTGACACCTATGTCACATTCTAACCTCTGCAGTAGAATGTTGTGATCAATGGTGTCAAACGCTGCACTGAGGTCCAGTAGGACCAGGACTGAAGCCAGCCCGTTATCAGCAGCTAGTAGCAAATCATTTGTCACTTTAAGCAGAGCAGTTTCTGTGCTGTGGTGAGCTCTGAAACCAGACTGGAATTTTTCATATAAATTATTGCCCTGCAGATGGTGGTTTCTCTTCTTTTTTTTCTTGAGTTTTCAGACCATCTTAAAACTTTTTTTTTGTCAGTGTCAATGCTAATGTGTGCATAGCGTCACCGTGGTAACCGCTGAACGCTCCGCCCAAAGAGACACATGCAGAACAATCAATAGCAGCTGTTATTATTATATTATTGTAACAGAACGAGTGTTGTTGGGGACGTTTTTTGCAACTCCAAATTGTGTCCAAAAAAAAATTAAAAAATATGGCCGTCTAGAAAATTTTGCTAAATTAAATGTACCACCAGAAAGAGCTCGCGTACCACAAATTGAGAAACGCCATCGTAATAAATATATAAGCATGAAAATGAATGTAAAATTCAAAAAGTACAAAGAGAAAAGCTCCATGTAGCAGCTTTATACCATGATAAAAACATACAGTATCAAAGTGTAGAATAAATAAAGTATTTTAAATATCTCAAATGATATAAAAAACACAATCGTAATCGTGCCCAAACCTTTCCCATAATCCTCAGCTCAGGAAAGAAAACTTCACTCTCGCACTTAACCGTTGCCTCTGTTTAAATCAAGGTGGGTTTAATAATTATTTTAAAATCCTAAAATAAATCTGTTTCACGTGATTATACGGCTAGAATTAAAGATATTAAAGGTACAATATGGGTCCATGTACCATTTGTTCTTTTGAATTTCAATTAAGGACTAAAAACAATTAAAACAGTTTGTTATTTCATGTTTCCGTTTTAGTGTCAAACAAAAAAACAAAACAGATTTTGACTTCTATTTCCAATATTTAAGTTTATTTCAAATAACACCAATCAAAAAACTGTCTCGGTGCCTATTTTAATTTTGATATTTTATTCTCTGGTTTATTTTCCCCGGATGTTCTGCTGCGTGTGTGAATTCAGTGTTTTTATTATAGTTCTATGGACTCAACTGAACAAAAATCGCCAGTGCCACACACCATAAAGTGCAGTGTTAAAATTGACTCTCACAGAATCAGTTTTAACATTTTCTCAGGGTTTATATGAGTCCAATCTGTTCTAACATTTTTGTAAATGTTAATGAAGTAACACTGGACCAAAGTTCCTGTTTAACCCCGAAATCAAGAGTTGTTTTAACGTTTTGAGAGTGAACAGAGAACACTTTGTAAGGTGATCCTGATTTAGCGAAACAACACACAGAGGTGTTTGATTTTTACACTTTATTTTAGTTAATTTAAGATGAAATTATGCACAAAACTGGTTCTAACTGCTCTTCTCTCACAGGAGTCTGAAGTGGTGGGTGGCAACACTGAGGGAAGCTCCATTAACTTCAGCCATATCAACTTTGGCAAATAAACCCAAGTCGAACCCCCATTTAACTTTCAAATAGTTAAAATAACACTTTTTGTATTAAAAAACAACTGAAATATTTTACCCTGAAATTTTAACCCTTCAACTTTTGCTGCTACTCGTTTCTCGTTTTGTAGTTCAACGTTTACTTTCTAAAACGTGAACATAAACGCGTCGCTATAAAAGAAGGGGACATGTTTGTGCACGAAATTTTCCGGTAAATCCTTCGAGCAGCAGAACCTCCGGGGCATAAAAACCTGAGAGAATAAAATGTCAGAATTAAATAGGCAAAAAGACTGTTTTTTTGATTGGTGTTAAATAAACTTTAAATTAAATACTGGAAATAGAGGTCGAAATCTGTTTTTTGTTTGACTCTAAAACGAATCAAAACAACGAATCGTACGCGGACCCGTATGTGACGTTCTGCGGTGGTGTTTCCATGGATACAGAAAGTTACAGCCATACTTCGGAACGTTCTCCATGGAGACAGGTGAGCGTTATGTACCGGTAATACTGTGGAAGATTATAGCCTAAGCATTATGTCAACATTTCCATGGAAACAAGCAAGCTGACCAAAGAGGAGTCAGGTCTGTGGAGAGGCAAGCCTGCTCAGAGTAAGTAAAAACAAAACTAAAACCTAAAATAGTCAAATTTTTGGACTAAAAGTTACACACTGTGACTTTAATTTACATGTCTCAAATACAGAAAATGAAAAATTCTGAATTTAAAGGTGGATTATGTAACATTTTTGGCAGAGCGTTCACCACATGCCTGCCTCATGATGCTATTTTTGCTTTGCCTGGAATGTTCCACAGTATGGCATTAAATGTATACGTCTTATATTCATTCATTACACCCGTTTTTAATGCTCAAAATGTGCTTCGAAATACATGCGTTTTTACTGCTGCGAGTGGATTCGCCTCTCCACAGATCTCGCCTCTAATGTGGCCTTCGTGTCCTCAGTTGCTCGTTTCCATGGCGACGGATGAGCTTCGTGCCTTACTGCGAAGCATTTGAGGCGAAAGCAGTAACATCTCCATGGAAACAAGCGAGCGACGCGCCTTCGAAGTCGCAATTTTAATTTTTCTCAGGTTTACGCGTCCAAAAATCCAACTTTACTACATTTTGAGCGACGTCTCTCTTCGCTCGAGATTCACAGGCTTTAGGTGCAAATAAAAGCAGCGGTAACGGTTTGAAAAGGCACACAGAGTCATGCAGGTTGTTGTAGGTTTTCCAGCGTTGGGTGACGTAAACGTGTTTGTTTCTAAGACTCGGAAAGGATCAGTTCAAAGTTGTGCGGCGACTGAAGAGCGGCGAGGGTCTGGTCTCCTAACGGGTTCGATTTCAGGTTGATCCATTTCAGAGAAGGCATCGAAAATAACTGCTCCACCGGGACTTCTGCACAGAGAGAAGGAAAGATTTACAGTTTTTAAAGCTTTTATATTACCACAAAATTGACCCTTGTGAGGTTTTAGCCATGTTATAATGTTGAGAAATTTGCAGTGAACCTCTTCAAAAACACAACTCCAGGTGTGTTTTTGAAGAGGTTCACTGCAAATTTCTCATCTGGCCAAGATTTTCAACTTCAACATTAGGTTATTCATCTTGTTTTATGAGTTATTATCCATTTACTAGTTCAAAATTGGATTAATTCTAGTCTAGAGGTAGTTTATTTTAAGAGAACTTGTCAAGACAGATAATTTCACTACTTTTAAGTCATTTTCTGATAGATTTAAGTGTTTATATCTTAAATTTTGGCCAAGCTTTTTGGTTTTGTCACACGTTTGAGACCAAATTAGTCTGTCTACATCTCAAAAGCTCAAAATAATCAGCCTAAATAAGCAGGATTTGAATTTTAAACGTGTGTAAATGAAACAAAACACAACTCCAGGTCTGTTTTTGATGAACATTATAACAGATCAGAAAATAACGTAATATGAACCCTTTAAAACTGCAATACTGTTTAAATTGTTTGTTTTTCTTATCTCACAATACATTATAACATTTCTGATGGTCGTAAAATATGCACTACCTGACTTTTTTCTCCATTTAATTCAGCATTAGAGGACCATATACAATCTGAAGGTGTCACCTAAATGGTAAAATTAAATAAATATATTAAATAATTTATCTAAAGTGTAACAGAATTTGGTTTTAAAGTCAAATTTCAAAATCAGTCCATTTTTATACGCCCGTGATAAAACGGGACGTATTATGGTATGGCGCTGTCCGTCCGTCCGTCCGTCTGTCCGTCCGTCCGTCCGTCTGTCCGTCTGTGGACACTTCAAAGCTTTGTAGTGTCTTTAAGTTCTGTTGCTGCAATCTGATTGGTGGAATTCCGATTCTAGAATGTGATGATGTCATACTCATACTCCTACTGCAAGAGCCAGATTTCCCTATTGATTATCCGTCCGTCGGTCTGTTTGTCTGTCCGTCTGTCTGTCTGTCTGTGGACAATTTCTTGTCCGCGCTCTAACTCGACAACCGTCTCACCTAGGAATGTCAAACTTCCAAACTGCACCAACAATTCATCTTTAACTAGGTTTGACAAATTCTAACTTAATTCTATATACAATAATTCAAAATACGGGCGTATTCTGCCCCGCTGGCGGAGCTCTTGTTTCATTTATTTGTGCTACTTCGTGCTTTTGTTTAGTTCCAATAATGCAATAATTGTTTGACAGACATTTTAAGAGCCTACACTATCTCAAAATCAAATCTTATCATTCAAGTTAGTGAGGAGTAACTTAAGACACTGCAAACAGTTTAAAATTTGCTAGTTATACGCCCGTTGTGTAAGACGGGACGTATTATGGTATGGCGCTGTCCGTCCGTCCGTCCGTCCGTCCGTCTGTCCGTCTGTGGACACTTCAAAGCTTTGAAGTCTTTGAAGCTTTGTCTTCATGAAAGATCTGAACTCTCTTCTCAAATGTTCTGCTGCTGAAAGCGAGAACAACCCACATTCTCTGCTTCTTTGAGCTTTGACACATTAAAGCTTTGTAGTGTCTTTAAGTTCTGTTGCTGCAATCTGATTGGTGGAATTCCGATTCTAGAATTCTATATACAATAATTCAAAGTACGGGCGTATTTTGCCCCGCTGGAGGAGCTCTTGTAGTTTTATGTTTTTAAGACAATAAAAATCACGTAGAGCTCTTGTAAACCTGTATCTATAATGTAATCCCTATATTAAAGTTTTATTACAGTACCGGTGATGTTGTTCCCCTCCAGGTCGATCCGCTCCAGCGCCTTCAGCTCCGTCAGTTTCACAGGGAAGTCGGTGAAGTTGTTTTTGGACAGATTTAGGCTGCTCAGATTCTCCATTTGGACCACAGAGTCGGGAAGTTTGGTCAGGACGTTTCCACGAAGATCCAGCTCTGTTAGAGATTAAGAGGGCATCAGCGGCTTTGTTTAAACACACAATCTTCTGAATACTCGCGGTTTGTGTGCAAATGGTTTGTGTACAAATGATTTGTGAGAGCTACGAACAAGTTAGAAGTCACGTAAAGTGGTACACTGTAGTCATAATTCACTCCACACTTGTTGGGAGCTACTAGTTTGGTTTAATTTAGTCTTTATTTGAAGGGACAATGCAAAAAGACCCATAAAAGGCCATAAAACAGAGATAATATTGTAGCCACAGCTGCCCTGGGGTAGACTAACAGAAGTGAGGCCGCCAATCTGCGCCATCGGACCCTCCACCAATCACGGTCTTACCCAAAGACACAACAATAGTTCACACTGGTCTGAGCTGGATTTGAACCAGAAACCTGTGAACAAACGTGATAACCAAATTGATCTTGGACAAATACACGCTGTACCAAATCCTCAAATCACAGAAGCCAGTTAAAGCCAGTATTGTAAAATGGATTGTAAGGTTTATAATAACTTAAATATAAACTGATATAAACAAAGCCTCAAGTCAAATCTCATTCTACTTAATCCTTTATCTGTAATTCCTGCTCATTTGTTATTGCATTGAATTTGTTTACCTCTGAGCTGTGTGAAGATGGTGCAGAATTTGCTGCTGATTGCTTTCATCTCATTATCGGCCAGAGAAATAGTTCTAATGTTTCCGGTGACGCTGCTCAGGACTTTGAACACACCGTCAGGGAAGGAGATGAGTTTGCAGTTTGACAAATCTGTGGAAGAAACAATAGAAAAGTAATATTTAAACTAATGGATACACATTTAACTGTTAACCAGCACCTTTACGTCATTACACATCTCATATTATTAAATAGACGTGCAGATTTTTCAGTAATACCTGTTAACCATGAAAAAGTGGCATTTTAAAGGTTATTCCTTTCTATCTTCACGGAGACCAAACCAGACCAAGTTACAGGTCTGTGGAGAGGCGACTCCGCTCACAGTCAGAACGCCTGTTTTTCTAGGTATTTTTGGACTATAAAAGCACCTGTATTTGAATAAATGTAAAGTAAATGGGTTTAATGTCATACTGTAGAATTTCAGGCAGAGCTATGGCATATCCAACCAAAGTTACATACCGATAGTTCACCTTTAAACTAAATCTAAATTATAGACTTCATTTAATCAGACACTTTATTTTATTTAAGAACTATAGAACCATACCATCCTATATGAATTGTAGTGACTTAGAACTCAACATAACTCAAATAATAACCTTTAGGCACCATGGGTATGTGGTTTACGCAGTAACGTACAACAAAATCAGATCCAGAGCTGCATTTTTCAAGATTTATTCCAGGTTTAACAGGCAAACAACATGGGTACATAATCAAGGCCTCTCCTGTCGTCTGGTAAAAACCACAGGCCCGCCCAGGTGCATTCTGGTCCTGCTGTAACACCCTCTTTCATCCTCTAGTTGCCCCACAGATTAAACCAAAAACAAAAGGTGCTAAGCTAAATAATAGCAAATTAGACTAAACAAATTAGCAAACATAATATTAACATAGCAAAAATGTATTATACAAATTAACAAAGCTAAATTAGTCAACTAACTGACATAACAAAAAATAATAAACTAATTTTATAATAAAATAAGCAAATAGCCTCTTACAGTAATATAATAGCTGGAGAAACTGTTTAGTTAGACTTTGCTGCCATCTGCTGTCGATAATATAAAATTGCCTCTACATAGAAGTTTTTATATGAAATATATTTTTTTATTGATATCTTTTTCTTACCTAAATAATCTTTTCCCTCCTCGGCTGTAGCGTTGACCCTACGGGCCACTTTTGCAACTGATTCCGCCATTTTCCTTCACTTCAGCCTAAAAAAACAAAAACAATGTCATTTAACAGTGATTCTAAACATTTATATCTTTATTATTACTCATATAAATTAATATTATTTGGGATAATTGCGTTTACATAACAGACCGCAGATCACAATCTCTTTTCTAGTGTTATTCCCGTTTAGGAGCTGATATCATGCCGACTATGGTGAAGTCAATGCACTTATTTCATTCAATCAAACCAGGGCTTATATGAAACATGCTAAAATTGTAAGTACACATATTTTGGTCTTTATGTGTTTAAATCTACAAGAATAAATACAGAAAAATGTAAACAACGCGAAGAAATGATGAGTAACGCTAAAAAGTCATACTCACTCAAACTTGCCACAGCCCTACTCCTAGCAGCTGTTAGCATGTAGCACCGGCTGTAAATAGCGTGCGTATTTTTAGCTCAAGAAATAAGAAACGTGGAATTTTTTGTTGCTCCAAACAGCTACTCACTGTAAATAAATAAAGGAATCTTAATGCCGACGGATTAAATGAACAGAAGTGGTGTTAGTTTGTAAAAAGTATGAAAATGATTGCTAATGCTAGCTAAGCAGGAAATATTTTCAGCCGTGCGTCTTACGTCATTGTTAGTGACGCCCCTCGCGGTAATAAAACTTTATAACACAACACAATTAACCTTGATTTTATAACTGGTAACTTATTGGTAATATACGTAAAAATGTAATAAAACAAAACAATATGTTTAACTTTTAACCACCAAAACGCGCCAAGATCTAATTTAGCAATTTACCAAGTCTTTTTATACGCCCGTTGTGTAAGACGGGACGTATTATGGTATGGCGCTGTCCGTCCCTCTGTCCGTCTGTCCGTCCCTCTGTCCGTCTGTGGACACTTCAAAGCTTTGAAGTCTTTGAAGCTTTGTCTTCATGAAAGATCTGAACTCTCTTCTCAAATGTTCTGCTGCTGAAAGCGAGAACAACCCACATTCTCTGCTTCTTTGAGCTTTGACACATTAAAGCTTTGTAGTGTCTTTAAGTTCTGTTGCTGCAATCTGATTGGTGGAATTCCGATTCTAGAATTCTATATACAATAATTCAAAGTACGGGCGTATTTTGCCCCGCTGGAGGAGCTCTTGTTCTATTTTATTTTGATTTGTACATAGACGTATATATAATTATCTCTTTTTCACACCTGTCTCTTGCTATCTTTTTAGCTCCTTATTTAGAATTTATTATTACCATTTATATTTTTTTACTCTTTGTTATTTTATTGTATTGTGATGCTACTGTGTCCAAATAATTTCCTTTTTTTATCAATAAAGTTTGTTTAAGTCTAAATCGAAGTCTAAGTAAGATTGGTTTTAACTTCATTTCAGCATGCTGTATTTCCTATTTTAAGTATTCATCATGTCATTTAAGTCAGATACTGTAATATTTTGTCGCACTCATTAAGGCTATTTGATTATACACCAAACTATAAATATTAAGCCTGTTGATTAGAACTGTAAGCTCAGTATGACTTTTTGTCCAATTTTCTTATTCATTATGGCATTCACAGCAAATAGCGTGATAGTTTTGTCTATTTTTGACCAATTAAGGCTATTCATTTATACAAAACACTATAAATATTAAGCTTATTGATTAGAACTGTAACCTCAGTATGACTTTATGTCCAATTTTCTTATTCATAATGGCATTTACGCAAATAGCAGGATAATTTTGTCTATTTTTGACCAATTAAGGCTATTTACTTTTGCACCAGACTAGAACTATTAAGCCTATTGATTAGATTTGTAAGCTTGGTGTGACTTTTTGTACAATTTTCTTATTCATAATGGCATTTACAGCAAATAACATGATAATTTTGTCTATTTTTGACCAATTAAGGCTGTTCATTTATACACCACAGTATAAATATTAAGCTTTTTGATTAGAACTGTAAGCTCGGTATGACTTTTTGTTCAATTTTTTTTATTTATAATGGAATTTACAGCAAATGGCAGGATACTTTTCTTTATTTTTGACCAATTAAGGCTATTAAACGATTCTGCATTACAACATAATAATACCTGTTTAGAGTAAAAGTTAAATAAAAGTTAATTGTCACTTTACCTTACCTCTCTTAGCTCTGCTTCACTCTGCTTCAGTCCAGGTTTTGTGACTGGCATGTTCCGGTGTATTTCCTTTTCAAAGCGTCACAGACAAAGAGCTGCTACGCTACAGGGGAATACAGAGGGACTTTGTGTTTATCAGATATTCTGCTGTGTCTCTGTTACTGCGTTACTGTGTGGAGATGGTAGAAATGTGAGTCACTGTGGCCGGGCAGGTCTGTATGTCTGAAAACAATAGGCCAAATATTCAGTATATGTCACGGGTGTGGAATGGGCCAGTGGAAATGCTTTGGTTGCTTTCCGAACAATGACAATGGTAAAGCGTGAAGATAATGACACGTATAATTGAAACTAAGCCTGGACTAAACCTGAAATCTGCATCAGAATTAACCCAGGATGAAACCAAGTGTGAATGTAGCCTGAACAGAAACCTACACCTGGACTATCAGGACTAAAAAAGGACTAGAACAAGCCTACAATCAAACCAGGATCAAACCAGGACTAAACCAAAATAAGACGTCCAAACCTGGAGCTAAACTTGTTCTAAATCAGAACTAGAACAGAACCAAACCAAGTCTACATCAGGACTAAACCAGGATAAAACCAGGACTAAATTAGGACAGGTGTGAATGCAGCCCAGTCTAAACCAGGACTAGACCAGAACTAAAACACACTGTTAGAAATTTACTGTAAATTTTACAGGAAATTCCTGGCTAATAGTTGCCATAAATTTACTGTAAATGGTATACAGGACTGTTACTGTAAATTTATTACAACAAGGTACTGTAATTAATTACAGTATCATCATGTAATTTTACAGGTGTGTCCTGTAATTTTACAGGATAGATTACTGTAAATATTACAGCAAAAGTTTACATTTACAGCAACCCAGTAGCCAGGAATTTCCTGTATTTTTAGGGATTGATTGTAATTTCAGAGGACAGCATGTTTTACAGCAAAGTTGCAGCATTACATGCTGTAACTCTGATAAATTATTTCAGACTTCTACAAAGAAAAACAAAACAAGCAGCATATTTGTTGTTCGTGCTTTTATTTTTATTTAAAATTCAGCATTGTGGCCGCTATTATAGGTTTAACAATTTCACTAAAAAATAAAAACATCAGCTGACCAGTCTACAGGTTTAACAATTATTATTATAGGTTTAACAATTGAATTAAAACAAATAATTAAGCATCAGCTGACCAGTCTGGAGAGGGTTACTACGGATTAAAAAACATCTGAGCAGTGCTGATCCTGTATGTGCTGTGAGGTGGATATATAAAGTCTGTTTGTGTTGTGGTATGTGCAGTAGTGGCTTCAGTAGCATCTCCAGTCGTATCATCTGGTAGCATCTCTGTCTCCCATTGGCTGATGTGTTCCAGTTCCATCTCTCTGCCCTCACACCCGTTCACTCAGTCCACCCCCGGCACATGTACTGACCAGTCTGCCAAGAGGGCGACCCACCAATTCAAAGTCCAACATTGTTCTTAGTAGTGTACATACTGTGCGTTCAGCCCTGGTTTCTTCTATGCTTTGCTGCTGGTCTGGGAGTGAATGCCACAAAAGGCTCTGAAAACAGAAAGAGAAAAACACATGAGGCAACAGTTAAGACTGATATGACATGGTCATAACCATAACATGAAAAATGTATGGTTCTTTCTAGATGAATGAATGAATGAATGTGTGTGTGTGTGATCAGTCATCCTCTCTCACTTTCATCCCCCTCTCACTAAATTAGACAGCATAATCTGATCATTCATAATGTAAAAGTAATAGTTTTGTATTAAGTGGGCCAGGTCAACTTACTGTCATCCCTAACACTACAAAATAAGTACAAGGAAATTTCTTTGTCACCTACAGAGATACTCGTGTAAAACACAGTGAAATGAGGTTGGTTGCTCAGCTTTATTGTGCATGGATATTGAGGGGCTACATACCTGGTATGGAGCAGTGGTTGTTACATGGTTTGGCCTAGGGACCCATAATTTCCCATCACCAGGAAGTTGCGACCCAAATTTTCAAACCAATTCAGTAACATCAATAACTGATTTGTAATTAATAGAATTTTCCTCTAATGTAGTACCCTGGCAATACATCTGACAGGGTAATCTTTTTTTTTTAGTAGTTTTTAGTTTTTAAGTACAAGCTCCGCAACCCACCAGAAACACTGGTATGAAGGAAGGTATGGAAATGTAGGCCTAAGTATAAGTGAAGTATAGAGGTGTTTGTGTGGGAGAGATAATGTGTGTGAGTTTGTTTGTAGGACAGAGGGACAGTAATAATGCCTAGTCCTTACTGACTAGTCATTATTACTGATCAAACTGGTGTATGTTATCATGGATGTGGGTGTGTACATCAGGTTTTGGTGATGACTATTTTCATGATAATGAAAATGCATAATTTAAACACACCTCTGGATGAACTCAAGCGTGTCTGCAGCTTATGCTGGATACTGTAGGTTAAACACGTAATAGGCAGCAAAGACGGCTGTCAGTCCAACCAGGAGGATGCCGGGAGCCCCCATCACACACACTCCTTCAATGGACATGAACCGTGTGTCGCCATGCAGTATATCTCCTGAAAACAATCACCAATATAACTAAACAAGAGCTCCTCAGCGGGGCAAAATATGCCCGTATTTTGAATTATTGTATATAGAATTCTAGAATCGG
This sequence comes from Odontamblyopus rebecca, assembly GCA_030686955.1. NCBI lineage: Eukaryota > Metazoa > Chordata > Actinopteri > Gobiiformes > Gobiidae > Odontamblyopus > Odontamblyopus rebecca. The sequence goes on from CM060671.1 coordinate 6,028,560, forward strand.
AATTCCACCAATCAGATTGCAGCAACAGAACTTAAAGACACTACAAAGTGTCAAAGCTCAAAGAAGCAGAGAATGTGGGTTGTTCTCGCTTTCAGCAGCAGAACATTTGAGAAGAGAGTTCAGATCTTTCATGAAGACAAAGCTTCAAAGACTTCAAAGCTTTGAAGTGTCCACAGACGGACGGACAGACGGACGGACGGACGGACGGACGGACGGACAGACGGACGGACGGACGGACAGCGCCATACCATAATACGTCCCGTCTTACACAACGGGCATATAAAAATGCAAAACACACTAGAGCTTCCTAAAATGAACTCTTTAATGGTCATGTTGAGAAAGACTCGCACACTTCCACTTGAACATTATTTCTTTTGACCGCCACACTCACCCAATTAAAAAAAAAGACATTAAGAACAGTCGTCCCTCAACCACATGCATTAATTCAAGAATAAACATCTACAAAGTAAAGAAAAATTATACCTGGTAAAACTAACTGAGGTTTGCTTGGCAGTGTCACAGACCTGTACATCAGGAACTGAAGGCTGGAGAAGAAAAACAGTTGAGTAAAACACAACAAAGAAAACAAATGCTGTCATGTTGTACTCAACAGCAAGGGGGAAATCAGCTTCAATTTATGGTGCCAAATGTACAAATGTATGAACTTTTTTAAAAGACTGAACTGCTGGCCTCGGTCTTATGGCCATGTTAATCAGTGGATTGTGTTAGAAAAATGTGCAAAGTGTCCAAAGCAAAGGATGGGGCTGGTATCGTTTTTGTTCATTAACAATCAAAAAACAGCAGGGCAGAGACTGAAGGGAGTGGTTCATATGTAATGACAGTTATACTCACATCAACCACGAGGAAGATATCATCCCCGTCCTTGAAGTGAGCAAACAGGCACATCTTTCCACACCTGACATTCCTTCCTATGGATGGGGCGAAAATTGGGAAGCATCAATACACAAAAATAAAATATAAGTTTATGAATACAAGATATGAATTATTAATATTAATTTCCACCATTCCTACCTGGGCATACAGCTGCTGCATCTCTTGCAGCCTCTGCGGAGGGTAGTTGTGTAGGTGCCCATTGGACACATCCATACTGATCACGGCCCTTGGCTGTGGATTGCTCTACTTGTTCTGTTTTAACAGAGTTAACCGGAAGAGTTTTTTTAAAAATTCAATAAACCAGTGTTATTTGTCATTAGCATATTAAGTGAGACTGATACCTTAGCCCAGGCATCCTCGATCCATTGGCGGATCGTGGCGTTACTCGCCCGGCGATGCCTCTGTCTTGGTGAATGTTTGTTCTCCTTCTGTCGCCCAACGCTCCCACACAGCTGCAGCTTAACTTTGACCCACCTGTTGACACCAAATATCTATCGGTTGGAGTTCTTTGGTTAATCCACCCGGAATGATGGCAGCACCGAGTTAGTTTGCTTCACTTGGGTGTGTAAGTCAGCATGTTTCTTAACAGGTGCCATTTCGGCTCCTTATACACGCCGTAATATTATGATGAAGCACAGTGCGTATCGACAGTCTGGAGTACGGAGGCTTTCGGAGGTGTTCGTGTGCATGGGGTGGAGGCATGAACACCTCTATGGGTGGAGATCTGTGCATGTTTGATTGGAGTTGAGCATAAGATGGGTGTCTGTAAACTCTTGAATGAGTGAGTCCCGTGTGCGCGAAAGGACAGGACAGTCCTGGTTCAGTTCTGGTTCAGTCCTGGATCAGTCCTAATTCAGTCCGAAGCACCGCAGTAATCGTACATTTTCATTTCGTGATTGTAATTCTTGATGTCGTAACTTTTCAATCTGTATTGTGATGGATAAAATACACACAATACATTTTTTATACGACTGGACTCATTCGAGAGTTTGCGGATGTTTGTTTTGTGCTCAACCATAACCGCTTTCACGCTCCGCAACAGTCCGTCCAGCGGTGCGGCTTCGTAGTTTACAAAAGTACTAAAACATTTTGACAGATTTTTGAGCGCCGTGTACCACATAAAATCGCTTCGAGGTCAGTTAGCACAGCCAGAATTAATACATACATATAGCACACTGACGATTTTTGAGCAAATTAAAGGATTTTAAATGCGCCTTATGATCCGAAAAATACGTATAACTTTGTACGCAACTCACCGCACATACGCCCAGAGCAGAAGCACTGAATTCGGGTAACAGCCGCAGCGGTAAAGACGCGGGAGCACCGGGAGCACCGGGAGCACCGGGAGCACCGGGAGCACCGGGAGCACCGGGAGCACCGGGAGCACCGGGAGCACCGGGAGCACCGGGAGTGCAGATTCACTTTAGCTAAAGCAGCGAACACAAGTCAGAATGAATATGAGACATCACGCAGTCGCTAACGCCTCTAATCAAAGCAGACAGCACTGACTCAGATACGCAGAAAGAAAATATATCTAATATAACTATGATATAAAATACATATTAGACTTAAACAGGAAGTAAAATAACGTTCTGTTACCTTTGTCCCCGAAAGCTTGTTGTTGACGCCAAAAATTCGAAATTCAGAGCAGTGATCCCATGATGCAACACAATTACTGTAAAATTGCTGTAAAACTCCGCATGTACAGTATAGTTACAATAAAAATACAGGACCATAAACTTCCCACAATGCATTGCTACTTACAGTAAAAACACAAATACAATACACTGCTGTAAAATTTACTGTAAAAATTACATCAGTTGCTAACAGTGCAGGACTATACCAGAACTAAACCAGAATTAAACCAAGACTAGAACAGGACCAAACCAAGTCTACATCAGGACTAAACCAGAATTAAATTAGGACAAGTGTGAACGCAGCCCAATCAAAACCAGGACTATACCAGGACTAAAATAGGATTAGATTAGGACTAAACCAGAATTAAACCAAGACTAGAACAGGACCAAAACCAAGTCTACATCAGGACTACACCAGGATTAAACCAGGACTAAGACAGGACAAGTGGGAATGCAGCCCAACCTAAACCAGGACTAGACCAGGACTATACCAGGACTAAAACAGGATTAGATCAGGACTAAACCAGAATTAAACCAAGACTAGAACAGGATTAGATCAGGACGAAACCAGAATTAAACCAAGACTAGAACAGGACTTAAACCACGTCTACAGTCTTACTCACTGCCTAAATTGCCACAAAATATGCAAAAACGAAGCAAAGTAGTCCACTTATTAGCAAAGATAGGAACAATATCATAAATATTTTTTTCAACAATATAAAAAATGTAAAATAAAAAGTTAAGAATGTATTTTTTTTCTTGATGAAAATCCTTTCATGTGGTGTTTTTCTGTTTTTCTGTTTTGAATGTACAGCAGCAGTTCTATCACTTTGTAACTCAATCATTAGCATAATAATATTTTAGGGAATTGCAGTTTTTAGTATTGTTTTAAAAGGACAATAAACTTTGATGAAACAATTTTATTAACCCATGAAAATTATAAATACAAACTCTGATATTTACAATAAATATACAATACGATTTACATCTGTGTAAACAGTGCCTGAAAATCACAACACAACAATCTTCACAATATAATCTCATTTTTGCACAAATACACTACAGTCACGGTCCTGGTTTAGTCCCAATTTAGTCCCGGTTTAGTCCTGGTTTATTCCTTGTCTAGTCCTGGTTTAGTCTTGGTTAAGTCTTGGTCTACTTCTGGTCTAATCCTTGTTTAGCCCTGGTTTAGTCCCGGTTTAGTCCTGGTTTATTCCTTGTCTAGTCCTGGTTTAGTCTTGGTTAAGTCTTGGTCTAGTCCCCATTTAGTCTTAGTCTAATACTTGCTTAGTCCTGATTTAGTCCAGATTTAGCTCTGGTTTATTCCTGGTCTAGTCCTAGTCTAGTCCTGGTCTAGTCCTTGTCTAGTCTTAGTTTAGTCTTGTTTAGTCTTAGTCTACTTCTGGTCTAATCCTTGTTTAGCCCTGGTTTAGTCCTGGTTTAGTTCTGGTTTATTCCTGGTTTACTAGTCCAGGCCTAGTCCTGGTTTAGTCCTGGTCTAGTCCCTGTTTAGTCCTAGTCTAGTCCTGCTCTAGTCCTAGTCTAGTCCTGGTTTAGTCCTAGTCTAGTCCTGCTCTAGTCCTAGTCTAGTCCTGGTTTAGTCTTGCTCTACTTCTGGTCTAATACTTGTTTAGCCCTGGTTTAGTCCTGGGTTAGTTCTGGTTTATTCCTGGTTTAGTCCTGGTGGTTTAGACCTGTTTCAGTCCTGGTTTAGCCCTGGTTTATTCCTGGTTTATTCCTGGTTGAGTCCTGGTGGTCTAGACCTGTTTTAGTCCTGGTTTAATCCTAGTTTTGTCCTGGTTTAGTCTGGGTCTAGTCCTGGTTTAGGCCTGTTCAATCCTGGTTTCAGTTATGGTCTCGCTGAGGTTCAGTCCTGTTCTAGTTCTCGTTTAGTCCTGTTGCAGTCCTGGTCTTGCCTTGGTCTAGCCATGGTTTAGTCTTGGTTTAGTCCTGGTTTAGTCCTGGTTTAGTCTTAGTTTAGTCCTCATTTTCATGTGTTTTCGAGTGTGAACGCAGCCATAGTTTAGTTTTTCTACTCCAGTGCACAAAAGTCAAAGCGCTTTCCTTCAGCTCTAAGTGTCTTCTCTGTTTTTTTTAAAATTTTTCTGTCTGTTTTTCTCTCTTTTTTCAGCTGTTACTGACACCCGCACTCGTCCACGACCATGTCCTCATGATGTCTCAGGAGCATCTCCCCGTTCTCGTAGTAGAGCATGCTCAGAGGACTCATCCTGGTGGGAGCGCAGCACGGCGACGCCACGCGGTCCGGGTGTAAATGCTTGAACAGGCTCTGGACAAGAAGAAGAATGAGGGTGAGTGCGCACAAGGTTACAGAATATTTTGTTACAGGGGTAGAATTAATTACATTTGGTGTAGAAAATTGGTTCTAGGGCCACATTTGGACCCTGGGTCATAGTTTGGACACCCCTGTTGTAGAGATAACTGCTTTAGGGCACATTCAGATATAATATATACAAGATACATTTTTGTTTTGGTTGAATTGGTAATTACTAGGACAATAATGCCGATTTTCCATCACTCTAAAATCCCTTCACCATCTGGAATAGGGCCCTGCATGTTTTTGAGAAGAATCATTCAAGATTACTGCACCTTATATTACTCCAAAATTCATTCTCATGGTCCTTGGGGGGGAAAAAAATTGCCCACCCCTGGTCTGGTTCCTACACAGTATCTAAAAGAACGATGATTCACTAGTTTAAATCATTTTCTATTGGCCAGATATACTTGATTCATTGTTGGCTTCTTTACTGATTTGCCTGATCTGTAACGACCTCACTGGCCTCTGCAAACGAGCTGTGAGAGCTGCAGAACATCCAGAACATCCAGAACATCCAGAACGCTGCAGCTCGGGTCCTGACTCAACCCAGGAAGTCCAAGCACATAAGTCCTGGTCTCAGGTCTCTGCACTGCCCCCTGTGGCTCAGAGACTTTATAGCAGCTCTGCCTGTGTATGAGTCTCTCCAAAGTCCATCTGTGACATGTTAGAGCCTCATGAACCATCTGCACTGAGGAGCTCAGGGACCAACTCCTGCTGTAGTCCTGCTTTAGTCCTGGTTTAGTCCTGGTTTAGTCCTGGTTTAGTCCTGGTTTAGTCCTTGTTTAGTCCTGGTTTAGTCCCGGCCTCCTGCTGGTCCCAGAGTCAGGACTAAACTCGGGGAGTCAGAGTTTCAGGCTCCTGCAGCTAAAACCTGGAACAGTCTGAACATGTGACACAGACTCTGACTCAGCTAAAAACGGTTCTGTTTAGCTGCGTTTGACTGAAAGGTTTTTTCATTTCTCATCCACACTCTTCTAACCCATTTAACGTCTCCTTCTCTTTTTAATTTTATGATGATTATTTATGTTTTGATTAGTTTGTATTGTGATTTTAATGTATTTCTTATTGTGTAAAGCACTTTAAATTACTTTGCGTATGAACTGTGCTTATCTTTGCCCCAGGATATGTCAGTGAGGACGATGCTCAATTACATTTTAACATTTAAGTAGAAAAATAAGTAGAAAATTTGAAAGTTTGTGTCACTGCATTTTGTTCAGCATGCAATAGATGGGAAAAACTGTCTAAATTGAATACGCTTTTGCACTTACCTGCATGTAAGCGTGGTTGGTGGGGTTGAGATGTTCCCCCAGCGGCCCTGGACACGCCCCCTCACACCTGTAGGCGTTGTACCTTTTGGGGAAAATAATCCAAGACCCCCATCCGATCCGGTTAAAATCCACATGCAAATCCACTCTCCTGCATAGCGGCTTCTTCGACCCGCTGTGCTCCCTCTGCCCTCTTTTACTCCTTCGCTTTTTATGCCGTTTTGCCTTTCGGATTTCCGCCGGGGACAAGAACTTGGACTGTTCAGCTGTGTGGAGCAAACTGGCCTTCGGTTTAGACTTCCCATCGGAATCTGTGTGCGAGAACACGACCAGTAACGCCCTCTCGTTCACTTCAGGGTCCATTCCGATTTCTCTTTTGGATTCTTCGGAAATCTTCCTGTTTCGAATTCGCCTGCGCTTGATTTTGTTCGGTTTCTTGTCCCGTAGCCAGTTCAGAAGCGGAGATGTGATGTTGTAGACTTTCCAGTTTTGAGACCCAGGCACCAGGGAGGTCTGGTTGAGCGTCCCCACCAGGTGATGCTCCGGGCAGGGCTTGGAGATGGCGACGAGGGCGTTTTTGCAGGTCTGGTGGTGGTAAATGTCCACGGTGACGTTGGCCACGTCTTGATTCCGTGGGAGGCGGATTCGAAGTTCGGCCGCTTGGATTTGTTGGTCTCCCAGCAGCGTGTGGAGGTCAAACGTGGCGATCCAGCGAGTTTCTTTATACGTCAAACCTGAAATGAAAACAGAAAAATAAAGTGCGTAAACTTGGTAAATTTGGTAATCACAATGGAGACAGGTTAATGATCAGATCTATGGAGAAGCAAGCCTGCACGTAATGGGAATTCATGTTTTTTACAGGTGTTTTTGAGCTATAAAACACTTGTAACTGAAAAAATGTTTAATATCCGACTGTGGAACATTTAAGGAAAAGAAATAACACCTTAGAATTTACACAGTGCACCTTTAAGACACAAAATGTGAAGTTATGTGTTTTATCAGTATGCGTGTACACTATATTTCATTAATTTTATTATTAGTATTTATACCCGACATTTAAATGGACAAAAAATAGGCACAAATGGTAAAAAAATAATAACAGAACAGTCATGAAACCCAGAAAGCTCATGAGTTTTAGCACATTTAACGTATTGGATACCACAAAATACTTTCTCGATGTATTTTCTATTACAATTACAATATAAATTACAATATAAAAGCAACATTAAGCATGTCTAGTTATTGGATGAAGACTTTATGAATATATTGCCAATGTATTTAACAGTTCAAAACAATATCTACATTATCTTTAGAATGACTAGTCCTCAAAACAGCACCTATTACATGAAAATTATAATAGTAAATCTTAGTAGGTTCTTGAGGAGAAAAGAATTGGCAAAAAAGAGTCCAGTTAACACAGTAGAATTTGAATTAACTTGTTACTTGCCCTAAATAAGTGTATATTTCTTATATTATAACATATAAAAAATGATTTCCTAACACATTCCTGCAGACAAAGCCGCAAGTATAAAACTAGGCTGTACTTTAAAGCCGCGGTTTGTAACTTTTTAGCCAAAAGAATCAACTAAAATAAAGATGGTTGTGTTTATTGCACTGAAAAACACATATCAGTGGCCTTGCATCTCCATAAACTCTTGCTAAGCTCCTGGAAATGTTTCTTTGGGTATAATCTTCCACTGTATGACATAAAAACGTAACTATCCCCATGGAGAATGTTCCGAAGTATGATTTTTATCCTTTTTATCACTTGTGCCATAAAGCTCTTAAACGCAAAGTAATTGTGCTCGTGTCCCCTGATGCACCAAGGTTTGAATTTATGGTGTGCATTGTATGTATTTGTTTTTAATATTGTTTGTGGCCTGTGCACGTCCAGAGATGTACAAACTGAATTACCCTTTGGGATTAATAAAGTGATTTTAACTTTATATTTCCAAGGAATCATGCAGGCGCCTCCAGAAAGCTGCACACTGTACCTTTAAATAGGCACACAGCAAAGTTCTTATCATTGATCCCTGTTGAAAAGCACTTGCTGATGTAAATTACCTTTTTGATAAGACTCGTGCTTATCTATGGACCATCAACCTGCAATAGCCACACGGGAACGAACGGAATTATCGGAAAACCAATTTGTAACCGGTTTGTAGTCTCTTCACAGCCCGGTGTTTGCGCTGCGAAACACCACTGCGCCCTAAAGCCGCACTGTCATTCACTAAACAGGTGTGGTACAAAATAATCCTGGCTACTGCCGCTCAAATATTTTCCTTCCACAGCTTGGGGTCTCCATTGGATGTTGATCAAACTCGCAAATAAGCGTCTGTCTCGCCTTCTTTTTACGCGCTGACGTCTTTTATTTATTCATTTATTAATCCCTCAACGCAAACACTACGCCGCTTGTTGTAAATTGTAACACGTCCCTGACTATTACCGAGCGGCTTGTGCATATCCTCAGTCAAACAAGTAGCCCCTAACACCTACGAGCAAAGTGCAATGACGCAGAGGCGCACTAAGCCCACGGAGAGCGCGTCTTCTTTGCGCCGCTGCCACCAGCCAGCGGTTAAGTCCCCAGCTCTAATCTAATCAGGGGCAAGTGTGAAAAAGAACTAAGGGAAGTTGTTGATTTGACCTCACAACAGATTTGTATAGGGGGGGTGTCTGGCTCGCGCTGTAATCAACATCGGGCTATTTAGGGAGCAGGCTTGGTTTGCTTTGAGAATTAGCTGCGTTCTTTTCACACACGGATCTCTTGGGATGTGTATTGACTCCTATCCGAAGTCGTCTGGGCGCAGATTTGACAGCGCACAACGACTCCACATCCAAACAAAATCCCTAACATCTCAAGGAACAACAATTACGCACGCTTTTACCAAAATATTGAAGCTATTTTTTTGTGTTACTTACTTTTCGCCATGACGCTTTTGACGGTGTCTGCGCGCCTCGCTCCACTCTGCTCAATAGCGTCCGCGGGTTTGGAAAAATTCGTGGTGAAATTCCGATACAGGTGCACCATGTACGTGGGCAGGTGATGCCCGGCGGGTCTGTCCAAAAGCTGAAACCTTGAGTACACTTCATCTTTCACCGTTTGCGTCCCATGTACCGATACAAAAAGCAGCAGCAGCAGTAGTAGAGGTGCTTGGAATAGCAGTACCACCGAACTTGGAGCTCTCCTGGATGTTGCGCGCATGTCGAAGCCGTGCGTAAAAAGACAAATCCCTGCGCCGGTGAGATTAGGGTGTCTTATATACCCTCAGCCAGCCCCTTTTCCATGTTTAACAAGTAGCCGAGAACATTAAAGGAAATTGACATGCGCTCTCAAGACTTGTTACTTGACAGCTCATAACGCATTCACGTGCTAATGAGCCGCCCGCGTGCGTGTTTTTTACAAGCTGTGAGGTTTGCACCGGCTTCTGTGCGCCTCGCGAGCCCCCCTCCCCTCCCCATCCGAGCAACCGTCCGCGCGAGGCAGGCTAATTGTCCCACGTTGTTTGGTTACACTAATTGTTAGGGTTTTCCATAGAGTAATGCAGTCTATTAAACATAGAACCCACTGCGCGGGCACCGGGCACTTCCTGTGGCCATCTGTGCCAATACGATCATTTGGAGCATTGTCAAATCGTACTTCTTTTGTATATTATACCGATAAAGTAAAGATTATACTTAGAATTATAGAGTCTAGACTATTGCAATTACCAAAATGTATCCAGAGTGATGTGTTTGTTCATGTCCTTTGTGCGTAAAACCGTACTTCGTCATTACGCACGATGGTTTTGTAACATCAGCTATGCAAAAGTAGGTTTATCATATTACAATTTTATGAGAAAGTAAAGCTTATACTAAAAATTATAGAGTCTAGACTATTGCAATTGCCAAAATGTATCCAGAGTGATGAGTTTGTCCATGTCCTTTGTGCGTAAAACCGTACTTCGTCATTACGCACTATGGTTTTGTACCTCCATCTTAAGTAATAAGCATAAAAAAGCACAAGTAAGTTTTTCATATTGTTTTTGCGATGAAGTAAAGATTAAACTCAGAATTATAGACTCTTGACTATTACAATGACCAAAATCTATCCAGTTTACGTCCTGTGTGGTGTAATTGTCCATATACTTCGTGCGCAAAAGTTTGTTTGGGGCGTCCTTTTATCATTACGCGCTATCAGCTATGCATAACTTAAACTCTAAGTATTATTTAGCATTAACTGTGGGTGGTTTGGTCATTTCTATTGGCTATTATTACAAGAAGAAGTCATCCAATAGGTTAATGGGCCTTTTTAGAGTATACAGGCAAAGCTGAGTTTTGGAAATTTGTCATTTGTTTTCTGTGTGATAAAATATTAAACCTAAAAAACATGCAACAGGGACTACAGGTGGAAATTAGCTCTAGTGCTACAACACAATGCATCTCTCCTGTTAAACTTAATGTATATTGTGCGTTGCTCCTGTCTCATAAATAAACTGAATACATACAAATAAATAAATTAGAGTGTGGGGTTAAAGGAACATTGTGTAACTTCTAAAATGGAGAGTCCACTTTGCTTGTCTAAATGGAGATGTTTTTTTCTTTACATGGCAAGTTCCACAGTATGGCATTAAACATCTGCCTCACATTCGTTCAATTACAGGTGTTTTATAGCTCACAAACTCCTAGAAAAACATGAATTCCTACCACATGCAGGCTTGCTTCTCCATAGATCTGACCATTTACTTGTTTCCATCACGATAGCTAAGTTTATTTTCAGACTCTCCACTAGAAACATTACACAGGACACCTTTAAAGATACGGTATGCTACTTTTCTGGCATCTGGTTGTCTCATCAATTAAATATTCCTCATTTGGGCATTAAACGTCTTACATTCAGTTAAAACATGTATTTTTACAGCTCAGGCTCATCTTTCCGCAGATCTGCCCCGTAACTTGACCTGGTGGCATTACCTGCTTGTATTTGTTTGGAACATTCTGGCAAAGCAATAAACATCTTCACGGAGACAAGGGAAGCTGAGGGATTAGGGACTGTGCTGGTGTTATGGACTTTCGTGTCACTGTTGCTGTTGCTGTATTTTTCCCCTGATTTGTAGATTATTTGACATCAACCTGCCAAGAAGGGACTGAAGATGGAAATTATCCATACTGGCTATAATCTTTGCATATTTACATTTTATATGTTCATTAATATGTGCTGTCCCTTCACAAAGTTACATACTGCACCTTTAAATAAAGAAATAGGCTATAATTATTTTCAGGATTTGAGTATTTGGGCGCATTACAACTATTTGACTTGTTTTTTCTGCACTTTCTACAGCTCGGATGTAACATTTAGGTTCATTTAATCAGAAACAAACATTTTTTCAAACCCAAAACAATCAATACAAACAAATATTGAATTAATAACTTTATAATATAGAGATTTATAGCGTTTAATTCACAAGTGTCGTCTGGATCCCAGTGCCCATTTTATGCTGTTTTCTGATCTATGTTATAATGTAGTTTCCTCATCACAAACAGACCTGAAGTTTTGTTTCATTCACACGTTTAACACACAAACCTACAGATTTAGGCTGAGTTCTTCTCTCAAACTGAAAACACTCTGTTCCACCTTGTTACGTCATTGACTGGCGATACAGGAAGTGCTCCACTGTGTTTTTAAACTCCACACACCTTCACTAGAACCATTGCCAATCTCTTTTACTCAAGGAAATGTAAAAAATGAAATGTTTTGAAGATAATGATGAAGTTGAATTCTTGTATTGATGAAAATGAGAATGAATTAATTTTGATTGTTTTAATGATGAACTGGATAGTGGTTATTTTAATGACGAATTATTGTTTCCTTAATGTATTTTGTACCTGCCCAAGGACTGCAGAAGGAAAGGAACTTGTAGCTAAATCTGAGCCACTTTTCTCCTTGAGTCTAATGTTTTCTGTGCACTGTCCTTGTTTTAAAATAAAATAAGAAATAAAAGAACTTGAAAACTACCGCTTTATGAGGTGGAACAGAGCATTTTGAGCTTGTAGTTGCAGACAGACGAATAATAAAGTGTTACTCAAACATGTGAATGAAACAAAACACAACTCCAAGTCTGTTTTTGCGGAGGAAACAACATTAAAACATGATTTAAAGCTCACTTTGTGTAATATCAGACCTAGGGTGACCAGATTAAAAAAAAAAAAACAAAAAAAAAAACGAGTGAGTGCATAATTTTGGATAACTGTTATGCACTCTGCACTAATATGAGTCAGTACAGTCACATTTTCTTTGTGTTTTGGTCATTTTTAAGCAGCTTTTCTGTATTTTACCAAAACAAATGACAATTTATGCCTCTCTTTACCATTGGCAGGGATCAGATGGATCAAAAATAGGGACTCCTGGGACATTTCTTGTATAAAACTGGGACAAATCAGTGATTTTGGATAAATCTGCCTGGACAGGGGACACAGGGCTCAAAACTGGGACTTAATTTAGTCTTAAAAATATAACATGGCTGTACATTTCATAATAAATAAATGCGTGTTTGTGCTTTAGGAGATACCCAAAGAGAAAACAGAGCTCTTGTTTTTGTTTTGCAGATAAGTAGTTTCCGAGTATTCGCAGCGATAACATTTTGATGGATGCTGCAGATTCGGTGTCCGCCACAATGCGCATGCGCCGCAGTCTCCCCACTCGGAGCGGACTCTCTCCTCGCCAATTTCTCGACAAAGTGCAAGAAAAAATCAATGAATATTTTTCGTCAGCTGCTCCAAACGACGACTTCGCGCCTCGGGATCGATCTCCGCTTCTGAAAACACGGCGGATTTCGGGCACGTCGCGATGAAGACGCACGTTTTCTGCTGAAATGGTGAGTCGCCGCTGCAAACTTTTCTCTGCAGACGAAGCCACGGCGGCAGCATGAACGCGCTTCGATGCGGTTCGGATGCGAAGTTAAGGCTAAGTGAACGCGAATGTGATCCGTAAACGTGCGTGTGTGTGACTGTGGAGGTTGTGGAGCGCTGAGGGCGATGGGGAGAGTGGTTCTAGCGGGGATCGGGACGCACAGAGGCGGACATGTGGTTGGTTGGTGGCACCCCCTACTTCTGCTGGTTCTGTGGGAGCTGTGCTTTGCAGATGGTTCGTTATGAGGCAATTTACCAACTGTTTACCTAAAAAAAATGTCCTTAAAACAAATTATCTAACTTTACGCACGAGTTTTTAGCAACGCAGCGCTTTAAAACTTATATTACACTTTAGTTTAATGGTAAAATGGGCTGATCACGCGTCCCTATTTACCCAGGACAGTCCCAGATTTATCCAAAACCAGTGATTTGTCCAAGTTTTATAAACCCTGCGAAAAACGGTAAACAAAAACATGCTAAAATCTGGTATGGAGGCAAAAGTGAAGTGGAACATGACGTGGTTTTAATGGGAAAACTAAGACTAATGTCAGAATATCACAAATTATGACAAATCAAGGATAATTTGGAACATGAAAACCACTCAAATACATGTGAATGAGATCAGAGCGCAGTTTAAAACCATTTACAGATGTGTTTTACATTATTTATTTACTTGACAAGAGTTTATGATGATAAACATTAAGCATTTTTACAACACAAATCCACATTTTGAGGTTTTACTGGACAAATTCTTACAGAAATGTTGAGGCAACAACAGTTTTTTTTTTCACTTCATCTACAGATATATGACACATTTCATCATAAATTATACTTTTTGTGAAGCCCAGATACTGTTTTATGTTAGAAAACTGTATTTTTTCAGACAGAGAAGCAAAGTTAATAAGATTTGTACCTTGAAAATTCAAAATAGCTGCTTATTTTTTGTTTTAATGTCATAAAACCATCAGCATTTAGGTCTGATCATCAGTTAATCATTGTAAATATAGTATGTCAGCTTTATTTTGCCTCCACTCCAGAATTTTGAACATACTAATGACATGAGATTTGAAAGGTTTTATACAAAAAATGTCCCAGATGTCCCTATTTTTGACAAATCTGATCCCTGCCAACAGTAAAAAGACGCATAAATTGTCATTTGCTTAGGTAAAATACAAAAGAATCTGGTTAAACTACCAAAACACAAAGAAAATGTGATTATAATAGTTCACGTTAGTCCTTATTATGACCAACCACCAAAAAAAACTGATATGTTTTAGTTTTTTATTTTGAAATTCTCATCACCCTTTTGTAAAGTTACTTGTAGATAACGAAAATATTACTAATGGAAATGGATTGTGGAGGGAGTAGGGTCTGTTTAATGTTTTTTACCTTTAATTCTTTCATTTTATTACATGGATCTTTATTTCTCAAAGCAGTTGGAAGTAAAATTGAAACAGAAATAGAGATTTGGAGACGTAAAGGATCCATTATACGCCATTTTCTGATCTGTTATAATGTTGTTTCCTCATTGAAATCATCCCTACACTTTTGTTTTCTGTTTCACAAAACCTGCACATTTAGAAAACACTCTGTTCCACCTTGTGATGTCATGCGGCAATACAGGAAGTGCTCCATTTAGAATCATTTGGATGATTTCAGCCCCGGAATCGTCCATCTCTACTGAAATAACTTGCAAAACTACCACTTCATGACATCACAAGGTGGAGCAGAGCATTTTAAGATTGACGGACTGATGATAAAGTGTTACTCGAACATGTGAATGAAACAAAACACAATTTTAGGTCTGTTTTTAAGCAGGAAACGACACTATAACACGACTTAAAGCTCGCAAGAGGCAATTTTGGGACGTATAGGAACATTTAAAATCATAAATATTCTGAAAAAGTAAAAGTTCTAATAGCTGCGTGTAAAATAAAGGGATTTGTTTGGCCAAAGCAGCATTTCTGGGGGTTAGTTTCTGAAATCTGGGGCCTATGTTGGAGTCTATATGCAGAGGATGTTATTATAAACATCGCAGCATTGAAGCTTCCAGCATTTGTTCACCACATCCTCCACAAACCCGACCCTGCGCTGCCTCTCGCGTGCTGCAGAAATGATTCGACTGGACAAAAATAAACAATAAAATCATAATAAAAATGTCCTTTCTGTTTGTGTTGCCGTTACTAATCACTGGCAACAGTTATAGTGAGATAATGGGGCTTAAACAGGTGTATTTTCATTCGGAGAAGCTGCCGCGTGTTTGTATCCAAGGAGCTGTTTGTGTTTTCCCTGTAATGTTCTGTAGTTTCACTTTAAGCTGATAACATCTGATCTGGCAAAGTTACGGGTCAGATCTGTGGAGAGTCGGCCCAAAGTACAGACAGAATAAGCTCGTCAGCGATTAAAAACTTCAGTAATTACAATTACAAAACGCTTTGACCAGTCATTTGGTGCAACATTTATTGTCATTAGGGGCGGAACGAAATCCAAATCTCTCTGTACGATATTTTCACCATAAACATCTCACCGAACCAGATTTATTGCGATATTTTGTGGTGAATCTGCTCCTTTTTCCTCTAAAAACGCCTCCACAAGACTTAATCCAAAGAATGAAGATGTAAAAGTGCTTAGAACAGTTATTTCTTCATGTCGTCTGCACTGAAACGGAGCAAAGGATCATGGTCTATGTAGTTCCCTCTGTTTTTTTTTGCTATTTCTGCATCAGAACTGTTCATTTAAGCAAAGAGACTTGGGATTCGATATATTGTGATGCTCCACGATGTTATTGCGAGACCTTTGACGATGCGACATCACCATATTTACGTTTTTCTTACATCCCTAATAGTTGGAAATGATTAATACTATATTGTGGAACATTACACGTAAAGTATAAACATCTCCATGGAAACGGGCAGATATCCTCTCCCCGTGGTAGAAAAGTTACACAGTGCGCCTTTAAATGCATTGAAATTACAGTGAATTCTCTATTGTACAAATCAAACGCATAAAATACATAAAAGTTGCTCTACTTTTTGGTTGTTATTTTTTTTGGACACTACTTTTCTTCTGTGCAATTCATTGAATTTTGATCAAGATTT
Source organism: Odontamblyopus rebecca (assembly GCA_030686955.1). Lineage (NCBI taxonomy): Eukaryota > Metazoa > Chordata > Actinopteri > Gobiiformes > Gobiidae > Odontamblyopus > Odontamblyopus rebecca. The sequence goes on from CM060671.1 coordinate 6,044,674, forward strand.
TGATCTCCAAATTCATGTAATCAAGTTTATTTGGGGATATTTTTTGCATAAATAAGTATATTTGTTTTATTTTTTTAATATAGAGATTGTAGAACAGCTGGATATGTAGTTTATTTTGGACACATTTGTTTTTCTATGCCTTATTTCATGTTCAAAGTGTATTTTTTATGTTTTATACATCACAAAACTGCTCTAAGGTGCATATTTGTAGCTTATATTTATGTTCAATTTGAAAGTTTTGCGTAAGTGATCAATAACAAAGTGTTTTTTGAGAGAGAAATGCTGAATAAATGCATCGTGTAACTAAAAAATAATGGTTTGAACAATCGTGATTTCAATATTTACCAAAATAATCGTCATTTTTTTCCATATTCGAGCAGCCCAAGCCCAACATACTGTAAATAATCCATTTTGTATGATTTTTTTAAAGGTCTTTCTTGCTTTTTAGTATCTCTACGTCCATTAACATCTGACTTTCTACCTACTCGTGTGTCTCCGGTGCAGGTCTTGCCCCCACATGTTCAGTCCATAGTCCTGGTTGAGTTCTTGGATCTTCTTTGATGTATTGTAGTCCAGGGTCTTTGTTGGGTTGGACGGGCAGACGGGATCCTCTTCTGTATCTCGTATCACTTTACGAAATGTCCCGGGGCAAAGCGCAAACCGGGAATCGTAACCACAGACTTCAGTCACCAAAGAGAGGAGAAGGATTTTCAACAGGCGCATTTTAAAATATACGAAATATGAGTTTCTATTGAACTTTTTCAAATATTTACAGTGTCGGGCGCATAAATCTGTGTTTAACATTTATATGAAGCGTTTTTAGTGTAAAATAACCTTAAAATGGTTTTATTTCCTAAAACATGGTTGGGATATTAATCTAAGTTCTGAGTAATATGAAGTGTACAGAAACAAACTGTTGCGTTTCTTTAGATTTTTTATGCATATTGATATTTTCTTTTGCTCCAATATGACAGTCGCCTGTTTGTGTTTAATGAACAAACTACTGCCCTGGAAAATGAAGAAACTCCACAAAACTAGTGGTGAAAACGATGTCGGGCTGCAGAAAAGTCAGTATCAGTCTTTAGTCATTTGCTTTTGATTCATATTTTATATAATAACACAGACTTTTCCACAGCCTCAGATCGTTTTTCGTCACTAGTTTTGTGGAGTTTGTCGCCGTCAGTTGAGCGGAAATGACGTCCTGTAATTACAGCAGGAATAATAATGAATCATTTTAGAAATAAACTCACACAAATGAAAACTGTCACAGCACAAACGAAATACAAACGTTTTCTATAATTTTCTTCCCATTTTCAGCTCTGTTTAACATTTCGAGGGGCTGGACGACGTCATCGGCCGAAAATAAAACTCTCAAGAACCAGAATCGCACAAACAAAACTTTTTTGCAGCACAAACGGAGCACAAATGACGTCATGACGCACGGTCGCACCAAATGACATTTTAACACTTTAAGGACAAAAAACACGCAGAATAACTCATGATTTCTGAAAAAAATGATTTGGTTCCACGGAGGTCAGAGGTACAACAGAAATGTGGTGAATTATTATGAAATTTGAACCTTTTTAACTGAGGAAATTGCAACTGGACCAAAAAATTTAGACGCAGGTACATTTCTGAGGATGAAGAGTTAAAATGTCACCCTCTTATTTCGATAATAATGAAAAGTTTTAGAAATTTGCGCTGTTTTCTGACCCGTTTCCTCATCACAAACAGACCTGGAGTTGCGTTTTGCTTCTTTCACACAAACCCCCGCATGTTTACGCCGAGTTCTTCTCTCAAACGGAGATGTTTTCGATGCGGTAACGACTTTATAACACGGCCGGACGCTCACGAGAGTCAGTTTAGCGTAAATCGGGACCTTTAATCCGCCTGGGGAACCCGGATGGAAGCAGAAGAGTAGTGAAGCAGGTGCCTGTGTGTTTACACAATCATCAGACAAATGACTTTATACCCCAGATAAACCAATTTGTAATTATTATTTTGAGCTCGTTTTGACATCAGCAAATATTGGTTCAGTTCTCCTGGAGTCGGCGTTGGCTATAAAAGAAATCCATGTCCTCCTCTAATTGCTTTATGTGATATTTCGTTGAGTGACGCTACCTGGATTTAGGAAATATTGTTTTTAAAAGTTCAAACTCGAAACTAACAAATAGACTTGAGACTCAATACCGATTCCAGTCCCACGATAATAATAAAAACACTTCATTTTAGGCAATAGAATGTGATTTTCCGACATTAAAATGCCCATATTATGTGATTTTTCTGATCTACTTTGTAACGTTTCCTCATCACAAACGGACCTGCGGTTGTGTTTTGTTTCATTCACACCTGTTTAACACGCAAACCCTTCATATTTATGGATAATTTCAGCCCTGGAATTGCCCATTTCTGCAGTAAAAGGCGCTGCTGACTTGGAAAAAGGTGGAGCATTTTGAGCTTTGGAGATGTGGACGGACTAATAATAAAGGATAATCAAACATGTGTGAATGAAAACACAACTCCCGGTTTGTTTTTGAGGAGGTAACGGTGCACAAAAATCACGGTTCGGTACGTACCTCGGTTTTGAGCACTCGGTTCGGTTCATTTTCGGTGCAGTACGGGAACAAAATGCAAAAAATGTCACATGTTTGAGTGGTAAAATGCAGCACTTGTGTCTGTGATGCTGCACAATACTGAACGCTCAGGGAAATAGTAAACATAAACAAACCCTGAAAATCATCACTAATAATAAGAACTAATACCGTATTTTTCGGACTATAAGTCGCACCAGCCAAAAAATGCCTCATGAAGAAGACAAAAACATGTGTAAGTCGCACTTTTGGGGGGAAATTTATTTTGAAAGGCGAGTTATAGACGTTTTGTGTTTGTTTATTTATTTATTTATTTGATTAGGACACATTAATCACTACATCGGTAAAAACATCAATATAAATATGCCGTATAGTTGCTAAATTTCGTCAGTTGTCCTGAGGCAGGTGTCGTAAAAGAAACAGACAAGACAACAGGACAGAACGTGCAGACAAGTTATAGTAATAAAAAAAAAACGAATAGAGAACAGTCCGTGTATCACTCATTTGTCTGTTTTTCAATACGGAGCCAAAAATAAGAAAATGAAAAAACAACTCTTTTCTTTATTATTTGTCTCTAAAACCAAAATGGAAAAAACGTGTTCTTCATTTTTGACTCGTATTTACATTTCATATGTTTGGTCTATGGGCTGAGTGTGAAAAATGTAACATACAAGTCACAGGAACCACCCAAACCCTGAGAGCACTTATAGTCTGAAAAATACGGTAATAATAATAATAACAATTATAATTATAATTGTTTAGATCTGGTTTCGACCTGTTTCCGACCTGGTTCAGTCCTGGTTCAGTCCTGGTTCAGACCTGGTTCAGTCCTGGTTCAGTCCTGGTTCAGTCCTGGTTCAGTCCTGGTTCAGTCCTGGTTCAGACCTGGTTCAGTCCTGGTTCAGTCCTGGTTCAGTCCTGGTTCAGTCCTGGTTCAGACCTGGTTCAGTCCTGGTTCAGCCCTGGTTCAGACCTGTTTCAGTCCTGGTTCAGTCCTGGTTCAGTCCTGGTTCAGTCCTGTTTCAGACCTGTTTCAGACCTGTTTCAGACCTGGTTCAGACCTGGTTCAGACCTGGTTCAGACCTGGTTCAGTCCTGTTTCAGTCCTGTTTCAGTCCTGGTTCAGACCTGGTTCAGACCTGGTTCAGTCCTGTTTCACTCCTGGTTCAGTCCTGGTTCACTCCTGGTTCACTCCTGGTTCACTCCTGGTTCACTCCTGGTTCAGTCCTGGTTCAGTCCTGGTTCAGTCCTGGTTCAGTCCTGTTTCAGACCTGTTTCAGACCTGTTTCAGTCCTGTTTCAGTCCTGTTTCAGACCTGGTTCAGTCCTGTTTCAGACCTGTTTCAGACCTGTTTCAGACCTGTTTCAGACCTGGTTCAGACCTGGTTCAGTCCTGGTTCACCCTATTTGACAAAATCAGCCGTTTTATTAATCTCGCGGCATTAAGTCGACTTGAAATTGCGCGAACTCCTCCACCGAACCGAACGACCTTTACTGAAACGGTTCGGTCCAAATACATGTACCGTTTCACCCCTAAAAACCACATTTGAACATGACTTGACGCTCACAAGAATCGATTTTGTGTCATTATAGGAGCTTTAAATCATAGGTACTTTCTTTTATATTACCATGCGCTCTTAGACTTGTTCTGAAACAGCTCGAGATCATTTTAAAGTTTCAGGAAAGGTTCATTTCTGTCCTGAGAATGAGACTTTTTTTCAGTATCGGTACCTGTGAAACACGAGTATATAGTTTCAGTACTAGTTTCAGCATCTGTTTGCAGCTGATTTTCGATATTTTTGACATCCCTGGTACCATTTCGTGAATAAAAACACGGCATTTCTTAAAACCGCTGACTTTTAAATCACTTCAGGCTCCCGGACGACGGTGCAGTGGACGCGTTTGCCCACTAGGTGTCGCGTGTTGTTATTGTTTAGTTGTGATCACAGCTGGGAGACGGGAGAGAGGAAAATATTAGCAGCACTGGCCTCTTTTTAGCTGTTTTAAAATGGGAAGTTCCAGTTACAGCCAGACTCAACAGTTAAGGGAAAAACTTAAAGCACAACGAAAATAAAAGATAACGTATTATTTTTGTGCTCTTTTAGAAACGCTGACATGGAAACCAATTTTTTGCGTAGATTCTTTCAGACTTGAGATAAATTATTGTAGGGATAAATTCAGGTGAAATATTTAGTTGTGATTTTTCTCTGACCAGGATTTGCGATTCTGTACGTTTATATTTTTAATGTTATACAAAAGAATCGACAAAAAGACTGAAATCTGAACTGAAATGAATAAAAACAATCACATTTCTGAACATTTGTACAGATCTGAACTACGGGTTTAGCAGTTTTTATGCAGAGTACGAGTAAAACAGGAGATTTTGTTGTTTTTGGAGGAAATCGCGGGACTTATTTGCTAATTTCGTCCATTTAAAGGTGCATTTTGTAACTTTTCTGGGTCCGTAAAGTGCTTTTCTGCATTGAAGTGTTGCTGCTTTGTCTTGAATGTTCCACAGTATGGCATTAAACCTTTCTATCTTCACGGAAACCGAAATAGACTAGAAGTTGCAGGTCAGATCTGTGGAGAGGCGACCCCGCGCACAGTCAGAATGCTTGTTTTTATACGCCCGTTGTAATAAGACGGGACGTATTATGGTATGGCGCTGTCCGTCTGTCCGTCTGTCCGTCCGTCTGTCCGTCCGTCTGTCCGTCTGTGGACACTTCAAAGCTTTGAAGTCTTTGAAGCTTTGTCCGCGCTCTAACTCGACAACCGTCTCACCTAGGAATGTCAAACTTCATGGCTGGACACCCCATGGGTCAAGGATGTTCCCTATTGATTTCAAGGTCACAGGGTCAAAGGTCAAGGTCACGGCCCGACCCTTTGCGAAAACCTTGTCAGTAATGGAATCTTCCAAACTGCACCAACAATTCATCTTTAACTAGGTTTGACAAATTCTAACTTAATTCTATATACAATAATTCAAAGTACGGGCGTATTTTGCCCCGCTGGTAAAAAAACAATTGACAACAACAAAACTGAACACTTTTTTGCAGTTAATAGATGCTTTTATTTAAATGAGTGCGCATCTACTCCTCAGTGGAATCGTCATGAGGAGGAGGGCGGGGCGGAGCAAAGTCGGCCATGTTGGGAAGGTCAAACACCACACAGCAGCTCAGGTCAGAACGAGGGATCTCCATGTCCCGCACCCGAGTCCAAACTCCGGTCCTTGCATCAAAACATTCAGCACAATGAATGGTGCCCTGATTGTCCCCGCCTACAACATATAGCTGATTGTCAACAACCTCGATGCCAAAGTGGCTGCGCTTGGTCCACATGTTGGGTAGGGGGCGCCACGTGTTGGTTGCGGGGTTATAGGCTTCAACAGTGTTAAAACGGGAATCTCTATTAAACCCACCAACAGCGTAGATTTCATTGGCATAGGCGATGACTCTGACCCCAAAGCGCATGGTGGACATATCCGCTATCATGGTCCACTGTTCGGTTAGTGGGTTGTAAGTCTCAGCTGATGCCAGGTTATGTTGACCATTATAACCTCCACAAATGTAGATCTTTCCATTGTACACTGTGCTGCTGGCATCGCTCCTCTTTTCGTTCATAGGTGAAATCATGGTCCACTGATTGGTCACTGGCAAGTACCTTTCGGCTGTCTTCAGCCTGTCCAGTCCATCGAACCCGCCTATCGCGTAGATCAAACCATCCAGCAAAGTCACACTAATGTAGCACCTATGTGAATGCATGGGTGCTAATTCTTGCCACGTGTGAATTGCCAGGTCGTACTTGCAGGTAGTGTTGAGCTGGTGATTGCCGTCAGACCCTCCAATCACGTACACAGATCCATTAAGGAACACTGTGCCGTGATTGGCTCTTGGAGTCCAGTCATCATTAGCCACACCCACCCAGCGATCGGTGCGGTTGTCATAGACTTCAATTCTGTTGGTTGTTCTACCTTGGCTATAGCCACCAATAACCATAAGCACCGCACTGGGCAGCCTTGGAGTGGCTAGACGAGTGGGGGGCAGGGAGGCATTGTACCTCCTAGCTCTTTCATCCAACATCACCTTTATGATCTTCGCCTCCACAATCTTCCAGTTATGAATGTAGTGGGACAGGTTATATCTAATCATGCACTGAGTGAAGTCATCAACATGGATCAGACCCAGACGGACTTTTAGTAGGAGGTCGGCCAAGTAGTGGTTCCTTTCCTCAGGAGCATGTAAAATCCATCTGATGACTGCCACTAACACGGTGGTCTCCTCCTTCACGTTCAGCCGATCATCATCAATGACTGAACACAGGTCTTCCCTGGAGAGCTGGAAGAACTCTTCAGAGCTGGTCACCACCTCTTCGAAATGCTTCAGGACGTATAAGAAGGCTTGTTTCCTCAGCTGGGGGTAGTAGTACTTGTTTGAGATACCCCATACAGTGATGCAGTTACTGGGGGACATTTGCTCCTTCATGACCTGACAGCAGACTTCAGTAATGCCGCTCACATCTAAGTAGTCAGCAGCTATAAAGAGCTCCTGGAGGTTTTCCTGGGTGATGTGCACCACCCCGGTGTAGCAGTAGTCCAGGATAATCTTCATCATATCAGCTGACACATTGGAGATCTCAAACACCTGGCAGTCAGGGCTGGACCAGTCAGTGAAGAGGCTTTTAAAGTATGTGCTGCAGCTACACAGAACCAGTTTGTGTGCTGGGAATTGCACGCCGGCCACGTTGAGCAAAGCATCGCACAACTTCTGCTCCCTCCTCAATTCCTCGAACACAGTGTTCATGTTTGGTTTTGTATTTGAAAATGGATATCTTTGCACAGAGACATGTCTGTCTCTCTTGCTAACTGTGATCGTTTCCATCTCTGTCTTTTTATCTTCCATCTCTGTCCTTTTATGTTACGTGCCGTAGATCTGAACTCTCTTCTCAAATGTTCTGCTGCTGAAAGCGAGAACAACCCACATTCTCTGCTTCTTTGAGCTTTGACACTTCAAAGCTTTGTAGTGTCTTTAAGTTCTGTTGCTGCAATCTGATTGGTGGAATTCCGATTCTAGAATGTGATGATGTCATACTCATACTCCTACTGCAAGAGCCAGATTTCCCTATTGATTATCCGTCCGTCTGTCTGTCCGTCTGTCCGTCTGTCTGTGGACAATTTCTTGTCCGCGCTCTAACTCGACAACCGTCTCACCTAGGAATGTCAAACTTCCAAACTGCACCAACAATTCATCTTTAACTAGGTTTGACAAATTCTAACTTAATTCTATATACAATAATTCAAAGTACGGGCGTATTTTGCCCCGCTGGAGGAGCTCTTGTTCTATGTATTTTTGAGCGATAAAACCACCTGTAACTGAATGAACAAGAAAAGTTACTCAATGCGCCTTAAAATTCATATTAATTCAGTAATGAAAATAGAAATTCACAGTTTCACATATTAATACTGAGGCACTAAAACACGCTCAGTTGTGAATTGCACTCCTGAAATAGTCTTTAAAGGGGAAATAAGCAGCGTTAAAATAAACAAAGTGCTTCAGCATATTTGATATTTTCTATGGGCCAAACTCACTGCGTTAAAGTGACTGAATGTTCTCGCCGTTTCCTCTTTCCTCACATTTGACACTTTCACTACAACTTCCCTTTTATTAGACGCCAAATAATTTACATAAGATGGATAGTTGTGGGGTTTTAAGTCCTGTTTTGAGGAAATTGTAATGGTTGTTTTTACTGGGGAGGCCACGATGGACGAGTGCGACGGAGATGTTTGTCGTAATAATAATAATAATAATAATAACAATAATAATAATAATAATAATAATAATAATAATAATAATAATAATGATGTGTCAGTTTTATACAGTGGATTTAGTGATTTGGAGCGAGATGGAGAGTTCGGTCAAACTTGTTCTGTTGTTTCTGCTCTAGTTTTGTGAATAACTGTTCATATGTGTTTCAGTCCTGTTTCAGTCCTGTTTCAGTCCTGTTTCAGTCCTGGTTCAGACCTGGTTCAGTCCTGGTTCAGTCCTGGTTCAGTCCTGGTTCAGTCCTGGTTCAGTCCTGGTTCAGTCCTGGTTCAGACCTGGTTCAGTCTTGGTTCAGTCTTGGTTCAGACCTGTTTCAGACCTGTTTCAGACCTGTTTCAGACCTGTTTCAGACCTGGTTCAGACCTGGTTCAGTCCTGGTTCAGTCCTGGTTCAGTCCTGGTTCAGTCCTGGTTCAGTCCTGGTTCAGTCCTGTTTCAGTCCTGGTTCAGTCCTGGTTCAGTCCTGGTTCAGTCCTGGTTCAGACCTGGTTCAGTCCTGGTTCAGACCTGGTTCAGACCTGGTTCAGTCCTGGTTCAGTCCTGGTTCAGTCCTGGTTCAGTCCTGGTTCAGTCCTGGTTCAGTCCTGGTTCAGTCCTGGTTCAGTCCTGTTTCAGACCTGTTTCAGACCTGTTTCAGACCTGTTTCAGACCTGTTTCAGACCTGTTTCAGACCTGGTTCAGTCCTGGTTCAGTCCTGGTTCAGACCTGGTTCAGTCCTGGTTCAGTCCTGGTTCAGTCCTGGTTCAGTCCTGGTTCAGTCCTGGTTCAGACCTGGTTCAGTCCTGGTTCAGACCTGGTTCAGTCCTGGTTCAGTCCTGGTTCAGACCTGCTTCAGTCCTGCTTCAGACCTGCTTCAGACCTGCTTCAGACCTGCTTCAGTCCTGCTTCAGTCCTGGTTCAGACCTGGTTCAGACCTGGTTCAGACCTGGTTCAGACCTGGTTCAGACCTGGTTCAGTCCTGGTTCAGTCCTGGTTCAGTCCTGCTTCAGACCTGCTTCAGACCTGGTTCAGTCCTGGTTCAGTCCTGGTTCAGACCTGTTCATATGTGTTCAGCCTGTTCTTCTCTGTTTCGTTCTTATCGCTATAATTTGACCCGTATCTTGGCCCGATAGTGTCACCTGCTCGTCTCCGTGGCAACAGACGAGTCTAATGCCACAGCACGGAACAGGAAGCAGGTGGCGGACCCGCTGTCTCATAGAAATTAATTCAGAAATTCAAATGTAAAAATAAAAAAAAAGCAGAATTAGTTCATTATAAACAGTTTGCAGTGGTCCAGAGTTATTTCTCACTTAATTATCATGTTATAGAGGATGGAGAATTCAGTGGATTTAGTGATTTGGAGCGAGATGGAGAGTTTGGTTAAACTTGTTCTGTTGTTTCTGCTCTAGTTTTGTAAATAACTGTTCATGTGTGATGTACGATAGCAATTTATATTATACATAGTTTTATAATCCTTATCTTTATAGATCTTTATAGTGTTTGTCTATTTTTAACTTAACTGTACTTCTATTGCTGCTACTGTTTTCTTGCTGTTCTCTTAACTGTGCGTTGCAACACTGAACTTTCCCCACTGTGGGACAAATAAAGAATATCTTCTCTTATCTTAAAAAAACACCAGACACATGTTCAGCCTGTTCTTCTCTGTTCTGTTCTTATTTCTATAACTCGCCTTTCGAGATGAAATGTCTGTTCCCGGTGTCTGATCTTCATCTAAAAATACCTGTGATTTCTCTTCTTCATTGTGCGTTTTTGGCTGACGCGACTTATACTCCAAGAGCGACTTATAGTCCAGAAAATACATGTCGTCAGTGTCTCTTTGACGTTCATCCATGACAGTCTCTGCAGAACATTGACACGAACTGAACTATCTGCAGTTTGTCCAGGTCTTTGCCGGCAGAACTACACCGCACAATAGAACGATAATCCAGTGAATGTTCCGTAGTGTGGCATTAAACCTGCTGTATCTATCTCACATTTATTCAGTTGTGTTTTTATATACAGTATATTCTTAACCTACTTTGAAAAGCATGGATTTCTCGCAGTGGGATTGCTCGCCTAACCGCAGCTCTGACCCGTAACTTGGCCTGATAGTGTCACTTGCTCGTCTCCACGGAAACAGAAGAGTTTAATGCCACACCACGGAAACAGGAAGCAGGTGGCGGACCCGCTGTCTCATAGAAATTAATTCAGAAATTCAAATATGTTAAGAAAAAAAAAGCAAAATTAGTTCATTTATAGACAGTTTGCAGTGGTCCAGAGTTATTCCTCACTTAATTATCATGTTATGTTATATTATATTAAACAACTAGCATGCTAACAGCGCACTTCCTGGTTTACGGACACTAGAAAACGCTTCATAATTCGACAAAGATGACACAGAACAGTCTCATTTTGACCCCAAGAGCTTGTTTTGCAATATATCTGTGCTTAAGAGACATTTTAACTTGGAAAAAAGAAAAGAAAAACACTTTAAAGGGTCAATATTTTGCTATTTTCTGATCTATGTTGTAAAATGTCCTCCTCACGTGTCTGGAGTTGTGTTTTGTTTCACGCTTAACACACAAAACCCAGCTCCAGGTCCGTTTTTTGAGGAGGAAACGGCTTTAATAACGCGGCTTAAAGCTCAGAAGAGTCCGTTTTGCGTAATGCAGGACTCTTAAAGCCGGTTCCCATGATGTGAGTTTTGGCCCTTACGCTGCAGGAAGGAAGGATAAGGTGTGGCCCCCTCCGCTCTATCTCACTGTTCAAAAGCGGCTCTCGTGAATAACTGAATCTTTGGACTTTCTCCAGAAACGGGTGACGAGACGAGAAGGAAATTAACCCAGATAAGATTACGGAGAATGTTTTGGTTTCTCGTTTAGCGGCCATGTTGTAAATGTGCCAAGAGCTGTTGTATTGTTTTGGTTTGTAAATTTATCCTTAATCCCCCCAAATTATACCCAAATTGTACCTTCTTCTGAACTACAGTTGCTTTGCTCTTTGTGTTACATTTTTTGGTATGAAAAGCGCTCTATAAATAAACTTTTACCGACTGATTGATGTCATCCAGAATACACACATTTGTCCGATTTTAGTGAACGGGCGTGACTGACAGGCGGATTAGCCAATCAGGGGCACACAGGGTCCATCTGTATCGGTATATCTGCTTATGAGGAAGAAAAAAAGAATAGAAATATCACAGGGGAATGAAAAATATGGCAGATTTTTGTGGAATCACTGAGCAAAGCAGTAAACTCTGTTAATCTGAGGAGAGAGAAATGTCATTTTGTTATAAATAATGGGTAAGCAGTAGGGATGCACCAATACCAATATATACAATACTCGCACTCATTAAATATTTGCCGATACCACGGGCCGATACCTCTATTAGACGACATATTCCGCAGTTAGTAATATCCCGAATATTCCAGAATCCCGGTTATGAGAAACCAAAGCGACTGTAGCGACATCAGTGAAAGAGAAAAGTTTAACATGAACCATCTCCAACGCGACATACGCACAGAACAGACTCAGCATCAGCAGAACATCCCTGTGTCACAGGAAGAACACTCATAGTCGTGTCCTTTAGTCCCACAGAAGTTGTTTTTTTTAAATAATATGTTTGTAGGATTTTACATTGTTTTATAGAATGTTGTACTATTTGTAGCATGTTACTTTTAGTGCGCTCAGTGTTTATAGTTTATGCAAATGAGATGTGCGGTTTTAAGTTTCGTTTCTGTAAAATCTAACCAAATGTTAAAGTTTAGTTGCTGCATTAAACACATTATAATCAAGATTCAAAGGTTCAAAAAGTTTATTGTCAGATTTTCACATATGAAAAAATAAAATTACGTTTCTCACTCTCAGTCAAATCTAAATTAAATAATAATAAAGTGAAAGAAAAGGTCAAAGTTCTTCTTAGGGACACAGCCTGGTGTGTACAGAGGGAATATCAGGGTTGTTTATATTTTTTGTTATTTATTAATTATATATTTTTTGAGCTTGCACATAAAGCGTAAAGTGGTAAAGTATCGGTATCGGCAAGAACAGAAATGATTGTACTCATATCGGTTTTCAACAAAGTGATATCGGTGCGTCCCTAGTGACCAGTGAGCTCCTTTGTTTCACATGTGTCACTGAAATAAACAAATCTGTGGTTCTGGCTCAAGATGAAGTGGAAGGAGCAGTGACCACAGTGACATCCGTCTGTATTAGAAATACAGACGCCCTACAGCACCTCTGTATATAATCCCTAATGATAAATAGCATTATTGATTTGTTGTAATTCTTTATTGATCCATCCATCCATTTTCTTCCACTTAGCCAGGCCCGGGTCGCGGGGGCAGCAGTTTAAGCAGGGACTCCCAGACTTCCTTCACCCCAGACACTTCCTCCGACCACCCCAACGCGTTCCCAGGCCCAGAGACATAGTCCCTCCAGCGTCTTCGCGATCTCGTCCTTTTGGTCGTTCCCCAGAGCTCACGACCACAGGTGAGGGGAGGAACGTAGACGGAGGTGAATCCAGAGCTTCGCCTTTGGGCTCAGCTCCTTCTTCACCACAATGGCCCCGATACAGCGACCGCATCACTGCCGACGCTGCACCGCTCCACCTGTCCACCTCACGCTCCATCCTCCCCTCACTGTGAACAAGACCCCGAGATACTTGAACTCCTCCACCTGAGACTTTCTTTACGTTGCAGTAACTCTGGGGGTTTTGTGCCTGTAGGTTCTTCACACACTTCAGCAAAACACCAAAAAGTTTTAAGATCATCTGAAAACTCAAGAACGAATACAAACTGGATTGAAACGGCACATTTTCAGGAGCCGGTGGTCAGTCCGAGGGTTCATGGTCGTGTTTGCAAAGGTGCGAGTGACTAACCAAAAAACTGTCGGCTTATGCGAGCTGGTTTATGACTGAAATGTTGTTCGGAAAGGACTTGTTTAACACTACAGACCAGCTGACCTGTTGTAGTTCCAGCTAAGTAAATTCTTCATGGTCACAGTGTGTTAAAATAAAGCTGACTTGAGGAACGGTGCCTCCAGTTAGCGTCACACCCCCAGGGAATGTTGATTTGACGACGTTTGCTGCAAAGTACCAGTACTAACCTCCTGTATGAGCAGTTGTCTGGAGTGTCCTGAGGAGGAGGAGGAGCTAGAGCTAAAGCCAAAGTGCAGATATTTAAACAGCTGGAGCGTGTTTGACTGTTCGCCGCGAAGTGTGAAGCGCTAATGACGATGCCAATTAGCACAGGGCCGTGAATGAGGCGTGAGCTGCAGAGAGCAGCAGGTACAGACGAGGAGAGAGTTTTTAAATTGGCGCGACCAGATTTTCAATCTAAAAAACTGGGACGTTGCTATTTTGTGGCGGTTGGTAATAATAAAACTGTGAAACGAGCGCGAAATTAAGGAAACTGTTACGCACTCGGCACTAATGTGAGTCAGAATAGTCACATTTTCTTTGTGTTTTGGTCATTTTTAAGCAGCTTTTCTGTATTTTACCGCAAGAAATTACAATTTATGAGTCTCTTTGCTGTTGGCAGGGATCAGATTGGTCCAAAATAGTGACATCTGGGACATTTCTTGTTTAAAACTAGGACAAATTAATGGTTTTGGATAAATCTGCTGGGGCAGGGGACACAGGGCTCTAAACTGGGACTGTCCCTGGTAAATAGGGATGTTTAAATGAGTTTGGAATGGTCCATTATGTGGAGATTAAATGGTGAAACCTGGAGTACCTGATTTTTTTAACCACTTTTCAACCAAAGCATCATGTAGTGATTTGTATGGCTCATTCTTACAAGTTAGTAAAAGATAATATGTAGTCAAAAGACAACGTAGCACAGTCTGTTCACGTTGCAAAACATCACAAACCCGGAAGACGTTTGGAAACATACGACGACGACTTCCGGCGAGCTCTGTTCACGGACAAAATGTAGGAAAAATGAGAAAATGTCCCAGTTTTCTTCATCTCCATGTCACTGTAGCGTTCCGTTATGTTCGGCTCATCAACAGTTCTAACCGTACCTCAGTTTTCATCATTTCCCTGCTGACGCACGACTCCGAACGCACTGGGTACATGCGATTAGAAGAGACGAGATGATTCCAAACAGCACATACGTCTGCAGGCTTCACTTTGCCGACGATCGCATTTACTTCAGTGGGTTTGATCACAGTCGGTTGAGCCCAGCGTCCGGAGCTACGCCGGCGAGTCGTCGTCGCATGTTTCCAAACGTCTTCCTGGTTTGTGACCTAAGCGTGAATAGAGTCCTGAATGACAGCGGTACATCTTCATCTCCAAATCCTTCTGTTTATGTGAGAGAAAGTGCAGGGGTCGGGTCAGTGCTACTGGAGGAGCGCTACTTCCATATGTACAGTGGAAAATCCAGCCGCGTCGTACTGTCTGCAGGTTCAGGGTGTTTTTTCAGATGTTCTTGTGCGAGTTGAAGCCGTTTGCATTAGCAGGTGTGGCTAAGCTAAGAGCTGCTGCTTGTTTCACAGGTTGTTGATGATGTGAGATGAGGCTTCACCAGTGACAAAACACGTTCATTAAAACTTTTCAAAACACTTAATACACCCAGAAGATTAATAAGGACAATTTTAATGCATATGTTGGTGCATTTGCTGCTTGACTCCAGGGTGATGCATGGATTTATAATAAAAACCCTCTGTTCCTGTGCGAGATCGACTAGTGGCCGCTCCAGGTACTGCAGCTCAGAACTAATTGTCCCGTAGAGCTCAATGCATTTTGTTGACGGCTTTTGCAAAGGTCAGATTTTGTGAGATTATTCTTTATTTTAATTTCATTTATTTATTTAGTTTATTTATGAGACAGGGACACTGCACAATATACATTAACCTTAACAGGACAGGGTGTGTGTAAAATCCCTCAGTCGTCCAGGTAGAATCCAAGGCGAAGGAGAAAGTTCGATATGTCAACTGGACAAGAGTTTTTTTGATTGAAGACGAGAAAAAGCAGCTTGGACGAGCAGCGAAAAGTCTTGTCCAGTTGGCACATTGAACTTCCTCCTTTGCCACTGTGCAGGTTGTAGCGCTAGAGCTCATTTCCACCTGCCGTCCCCGTCGCATGTTTTTTAGGTTTAGCTTTACAGTATGAACTTTTGAGCAATTTGTAAATCATCAAAGTGCCATCTTGGATTCATCTTCCAGACCTTTTTATACTTTTTATGCTTTTATACATGTGCCGGTGCCACTAGACCAAGTTACAGGTCAGATCTGTGGAGAGTCAACACCACTCGCAGTAAGGATTAAGTTATTTTAGAGCAGGGGTCTCCAACTTGTAGCTCTCCACCCCCTTCAGAGCAGCTCGCCAAGGGATTTCTGGATTATACCATTGTGCTGAATAACAAAAACGTAGTTAATCACATGCCTGTTCCTATTGTACACGTTTAGTTTGAAGCAACCGACTTTGTGCACTAAAAAATGGATGAGGGTTTATGTTTTATAGGCAGCTAACTGTACCTAAAGGATTTCCCCCCTCCTTATTATTGTCTCGATGTCTTGTGGCCGCTAAAATGAACAGCTTTGGCATTTTTGTTTTGTAAAAAATGTAGCTCACCGGAGGGAAAAGGGTTGGAGACCCGTGTTTTAGAGCACTAAAAACACAGCGTAATTCATTAGATGCAAGATAGATACGTTTGATGCCATATTGCGGATCATACCAGACAAAGCAGTTACATCACCACAAAACTGAATGCACCTTTAGAAGTGAAACTGAACTAAACTAATACAAGAATCCCGGGTATTTCAGTGTTACCCAGAACATGTTTGTGGAGGTTTAAACTACAGAGCTGGCAGTTTTTTCACAGAATAAGACGCAAAGGAGACACAGGGAGGGCATCTGACTCACGGCGAGGGCAAATATATTGAAACGATACACGATGGATTGTGATTTGTTACAGAGAAATATCGCGATAAACAATAACGCTAAAACCACTTCTTGCCACTGACTTTATGCTCACTCACCTTAGTGCATTAAAATGTCAAAAATCTCTCCACTATTGCAAAGAAACTGTTATTGAACGATAAGTCTGCAGTAATTATCCCGACAGACCTATACTCCTACAGGTCTTCTACAGAATTAGCCCCCATGGAGACACAGGGAGGGCATCTGACACAGGGACATTTCGGAACATGTTTGTTGAGGTTTTGTTGCAGCGTTTGCACAGACACAGATCCCGTGTGCACAGGATATGTTCGCATTCGTTAAGCACATTACATTAGGGACGATTTGAGCCCTTGAGATGTGCTAATCGCTGATTCAGTGTGAAGTTGCATAAGACAAACTGACAGGAAGAGGCCGTTAGTCATGAGGCTCCCTCCTCTGCACACGGCTCTGAGCTCACACTGGGGAACTGAATCTTTACTCATTTCTTACACGCTGCAAGTTTGTACTTTTGAAGCCCAGAAGATGAATAAGGATTTTTTGTTTTTTAATAAACATTGGGGCATTTGCTGCTTGTCTCCAGGTCAGATCTGAGACTCAAACCCCCCCTCCCTCTATGGCTGGTGGGTCTATGGCTGTGGCTGTAAACAAGTGCACGTGGGGGTGCGTTCAGGGTCAATACGACGTCACAGACACAGGCAAATGACTCCGCAGATAAACACTGATGTGGCGTCGCGTATCAGGACATTTGTCTGTCTGTAAATTGGATTAAATGGGTAGAATATAGAGAGTCTGAGCTTTAAAGCAAGGTAAAACAACACGTGGAATATCGGCAAGATTTAGGCCGATACCCAATATGTTTCCAAGTGCCAATATCGGTCAATAATGTCGGCCCTAGTTATAAGTACTTTTTACTTCAGTCTAAACACTTTCAGTCGTGATCCGTGGGGTTGTAGTCAACATTTTGTTTTGTAGTGCTGCAAAATGACCGAATAAACTACGACTACTATTGTATTTAAATCATGATCGACCCCAAAACGTACAGAGCTGAACAAATGTATTAGACCAACCCCAGTATAAGGTGTTTGCCGCTGCTGCCATGCAGAATTTAACAGTATTTCCAGTATTTCTGTTTACCAAAATATCTTTTTATGTTTCTATAATGGTCAATCCTCCAGTATCTGCAAGATCTTTTTACCAAAACCATATCTTTACTGCTAAAATATAACTATCCATAAATGTTCAAGTTTAATGTTTTCCAAAAATAACAAAGTCTCGTCCAAAGCAAGTCTCTGGGAACAGCAGAAACTATTTGAAACTCGATAACAAAAGAGACTTTGCAAAACGACATAAAAACACGCGGCAAGAATGCGGCTGTTCTCTGCGCCAAAGCTGCTCACACTAAATATTCACATTTTTGGTTATTATTTGTCAACAAGGACGATTTTATTATCCCAGCTGGTCATTTTTTTTTAATGAATAACACTGTGATACTATGAAGTTATTTATGTTTTCTTGTTTTCATGACCCGGGACGGCACGAAAAGACTGAAATCTGAACCGACAGCGTGCTAATATATAAAGAACCCCATTTCGGAGCGTGTTTGTACACATCTAAACTACAGGGTGAGCAGTTTTTTTATGCAGAATAAGAGATTTCGTGGTTTTGTTGGCAGAGGAAATGATGGTAATTCCAAAACTGCCGCCTTTGTCATTTCCCAATTGCTCCCATTCATACTGTGATTTCGATCTTAACACCTCCGCCTCTACACTCGCCCATCTGTCCCTTAAACCCTCCGTTGTCTGGGTATTGATTGCGTTATATTACCTCCACGCCGGGTTTTTTTTTTTTTTATGGCGCTTGTTTGCCTTATTTTACTTGTGCATTGAGTGCGAGGCTGCGCGTGGGAGGCAGCGTGCTCTTCCAGGGGGGTTCCTCGCTCGGATTGGCCCGTGTGGACAGTGACGCGCCGCGACCCCGCCCCCACATCCTCTCCCCTCTCGCTCCCCTCTGCACGCACATGCCGTCAACCATACCTGCTGCACACCGCATACTAAAGGCTCCGGGGCCGTTCTGCGCCTGCGAGACGTAGACGTTCTGAATCCGGGGGGGAGAGAGGAGAGGAGAGGAGGGTCGTATCCTCGCGTCCTACTTCCTCGCATCCCCGCTTCCTCGAGCATTCATTGACGGACGTGGCCATTGACTTGCCCGTATTATGTCCGCTGAATGAGGCTGGACCACCTGCATACATCAAAAGGAATATCGTATCGCGCCGAAAACAACATATTTTTAATCCTTTTTTTGCACCACAAGGCAGTTTTTCCTATGGAGATTTGAATGCGAGGTACGTTTGGTCTGTTTTATTTCGCTGTAAACGTGATTTTGAACGGGAGTACACGTGTTTGTTGCCTAAATATAAGATTAAAAGATGAAGTGGTGGAATGACTTTGCAGCTACAAACTGGCGATTAAAGGGGCTGTATTAGAATATTCCCTGATCTATGTTAAAATGTTGTTTCCTCATCACAAACAGACCTGGATTTGTGTTTTTTTTTTTTTGCCTCATTCACACATTTTTAACACCCAAACTCTGCACATTTAGGCTTCTTTAGAGTTCTTCTCTCAAACTGAAAACACCGTCCCACCTTGTGATGTCATGTGGCAATACAGGAAGTGCTCCGTTGCGTTTCTAAACTCCATATTCCTTCCGTACACTTCGAATGGATGATTTCAGCTCTGGAATTTCAATGCGATCCAGTTTTGTTTGTACAGCACACAGGGGAGTAAGAAAAAATCAATTCAGTGATATATTGTGATGCGACTTTGCACAGTTCTTGAAGCGGTTCAAAATGAGTCTGAATCGAGTTACATTTACTCTTCTCATGATTTAAATAAGAAATAATTCATTTATATGATTTCTGCATGACTGGATTATTAGAAGTAATTATGGATAAATCGTTGTAGTATTGGGATTTGTCGTATCGTGACATGTACAGACGTCCCGATCAAGATTATTTGGCTGCCGATCCGATTTTTTTAAAGGAGTGCTCTTTTCGATACCGATCCGATACTGATCCGAGACCTTTTTTTTTTATAGCTCCGGTAGCACCGTCTCTGTGACGTCGTGTCGTGAAGGAAGTTCGTACCTCAGCTCCAAAAAGTCCATTAAACAACAAAAGCCGATGTTTTCCCCGACAGACGGCGGTCGATCGTCTAAAGCGATGAATTCGACGATCCTCTGTGTTATTTTCTTGGACTTGTTGTCATTTCAAGGCTTTTCTCTTCTCTGAAACACCTGCTCCAGTGTTTGCTGCTGTGGATTTGCTCCTGTAAATCTCAAACTCGTCCGGACGATTCTTTTATAAGTGTCGAATCAAACTGGTCGTGTTAAAGTGGCTCTGCTGGTTCCTCCAGGAGAAACTGTTTGTTTGCAGCGTTTGCGTCGCTGTTTGACTCTCGTTTTGTTGTAGTGAAAAGCAGACATGGGGACTTGAGACTTAGTGACTTGGACTCGAGTCGACTCGAGTCGCTGTTTTTATGACTTGTGACTTGACTCGACAAAAAGTGAAATACTTGAGACTTGACTCGGACTTGGAAGTACAGGACTTGGGACTTGACTTGACTTCAGACACGATGACTTGAATGACTTGTGCGTTCACATCATGTTTTCAATATAAATTGTAGGCTATAAATGTCTGTATGTCATTATTTAATGTTCGCCGAACTCATGAATGCGGGCAGATAAATGCTGTGATGCCACGCCCACTCTGCCAGGGCTACCTTATGCAGCACACCTCGAGCCCACACACACACACGTTGTCCAGTTCACGTTGTCCTGTTGACATGTCAGCCCCTCCGAGAGTAATAACTTTCGGCTTCAAAGAATTCAATCAAGACGGTAAACGGCGAACTGCGGAGTGCAAGATTTGCCACGCAAAAATTTCGGACAGCCAGACCACCACGTCAAATTTCATACGCCATTTGAAGAGCCATTCTGCCCAGTAAGTACGATTAGCAGCTACAAACTCTTTAGCTAATTGTTAGCTAATATAGCCGCTTTAGCCGCTGCACAGGTGTCATTGCGAAATTCTTACAATGAGACGAGAGGTTAGTGTAACTTGCGTCAGTGATGCTTCATTCATTTACTGTTATATATAAAAATTGTAATCGTGGTAAAAGCTTCAATTACTAACAATATTGATTTGATATTAAGCAGTATCATCCAGAAAGCAAGATGGTATTAGATTAGTATTGGGTAGATTAAGAAAACTGCAAAACGTTTAAAACAACTGTTGTTTTTTAACCATATGTCATCATTTCATGTCTGCTCAACCATACAGTACCTCTCAATCCTGTTTTTGCATCTGCTTCACAGATATGCAGAGTATGAAAAGACAAGAAATGTCTGCACTGATGCTACACAGCCTGCAATATCACAGTTCATCCAGTCTCGTCCTCTGGAAGCATATTCAGCCAATCATCCCAAACAGAAGGCCATAACTAACGCTATTGTCACAGACCTTGTGATTGGATGTAGCATGCCCCTTTCCATGACAGAAAATAAACATTTCAGGCACTTCATGTCCGTGGTCGACTCCAAATACCAGCCTGTTTGCCGCAGAACAATAAACTCAACAATAGAATCACTTGTTACAGACATACGAGAAAGGATCAAAGTGATTCTTGCTGATGTGTGAGTGTGAGTGTGTGGAAATGTAATGTGTAAAGTTTAATATTAAGCTATTTGTTTTAGCTGTTACAGAAAGCATGTGTGAAGTGTGCTGTAATAAATAACAAAATTGTTATCACTATTTTGTTTGAATCTAAGATGTGTTTTACATGAGTATTTACAATACAAATATAACAGTTCATTTACAATACAATAAAACAGTTTGGGGCACATTATCCAGTGGTGATTACTTAAACTTTCTTATATTGCCTTTCACTTTATGAAGATCATATTCTGCAACTAAAATTACAATACGCCAAAGGTGACTTGACTTGGACTTGACTTGACCAATTACATGACTCGACTTGACTTGACTTGACATAGCCTGAGACTTGACTTGACTTGACTTGCCCAAGAAAAAAATACTTGAGACTTACTTGGGACTTGAAGGTAAAGACTTGAGACTTACTTGAGACTTGCATATGTGTGACTTGGTCCCATGTCTGGTGAAAAGTCCCACACAGCGACACGGCGGCGTTTTGATTTACGGCTGCAGTAAAGCGTTTTGATGCTGCAAAAACACGTGAAACTGGATCGATCTGATCACGTGACTGAATCTGATACTGTCCGATACTCATAAAAGAGCCGGATCGGGAACCGATACTGAATATCGGATCGGGACATCCCTAGTGACATGCTTACTGTGATACATATCGTATCACCCCTAATAACACTTTTTATAAACAAGACGGTTTCTAAAGTGTTTCACAGCCATTAACACATTTAACTGTAAAAGCTCAGCAGAATTAATTATGTTCAGACAAAAGGAACGAATAGAAACAATAGATAAAAGAATAGCAAAATAGATAAAAGAAAAATAATAAAATGAATTAATTAAAATAATAAAAAATAAATGAAAACAGTACTAAAAAAGAATAAAACAGATAAAAACTAACAAAAAATAAATAATAAACAATATATAATAATAAATAATAATAAAATACATACAATAATAAAATCTATTAATTTAAATAATAAAATAAAAAAGCAGTACTCAAAAGAATAAAACGGATACAAAAAGTAACTAATAAAAAAATTAATGGACTATAATTGACTATATCTACTGAATTTAAGATAAAAGGAGCTGTTAACTTGAAAACTACCACTTCATGACATCACAAGGTGGAACAGAGCGTTTTGAGCTTTGCAGATATAGACGGACGAATAATAAAGAGTCACTCAAACATGTGAATGAAACAAAAACACAACTCCAGGTCTGTTTTTGAGGAGAAAACAACATTATAACACGACTTAAACCTCACAAGAGTCAGTTTTGTGTAATTTTGGACCCTTGAAATGCGATAAATGAAGTTGCTGGGTCCAAATGACACTGTGTAAATATGGGAGTTTTATGAAGGGAAGTGTGTAATAGTGTTTATCTGATGCTTGGTCATATCTCATTAGCATTCGGAGGATTTATACAGTGGGAAATGTCATAACAAATCTGTGAAGAAATGCCTGTGTTTTGGGCAAAGTTACAATGAGTTCTTTTTTTGTTTTTTTTAACCTATGAAGTTTTGGTTCCTCTTCCCACTGTGAGTCCACGAGTGACAAACGGTCGATGCAGACGATATGAAGTGATCTGAATATTTGTGTTTCTTGCATCGCCCTTTAAATTTCTCTTCTGATGGAAAACACACATTTATCTGACAGTGCAGCATCACTTTAGATCCATCCACTAAACCAGGTCTAAACCAGGACTAAACCAGGCCTAACACAGGACTAAACCAGGTCTAGCACAGGACTAAAACAGGTCTAAAACAGGACTAAACCAGGTCTAGCACAGGACTAAACCAGGTCTAAAACAGGACTAAACCAGGTCTAAACCAGGTCTAAACCAGGTCTAAACCAGGTCTAAAATGGGACTAAACTAGGACTAAAATGGGACTAAACCAGGTCTAAACCAGGTCTAAAATAGGACTAAACCAGGTCTAAAACGGGTCTAAAACAGGACTAAACCAGGACTAAAACAAGACTAAACCAGGACTAAAATGGGACTAAAACTAGGACTAAATCAAGTCTAAACCAGGACTAAACCAAGACTAAACCAGGGCTAAACCAGGACTAAAATGGGACTAAAACTAGGACTAAATCAAGTCTAAACCAAGTCTAAACCAGGACTAAACCAGGTCTAAAACAGGACTTAAACCAGGTCTAAACCAGGACTAAACCAGGTCTAAAACAGGACTTAAACCAGGTCTAAAACAGGTCTAAAACAGGACTAAACCAGGTCTAGCACAGGACTAAACCAGGTCTAAAACAGGACTAAACCAGGTCTAAACCGGGTCTAAACCAGGACTAAAATGGGACTAAACCAGGTCTAAACCAGGTCTAAAACAGGACTTAAACCAGGTCTAAAACAGGACCTAAACCAGGCCTAAACCAGGTCTAAACCAGGTCTAAAACAGGACTTAAACCAGGACTAAACCAGGTCTAAATCAGGTCTAAAACAGGTCTAAACCAGGTCTAAACCAGGACTAAACCAGGACTAAATCAGGTCTAAACCAGGTCTAAAACAGGACTTAAACCAGGTCTAAACCGGGTCTAAACCAGGACTTAAACCAGGTCTAAACCAGGTCTAAATCAGGACTAAACCAGGTCTAAAACAGGACTAAACCAGGTCTAAACCGGGTCTAAACCAGGACTAAAATGGGACTAAACCAGGTCTAAACCAGGTCTAAACCAGGTCTAAAGCAGGACTTAAACCAGGTCTAAAACAGGACTTAAACCAGGTCTAAACCGGGTCTAAACCAGGACTTAAACCAGGTCTAAACCAGGTCTAAACCAGGTCTAAACCAGGACTTAAACCAGGACTTAAACCAGGTCTAAACCAGGTCTAAACCAGGCCTAAACCAGGTCTAAACCAGGTCTAAAACAGGACGTAACCAGGTCTAAAATAGGACTAAACCAGGTCTAAATCAGGACTAAACCAGGCCTAAACCAGGTCTAAAATAGGACTAAACAAGGTCTAAAACAGGACTAAACCAGGTCTAAAACAGGACTAAACCAGGCCTAAACCAGGACTAAATCAGGCCTAAACCAGGACTAAATCAGGTCTAGCACAGGACTAAACCAGATCTAGCACAGGACTAAATCAGGTCTAAAACAGGACTAAACCAGGCCTAAACCAGGACTAAATCAGGCCTAAACCAGGACTAAATCAGGTCTAGCACAGGACTAAACCAGATCTAGCACAGGACTAAATCAGGTCTAAAACAGGACTAAATCAGGTCTAAAACAGGACCAAACCAGGTCTGCACCAGGTCTAAACCAGGTCTAAACCCGGTCTAAACTCGGTCTAAAGGGTATGTTGGTTAAATGTTGACGTGTGGGTGTTTTGCCTCACACGTCACCTGCCACAGACTCTCAGATCGCAGTCACAGGTTTTGAAATGAGTAAAAGTCTCGTTCACAGCCCTTTTCATTGAACAATTGAAAACAAAAACATCCCAGACCAATTCATTTGCAAAATCATCGTTTTCTGCAGCCCAATGAGACTGTTGAGATCTGCTTACTGATTTTATTATGTGCAAGTGTTCCACAAAACAACAATACAACTCATAATGGCACATGGGTCTATAAACTATATAAATACTTCTTCTCCTCCCATATAAGAGTCGCGTTGGGTCGTATATCTGCAGTTCTGTATTGTTGTGTCCACATGCTTCACATTCCTGTTCACATGTGACTCTTCAGCCCTGAGTGAAGAGCTTCTGTTCCTTTAGACACACGTCATTAGACACAAGTCCTGCCCCAGACCTGGTTTAGACATGGTTCAGTCCTGATTCAGTCCTGGTTTTTAGTCCTCCTTCAATGCTGGTTCACTCCTGGTTCTGTCCTTGTTTAGTCCAGGTTTAGTCCCAGTTCTGTCCTGGTTTAGTCCTTGTTTGAGTCATGTCTTATTCTAGTCCTGGTTCAGTCCTGTTTCTGTTCTGATTCAGAACTGGTTTACCTCTGGTTTAATTCTAGGTTTAGTTCTGGTTTAGTCCTGGTATGGTCTTAGTTTAGTCCTAGTTTTAGTCCTGATTCAGTCCTGGTTAACATCTGGTTTAGTCCTAGTTTTAGTTCTGGTTCAGACCTGGTTTAGTCCTGGTCCAGTACTTGAATGGCCACAGAACATCAAATACACATCACAATTTGTGTTTTTTAAAGTTTTAGGGCTGTGCAGTTTCATGTTTTATTTTATATTTCTATTTATTTCTAATGGTCAATGATCAGTTTAGGTCTTTTAGTTTAATTCCATTTCATTTTTTTGAGCAGATTAATGAATGCAAGAAGTTTACATTCACATATATATATATATATATAGTCCTGTGTCTTATTGTGCATAAGTGTGCATTTTGCAAATTCGACACCACCTCTTGTTCCAGACCTGGTTTAGTCTTGTTTTAATCCTGTTTTAGTCCTGGTTTAATCCTGTTTTAGTCCTGGTTTAGTCCTGGTTTAGTCCTGGTTTAGTCCTGGTTTAGTCCTGTTTTAGTCCTGGTTTAGTCCTGTTTTAGTTCTGGTTTGGTCCTGGTTTAGTTCTGGTTTAGTTCTGGTTTAGTCCTGTTTTAGTCCTGGTTTAGTCCTGGTTTAGTCCTGGTTTAGTCCTGGTTGAGGCCTGGTCGAGTCCTGGTTGAGTCCTGGTTTAGTCCTGTTTTAATCCTGGTTTAGTCCTGGTTTAGTTTTGTTTTAGTCCTGTTTTAGTCCTGTTTTAGTCCTGTTTTAGTCCTGGTTTAGTCCTGTTTTAATCCTGTTTTAGTCCTGGTTTAGACACTGGCTCAATAGTATCTTAGTGCAATAAAAAAGCAAAGAAGTAAACACTATAGAAAGGCACTTTAAAGCTTTACTGTGGAACATTTCTGATGAAAGCAACAGCATCTCCATGTAGAAAAGCAAACTCCCCTCTGGAACAGTTGCGTAACAAAACCGCACCGCTGCAAAACCGTAACTCTTCCACTACTTCCTCTTTTTTGCAGCATTTTCAGGACTTTTTCCCCACTGAAACGATATCATGTTTTGTTTTTAAATTGTTAATCTCCAGTCCTAAGTTTTAATCATTTTTAAACCCTTGACTTTGAGTTTTCCTGCGGGATTCTGACAAAATATCGGGGATGTGACTGAGGTTAGGAAATGGCTCTGGTTTAAGGGACGCAGCACATCCAAATTACCGTGTTGAGAATAGAATAAATTACAGAGCGGTGCTTTTATAAATAGATACGTGTAGTTGTTTTTAGCAGCTCGGAGTCCTGTAGTGAGGGACCAAAGAATGCACCGTGTCAGAGGGTTCAGTGGAGTAGACGCTGGCACAGATACGTCTGCTTTAAAATAATTATTCTTAAATGTTAGACACTGATGGAAATGCACATTGAGGGAAGGTGTACTTTATAGATGCATTTAAACCGCCCTTTAAAGATTCCCTCCCAAGTATTTCCTCTGGAAGGTTTTCTGCCACATTTGCTGCTCCATACGGTGTAAAAAGCATCTCGGACTGCGTTTACACCGAAACAAATCACCGTATCACCATATCGGCGTATTGGAAACGATTTGCGTCCACACTCGTCGTGTCTGGATCGGCAGAAACGCTAATCACGTGACTCGGCTGGCGTCACGTGGGCGGTAAAAACAAGGAGCGGAGCGTCGTATCTGAAGTTGCCGTAGTTCTCTGGAAGTCGCAGCCGCCGATTTCGAGCCGAGGAAGATGCAAGAGCGAAAACAGTCTTTTTAAGATAAGATAAGATAAGATATCCTTTATTTGTCCCACAATGGGTAAATTTCAGTGTTGCAACAGTTAAGAGAACAGCAAGAAAACAGTAACGGCAATAGAAGAACAGAATTACTTAAAAATAGACAAACTCTATGAAGGTCTATAAGGATAAGGATACATCCATCGGCCGTCATTACGTTCCGCGCTGTAAATCTGGTGTAGTTAAATCTTTTTAAAGCACGATGCAGTTCTGCCGATGCTGCGTGTTGCTGACGCTCGTGGTGTGAATTCCGCGTTACTCTTTTGTGTTTTTTGCATTGCAACTTACAGGCCTGTTGAAGCACCACAAAGAGCTTCTGTCGTCTTTATTCGGTTATTTCAGTGCTGATATGGACTGACAGAAGCAAAACTGAGAATGTCCACTAATCCAACGCTTCTCTCTGCACATTTTTGAAGAAAAAAAATTTCTCTTTTCATTAAAATAGGCTGAAATACGACCGTCAGCGTCACCATGTTTGTTTTGGTTTGTTTAGGGATTGGGGTTCGATGGGCAAAAATATCAATTATAGTATTGCTTAATTTAATGACACGTTATCTATATTGTGGGCTCCTGTACTGATCTAACGCCAAAAGTACTTTTTGGTATGTTTTACTAAATTATTTTGTGACAGTGCTACAGTTTTGTTGCTCGTTTAGAGAAAGGAAACTTCTTTATTATGATTATTTTGATGATTACAATGGGTGTATTTGCTTTAGGCTTTGCAGGTAGTGGTTTAACAAAGATTTTTAGTATCACGGCCATGATTTAGCCTTTATTTTTTTACTGAACCATATCAATTCAAATAAAATATATGGCATTTAATCGAAAACTCGCTGTACCGAGGTGTGTATCATACCGGTGTTTTCTTAATGAGACCCGGCCCTGGTCCTGGTAGGTTAAGGTTAATAAAATAACGTTTGTTTAGTCTGAACTTGAACTTTTGTCCGGAGGAAGCTTTGTTTTCCGTTGGGCTCAGGAACCCTCTATCCTCCCGCTCACCCCTCCCCTCCCACTACAGGAAGTAACAGAATACTACTTCCTGTCAAGGTGTGTCTCACTTCCTGTGTTTTGAAGTCCCGGGCGTTTCATTGCGCTCATAAAGTCGTGTGATGTGCGAGGGCGGAGGCAGGGTGACACATATCACACTTCCTATTTGCTTTTGAGATTTTAGTCATAGATTTTTGGCTCCGATTTATATTTATGTGAATACTTTAAGAATTGTAAGAATGTATTACAGCAGTCAGAGATCGATTTGAATGAAAAAAAATCAACAAAAACTATTATTATTTATCATGAATTTGACTTGTCTTGGTTTGTTTCATTCACACATGTTTGAATAACCCTTTATTATTAATCTGTGTAGAGCTGCAAAGCTTAAAATGCTCCGTTCCACCTTGTGATGTCACGTTTTTAGCTCATTTTACCTTTATTTTTAAGTCGACGTGGAAAATTCCAGGACAGATCTTTCGTCCAAATGATTCTAGTGAAGGTGTAAGGAGTTTAAAAGCAAAATGGAGCATATTTGTGATGAAGAAACATAACATAGATCAGAAAATACCGTAAAATAGTGTAAAATCTGCCCTTCAATAATAGAAATGTGCTCCAAGTTTACATTTTAAACACACAGAAGCGTTAACATTTGACAAGACTGAAATTCAAGCTGAAAAACTAATGCACGAATCAGATTTCAGGACATGTCTGTACAGATCTAAACTACAGGTTCAGCAGTTTTTTATGCAGAATAAGATGTTTTGTTGTTTGTGGTGGAAATTATGGTACTTCAAAAATTGCAGCCTTTGCGATTTACTAATTGTGACCTAGATCCAGTATCATGGGCTTTTACTGTGGCATTTTCTAAAATACATGTAACTTGTAACGCAAACTGCACATCTAGTTGCATTTAGCAGCCTGTCTAAAAAAACATTCTGATCCTCTTACAACTAGCATGCTAACAGCGCACTTCCTGGTTCACAGAGGCTAAAAAATGTTTTTTTTATTAGGTACTACATCCCATTGTAACTTGTAATCCAAACTACACATCTAGTTGCATTGAGCTGTTTTGCACTGTTGTCCATTAGCAGCCTGTTTAAAGCAATTGCGATCCTCTTACAAATAGCATGCTAACAGTGCACTTCCAGGTTCACAGTAGATAAAAATGCTTTATAATTAGATGCAGGGCGCTATGCCCTCACTACATTTTATCCCATTATAAGCCAAACTGCACGTCTAGTTGCGTTTAGCTACACTGTATAGCAGCGTGTTTAAAGCCAGTATGATCCTCTTACAACTAGCATGCTAACAGCACACTTCCAAGATTGCAGATTGAAAATGCTTTATAATTAGATGCAGTAAATAGCACACTACATTTTATCCCATTATAAGACAAACTGCACATCTAGTTGCACTGACCTGCACCATATTAGCAGTCTGTCTAAAGCTGGTCTGATCCTCCTGCAGCTAGCATGCTAACAGCACACTTCCTGGTTCGCAGCGGATAAAAAAGCTTTATAATTAGCATATTTGTAACTTGTTGCCCAAACTGCATATCTAGTCTCATTTAGCTGCTCTGTATTGTGGTATTGTGTATTCGCAGTCTGTCTAAAAACCAGTCTGATCCTTCTATAACTAGCATGCTAACAGCACACTTCCTGGTTTGGATAAAAATACTCTATGATTAGATACTACATTCTAACATGTAATCCCAACCGCACATATAGTTGCATTGAGCTGCTCCGTATTAGCAGCCTATCTAAAAACCAGTCTGATAGTCTTACAACTATCATGGTAACAGTGCACTTCCTGGTATGCAGAGGGTTAAAAATGCTTTATTATTAGAGGCAGTGAGTCCATAGCAGCTTCAGTTTATGGTGTTATAACTCAAACTGTACATCTAGTTGCGTTGAACTGCTCTGTATTGTGGTCCATTAGGAGCCTGTCTAAAAATCAGTCTGATCCTCTTACAACTAGCATGCTAACTGCACACTTCCTGGTTTGCTGAGGCTAAAAATGCTTTATAGTTAGCATATTTGTAACTTGTAACCCAAACTGCACGTCTAGTTGCATGTAGCTGCTCCGTATTAGCAGCCTGTCTAAAGCGGGTCTGATCCCCCTACAACTAGCATGCTAACAGCGCACTTGCAGGTTTGCAGATTGAAAAAAATGTTTGTAACTTGTAGCCCAAACTGCACATCTAGTTCCATTGAGCTGCTCTCAGTTAGTTAGACAGTTAGCAGTCTGTCTTAAAATCGATCCTCTTACAAATGGCATGCTAACAGTGCACTTCCTTGTTCGCAGAGGATAAAAATGCTTAATAATTAGACGCATTCCGCTATATACTCACTATATTTTATCCCATTATAACCCAAACTGCACTAGTTGCACATCTAGGTGCATTGAGCTGCACAGTATTAACAGCCTAACAGTCTGAACTTCTTACAAACAGCATGCTAACAGTGCACTTCCTGTTTAAAAACGCTTTATAATTAGATGCAGCACACGGCAGACTACGTATTATCCCATCATAGCCCACACTGCAGGTCCCGTTGTGTTGCGTAGCCGGTCTGAAGCCGGTCTGATCCTGCTGCGTTTTAAGAGGACTCGCTCTGAGTAATGTCCCAGACTCGAGTGGGCTCCATGGCGACGGGTGCTCGAACGAGACGAGAGCTGAGCCAAGAGGAGCGCGATGCAGATGTGGCCGACAGAAACGGCTCCTCGCCGAAGGTTTCAGCGCCGCAGTGATGAAAAAACAAACACAAAACACAATAGAATGTAATTTTTTTTTTGCAGAAAATAGCAGTGTTTTCCTTAAAGGTGCACTGTGTAACTTTTCTCATAAGAGTCCAGCGCCTGGTTGTGTCCACGGAGATGTGCTGGGAGGAGTGTTTTTGCTGGAATGTACCTCCGTCTGGTATTGAACTTGTTTATTCTTTAATTTTGTGTGTTTTAGGGCAAAATTGCACTGGATTACATGAAAAAATTGGGTACAAACACTTTTAGTCAACTTCCCCTTCTCTCCTCCTTCCTCTCTCCTCTCCTCCTCATCCCTCTCTTTTGGTTTTGGTGTTGAACTCTCCTCCCTCTCTCTCTCCTTCCATCTGTATTCTCTCTCCTCCTGTAGTTTGTATTCTCGCTCTTTCTTTCCTTCTGTCTGTATTCTTTCTTTCTCTCTCTCCTCTTGTCTGTTCTCTCTCCTCCTGTAGTCTGTATTCTCTCTCTCCTGTAGTCTGTATTATCTCTCTTTCTTTCCTCCTGTAGTCTGTATTCTCTCTCTTTCTTTCCTCCTGTAGTCTGTATTCTCTCTCGTTCTCTCCTCCCATCTGTATTCCCTCTCTCCTCCTGTAGTCTGTATTCTCACTCTTTCTCTCCTCCTGTCTGTATTCTTTCTCTCTCTCCTCTTGTCTGTTCTCTCTCCTCCTGTAGTCTGTATTATCTCTCGTTCTCTCCTCCCATCTGTATTCCCTCTCTCCTCCTGTAGTCTGTATTCTCTCTCTCCTGTAGTCTGTATTCTCTCCTGTAGTCTGTATTCTCTCCTGTAGTCTGTATTCTCTCTCTCTCCTGTAGTCTGTATTCTCTCCTGTAGTCTGTATTCTCTTTCTTTCCTCCTGTAGTCTGTATTCTCTCCTGTAGTCTGTATTCCCTCTCTTTCTCTCCTCCCGTCTGTATTCCCTCTCTTTTTCTCCTCCTGTAGTCTGTATTCCCTCTCTTTCTCTCCTCCTGTAGTCTGTATTCCCTCTCTCTCTCCTCCTGTCTGTATTCTCTCTCTCCTCCTGTCTGTTCTTTCTCTCCTCCTGTCTGTATTCCCCCTCTCTCTCCTCCTGTCTGTTCTTTCTCTCCTCCTGTCTGTATTCCCTCTCTCTCTCCTCCTCCGTTCTTTCTCTCCTCCGCATCCTTCCCGGTTGCTCTTGTGCTTCCTGCAGCTGCCGCTCTTCCTGTCGCAGTTTTGTGGAGCTCGGACCAAAGACGGACATGATCAGAATCTGAACACAGAGCAGATGAATGTGGAGCAGAGAGAGAGGGAGAGGGAGAGAGGGGAGAGAGGGAGGGAGAGAGGGAGGAGAGGGAAGGCGAGGGAGGGAGGAGAGAGGGGAGAGAGGGAGGGAAGAATAGTGGAGGAAAGTGAGGAGGAGAGGGAGAGAAAGAGGAGAAGACAGAGAGGGAGAGAAAGAGGAGGAGAAGAGGGAGAAAAAGAGGAGGAGAGGGAGAGAAAGGAGGATAGGGAGGGAGGAGGAAAGGGAGATGAAAAATAAGGAAAGAGGGTGTGAAAGAGGAAGAGAGGGAGAGAAAGAGGAGGAGACGAGGGAGAGTAGGAGGAGGTGAGAGGAAGAGAGGGAGCGAAAGAGAAGGAGAGGGGAGAAAGAGGAGGAAGAGAGGGAGAGGAAGAGAAGGAGACAGAGACAAAGAGAGAAGGAGAGGGGAGGAAGAGAGGGAGAGGAAGAGAAGGAGACAGAGGGAGAGAAAGAGGAGGAGGAAAGGGAAAGAGGAGGAGGATGAAAGGAAAGAGAGGAGGAGGAATGGGACAGAGGGAGGAGGAGAGAGGAGGAGAGGGAGAGAAAGAGGAAAGGGAGACAAAGAGGAGGAGAAAAGGGAAAGAGAGAAGAGGAGGAAAAGAAAAGAGGAGGAGCGGGAGAGAAAGAAGAGGAAAGAGGAGCGGAGGAGGAGTGGGAGGCTGAATAGTTTGTCGTTGGCGTTTGAATAGATCTGGGTCAAGTGAACATGAATGTGGCGTTTCTGTCGACAACACGGCAACAAAGAGGAAAGAGCCGCGAGTCCATTGATTTAAAGTTTAATTTAGTTTGAATTAATGAAGCTGTTCCTCATTTTTACCACCTTATAAACATGAAATACAAAACTAATTACATTTTAAACAGTTTGCAGTGCTCCAAAGGTATTCCTCACTTAACAAAAAATCGTTTTAAAATAAAAATCAAGTCAAATCAATTCTTTTTTTGGGAAGGGGAAATCAATATTTAAGATTTTTTTAATGCGCCGCGTACATTTTGCGTTCGTCAAGTCTCCGTAGTCACTTCCTGCAGTGCGTCTCTCACTTCCCCCCCGAGAACGACACAAACAAACAAACCTGTGTCACAGAAAGACGCTCGTATAATCCACTGAGTCGTGTCCTTTAGTCCCACAGAAGCTGAAGCATCAGCACAAGGAAAGAGCTGCTTTTTTTAGCGTTTACAGTTTATGCAAATTAGCCATGCGCTTTTAAGTTTTGTTTCAGTAAAACGTAAACAAATGTGCCAAATCTGCATTAAACACATCTCTCTGTAGTGATTGTTTTATATGTTGTAGAATTGAGTTTATTTATGCAGATTAGTAATAATAATATAAAAATGTTAATGATTAATCGATGAATGTAGTTAATATGATTAACTTAGGTTCAGCAGCAGGACCAGGCCTCAACCGTCCTTGCCTCCTCCAGCGAATCACAGCTCACTTCTACCACGCCTCAATTTCCCAGAAGCCTATTTGTATCCGCCTAACCCGGTAACCCAGTTTGTCCCAAATAACTCGACCTCGACCGCTTCCAGACATAAGACGCCTACGAGGGGGCGTCCCGTTCCTGCTGGGCCATGTGAAGTTTGAGACTGATCCCCCACCCTGAGTCTCAACCCAGCCGACCCGCCTCGTCTCCATACAATAAACGCTTTTCTCTTCGCGCGTGTGTTGTTGGCGTCGTCCTCGCGAGTGAATCGATCGTTAATTCTCCCGACGATCGATTAAGAAAATTTAATCCAACGTCCATCCCGACTGTGCACCATATGAAAAGCTTCCAATTATTCGGTGGAGAAGAGAAGTTTTCACAACGCGGTGTGAGTTTTGGATGCTGCTATGCGGTGAAATCGAACTGTAAATCGAGTTTTTTATTAAAAATATCGCCCAGCTCTACAGATATCGGTTCCATGATATCGATTCTTGGATCGAACATGCATATCTAGCGTTTATTTTAACACAGTTGTTTCTATTGCTCAAAAACTTACTTTACTTTGAGCAGGTTTACCTCTCCACAGATCTGACCTGTAACGTGTCCCTGTCCCTACTTGTCTCCTTTGAGATACTGTACGTTATGGAGAAAAGCATTAGACGGACCCTCCACCAGAAAAGTTACACAGTGCACACCTTTTAACACTGCAGATGAAACGATAACATCTACACCGAAACACCCAGCGGACACACCCTCCACCAGAAAAGCTCCGCGGTGCAGCTTTAAATGAGGTTACATTAAAAACCTCCGACAGGATGTGACAGATTGAACTGGGCTCAAATCAAAACTGACGCTCGAGTTCTGACTCTAACCTCTAAGCCTAACGTGACCGAAACCGGGTCTGTGTGTGTTGTGGCTTCACCAGGAAGTGTGATCCGCCCCGATGCCGAGGCCGCTGCTGCAGTTTGTGCTTCCAGCTGAAAAAGCAGAACATATATAACATAATATAAAACACAATAGGGTTTAAGGCACCTGTAATTGAACGCTACATTTGCGTCATGTTTCAAGTAAAGTCAAAAACACTGTGGTATTAGCTTGAAAAGTGGAGCTGTCGTCATATCATTGTCCAGTTGACTGAAATTCTTTTTTTTCCCCGATTATATGACAAAAAATGCCTGGAGATGGACTATATATTGTCTTGTTTTTCTTTACTGGAAAAAAACCCAGATATATTGGACTATGTTTTACAGTCTATCTTAAAGTGATCTTAAAGTGATGTGTAGAAGGATCAGGACAGTCTTGTGTGATATCACATAGTACTAGGGATGGCGAAAACTAAAAAAAAAATCATGACCGACCACCGAGCCTTGTTAACTGGCTAAAATCTGTTAACTGTTTAGTTTAAAATCTATTGTAAATCTAATCTCTATTTGAAATAACAGGCATTTGGAGCTGCGCTGTTGTGACCACACGTGGCAGAGCTGAAGATAAAGGTTTTAGTCGAGTGTCAGAAGCTCATTTGAAACTTCGCCGTGGCTCATTTCAGAAAATGACTGAAGAGACGCTGCTTATAAACTGCGGAGCACAAGTCTGTCAACACCACACGTGAAGCATTTATACACGGAGACGCACGTAAGGCTCAGTTTAACCCAGCAGCAGTCGTGAATTTAGTCCACAATACGCACAAAACCGTGAGGATAAAACGCCAAAACACCCAACAGTCGCCTACACAACAAAAGCACTTCTGTGGCAACTCAAACTACAGCTCGTAGTGATTATATCGGCAGCTCCAACTCCCATTTTATCGGTATCATATCAGCTGCAACAAAAAATCCATGTCCATGTTCATAGTTTCACTTTAAAGGGCCCATATTACACTGTTTTCGGATCTATGTTATAATATTTCCTCTTTGCAGACAGATCTGTAGTTGTGTTTTGTTTCATTCGCACATAAAACCCTGCATATCTCGACCGAGTTCTGCTACTCAAACACATGAATGAAACAAAACACGACTCCAGGTCTGTTTTCGATGATTACAACATGACTTAAAGGCTCACAAGAGTCAATCTCGTGTAATATAGGACCTTTAAAACACTGTCAGAATAGAGTAGAGCCACTTTTCGCAGAACACGGGCCATTTAAACTAATATTATTCCCGAGTCTCCTCCTCCTTTTCTCTTTTGCTCTGCCTACTCTCCAGGAGCCGGCCCCGTCTCTGCTCCCAGCTGAACGGGGCCGGACTTGGGTCATATGGCTTCCAGATGTCCCTGTAGCTCTTCCCTCTCCGGATCATACCACATGGATACACAGCCCGGCATCAGACGAAGGAATACTGCTGCTGCTACTACTGCTACTGCTACTACTACTGCTGCCAAATAGTCTCAAAGTACTCGGGGCAATCCGTAAACAACTGCGGTTTTCCTGCCGGTGTTGAGAGGTTGAAAGAGGAACTATTCTTTTCTTTTTTGGGAATTTCCTGCTGGAGTTGTGAGGGGATTTGCGGAGCATGGCGGAGAGTAAGCAGCAGAGGAAAGGCTCTTCGGCTTCGCACGCGTAAGACCGTTTTATTATTGATAAAACAGGAGTGAAAGACGGAGGGAGAGGAGGGACAAAAAGGGTGGGTTTTGGATGTGGATGTGCAGTAGTGGACGGGTTCACTGTGGTGATGTTGTGATTGCTTTGCGTGTAAACATACAAGACCATTTTGAGACAATTTTTAGATAATTTTCAATTTTTTTGCTCCTGTAGTTATTTTTTTCTTACCATTTATTTGCACTTTTGTTGTCGAACAGCTAATTTTCGTAATTTCTTAGATTTAAAATGGGTGTAGTAAGGTAAAAGTGGAGCGTCTGTCTGCTTTTCTATGTGGAGACGCTATTGCTTTGCCTTGAATGTTCCACAGTATGGCATTAAACTGATGGTCTGATCTTCCTAAGGCCAGGCAAGTTTATTTGTACAGCGCAATTCGTACACAAAGTCATTCAAAGTGCTTTACGGAATAAGAAATGCATTAAAATCACAATGCGAACAAATCAAAACATAAATAATCAAAAAGAAAGAGACATTAAATGAGAAAGAAGAGTGCAGAAAGAAGAAGAGAAAGAGAAAGAAGAAAGCAGAATGAAAACTTTTCAGTCAAACGCAGCTAAACAAAACTGTTTGGAGCCTTTGGATTTAAACAGAGTCAAAGTAGAGGTGAATTTTTATTAATTTACAGGAAAATTGATTTGGAAAAATGTGACTTGGCAGCGTTTTCGGGTTGTGTCCGTGGAGATAGTGGAGAAGTTTAATGCCATATTTGTTTATTCATTATTTATTGATTTGAATTAGGACAATGCATATTAATAAACTGATGTAAATATGATGGAATTAGCACAATAATTACTTCACATCCGTTGTCAGGTCAGAACAGAGAATATTCAAAGACACAGAAGGGAATATGAGACACCAAATTAACCACAAATGAACAGAAGACCTCTGATAGACGTCACCATTTGGCCAAATTTGGTCCTGCGTCGTCGTATGTTACAGTCTCCTCTAATCAATGCTCTCGTTTTAACTCGGTCACTTGTTTTTTTTACTCATAAGATCCATTTTTTTTACTCAAAGTCCATTTAAAACTTTAAAAATAAGGCTCCATAAATATCTGATAACTTTCGAGATCCAAAATGTTAGACTGACTTCAGATATTACAATAGTGACACTGTAAAGGCTTTTTGGCAAAGAGTCTTCAGTGTTTTATTGGAATATTCCAGGCAAAGCATTAACATCTCCATGGAGACAAGCAGGTGACAGACCCTCCACCTTTAAGTATCGTGACTAGACCCGGTTTACACCAAATGGGAAATTACGAAAATGAGTAATTCAATAATAAAAGCGCAAAAAAAAAGGTAAGAAATAATTTAAAAATGAAAATGTAATTGTATCAGAATTGTCTTGTATATAAACAATAAGGCTGAGTATCGCTAAGAAGTAACCGATATCTCGATACGATACACCACGATACGATGCATATCTCAATACATAGGCCATACCTCGATTCGATGCGATATTTCAAATCGATTCAATACAGTTCAATAAAAAATAAAGGCTAAATCATGGCTGTGACGCTAAAAGTCTTTGTTAAACCACTTTTCGTGCAAAGTTAATATGAAACGCACCCATTTTTAGTCATCAAAACAGTGAAAATGTCAAATATGTTGCATGAACAAGTTTCCTTCCTCTGAATAAGCAACAAAACTGTAGCGCTGTAACAAAATAATTTAGTAAAATATACCAAAATCTACTCTTGGTGATATATCGATACAGCAGCCCACGATATCGATACTGTTTCATCACATTAAACGATACGATATATGAATATTTTAATATTTTTGCACATCCGATCACAACGTTATAGCAGTTGGCTCATCCAATACGAACTACTGCACATTTACAGTCATGTGAAAAAGTTTGGACACCCCTGATCATTTTCAAGATTTTCCTTTATAAATCATTGGTAGTTCGGATCAGCAATTTCAGTTAAATATATCATATAGCAGAAAAACACAGTGATATTTGAGAAGTGAAATGAACTTTATAGGATTTACAGAAAGTGTGCAATAATTACTTAAACAAAAGTAGGCATGTGCATAAATGTGGGCACCCCAACAGAAAAATTACATCAATATTTAGTAGATCCTCCTTTTGCAGAAATAACAGCCTCTAAACGCTTCCTGTAGCTTCCAATGAGGCTCTGGATTCTGGTTGAAGGTATTTTTGACCATTCTTCTTCTTTACAAAACATCTCCAGTTCAGTCAAGTTTGATGGAGCCCGAGCAGGGACAGCCCGCTTTAAATCGCACCACAGATTTTCAGTAATATTCAGGTGTGGGGACTGAGACGGCCATTCCAGAACGTTGTACTTGTTCCTCTGCATGAACTGCCTTAGTAGAATCTGAGCAGTGTTTAGGGTCGTTGTCTTGTTGAAGTATCCAGCCCTGGCGCAACTTCAACTTTGTCACTGATTCTTTTACATTGTTCGCAAGAATCTTCTGATACTGACTGGAATCCATGTGACCTTTAACTTTAACAAGATTTCCAGTCCCTGCACTGGCCACAGACCCACAGCCTGATGGAACCACCACCACATTTTACTGTGGGTAACAAGTGTTTGTCTTGGAATGCTGTGCTCTTCATTCACCCTGTACACCACCCCTTGTTATGTCCAAATAACTCAATTTTAGTTTCATCAGTCCACAGCACCTTATTCTAAAATGAAGCTGGTTTGTCCAAATGTGCTTTAGCAGAGCTCAAGCAACTGTTTGTGGCATGTGTGCAGAAAAGGCTCCGTCACATTACTCTCCCATACAGCATCTCCTTGTGCAAAGTGCACTGAATAGTTCATCGATACACAGTGACACCATCTGCAGCAAGATCATGTTGTACGTGTGTGGAGCTGGTCTCTGGACTGAGTTTGACTGTTCTCACCATCCTTCACCTCTGCTTATCTGAGGTTTTTCTTGGCCTGAACTAGAACTGTGCCTGTGGTCTTCCATTTCTTCACTATGTTCCTCACAGCTGAAAATTCTGAGCTAGTTTTTTGTATCCTTCCCCTAAACCATGATGTTGAACAATCTTTGTTTTCAGGTCATTTGATAGTTGTTTTGAGGCTCCCATGATGCCACTGTTCAGAGAAGATGCAAAGAGGAGAACAACTTGCAACAGGCCCCTTAAATCCCTTTTGTCTCGATCAGCCTCACCTGTGTATGTAGGCCAAGGGTCAGTGAGCTTACCAAACTAATTTTGTGTTCCAATAATTAGTGCTAAAGGTATTAAAATCAATAAAACAACAAGGGTGTCCTAATTTATGCACATGCCTACTTTTGTTTAAGTAATTATTGCACTTTCTGTAAATCCTATAAAGTTCATTTCACTTCTCAAATATCACTGTGTTTTTCTGCTATTTGATATATTTAACTTGAAATTTCTGATCCGAACAACCAATGATTTATAAAGGAAAATCTTGAAAATGATCAGGGGTGTCCAAACTTTTTCCCATGACTGTATATACTCAAAATCCACGCTTTTGGTCAGAAAAACTAACATAGACAGTAGATTTACTGTCAAGATGCACTCCAGGTATTAGAATATCATGAAAAAGTTGAATATTTTTGGTCACTCGTTTCAGAAAGTCAAATCCGTGTATTATATAGACTCATGACACAGTGAAGTTGTAGCTGTAGTTGTTTGTGGTAAAGCTGTGAATAAATAACTCTTGTATTGAGTCCATTTCCTTTGGCTACTCTGTAAAGTATTATCGATGTTTTAATAACGCACAGATACTATGTTTAATTAATTAAATTGACCAAGTTCTCCATATTATGTTATTTTATTATCTGTTTTAATGTTTTCTTATCATAAACAGACCTGAAGTTGTGTTCTTTTTGTTTCATTCACATGTTTAACACACAAACCCTGCGTATTGAGGCTGAGTTCTTCCTCTCGCAAACAGGAAACACTCTGTTCCACCTTGTGATGTCGTGTGGCGATACAGGAAGTGCTCCACTATTTATTTATTTATTGGTTTATTTGACAGGGACAGTGTACAATAGCTATAATAGCATCACTGCAAATGCACCAGAATGAACCAAAAGGCGATTTTTCTTCCATTGTCCCTGGACAGATGGTAAAATTGTCAATTGTAATACACCCACTGTAATTGTCATACGCTTTAACAAGAATCATTTAAAGGCAGGTATGTAACAATAATGTAAATATGGTGATATCGTATCGTCAAAGGTCTCACAATAACATCGTGGAGCATCACAATATATCAAATCACAAAATGAACAGTTCTGATGCAGAAATAGCTAAAAAAAACAGAGGGAACTACATAGACCATGATCCTTTGCTCCGTTTCAGTGCAGACGACATGAAGAAATAACTGTTCTAAGCACTTTTACATCTTCATTCTTTGGATTAAGTCTTGTGAAGGTGTTTTTAGAGGAAAAAGGAGCAGATTCACAGTTTTATATTGCAATAAATATCGTATCGTGAGATGTTTATGGTGAAAATATCGTACAGAGAGATTTGGATTTCGTTCCATCCCTAATGACAATAAATGTTGCACCAAATGACTGGTCAAAGCGTTTTATAATGTCAGTCTTGTTATTATGTTGAATATGCTAATATCATGAGGTTTCCCACGATATCGCAATAAATATCGTATCGTGAGACTTGGATATCGTTACACCCCTCGTAAACATGGGAATGAAACAAAACACAACTCCAGGTCTGTTTTTGAGGCCGTAACAACTTTCTAACTTGACTTAAACCTCACAAGAGTCCATTTCGCGTAATCTTAAGACCTTTAACTAAAAAAAAAGTCTATACAAA
Source organism: Odontamblyopus rebecca (assembly GCA_030686955.1). NCBI lineage: Eukaryota > Metazoa > Chordata > Actinopteri > Gobiiformes > Gobiidae > Odontamblyopus > Odontamblyopus rebecca. The sequence continues at coordinate 6,085,224 of CM060671.1, forward strand.
AATCATACACGACAATTTTCCTTTTTGACGAATAAATCTCCCAAACTCCCAAACCGAGCAGTGGATCCACGGACTCGAAGCGGCGAAGTTGAACGGGCCAAAACGCGTCAACAGCATTTTTCTAATTTGAAAAGTTGTAATTTCGTGGGGTTGGTGGTTGTCGGAGAAGCTGGAGCTCACATGTTTGGGATGTGGTGAGGACCCAAATAGAACGGTTAGAAGAAGCCGTGTTTCCTTATAAGGCCCTCGCTGAAATCTGCTTTAGAAGTTGTTTTTTCCCCCCAGGCTGGTGCTGCGCTGTCAGGGCACTTCAGATAACACGGGTCAGCTTGTTTGAAAATGTATAGATGTTTACAGCCGTGACACTGGCGTTTCAAACTCTGTTATAACTCCGAGGAACGGACTCGAAACTTGAAGGTGCTTTGTGCGGCTTGTCTCGTAAAAGGTCCGTCAAGCGCTTTTCTACGTGGAGATGTTATTGCTTTGTCTGGAACAGCTCTTACTTTACAATTTCATGTGGTTTTATAGCTCAAGAACGCTGAGAAAAACAGGCGTTCTGACTGTGAGCGGGGTCGCCTCTCCGCACATCTGACCTGTAACTTGGTCTGGTTTGGTCTCCTTGAAGATAGAAAGGTTTAATACGTAACTTCTTGTTTTTTTTTCTAAAGACATTACAGTAAAGTACATTTGGGTCAGTGACACGATGCCTAAATTTTCTGTCCAATTGCAATTTCCTGAATTAAAAAGGTTCAAATTTCATAATAATTCAGCACATTTCTGTAGAACCTCTGACCTCCGTGGAACCAAACCATTTTTTTCAGAAATCGTGAGTTATTCTGCATGTTTTTTGTCCTTAAAGTGTTAAAATGTCATGTGGTGCGACCGTGCATCATGTGGTGTCACTAATAACAGCAGGAATTCTGTGACTGGAGTTTAATAACAGACAAAGTCGACTTGGGTGAACGGTTCTTTAGGCATTTTTCTTCATTTTTCTTCATTTTTCTTCATTTTTCTTCATTTTTCTTCATTTTTCTTCATTTTTCTTCATTTTCCAGGGCAGTAGTTTGTTCATTAAACACAAGCAGGCGACTGTCATATTGGAGCAAAAGGAAATATCAATGTGCATTAAAAATCTAAAGAAACACCAACGGTTTGTTTCTGTACACTTCATATTACTCAGAACTTAGATGAATATCCCAACTGTGTTTTAGAAAATAAAACTATTTAAAGGTTATTCTCGGTCACACCACATGACATTTTACACTAAAAATGCTTAAATATAAATGTTAAACACAGATTTATGCACCTGACACTGGAAATATTTGACAAAGGTTAAGAGAAACTAATATTTTTTTATATTTTAAAATTTGCCTGTTGAAAATCCTTATACGTCATTGACCCGTTTACCTTGTAGACATGTTCCCCTGGTGGCTTAAGGTGACCAGACGTCCCTATTTCCCCAGGACAGTCCCAGTTTTGAGCCCCGTGTCCCCCTGTCCCAGTGGATTTACCCAAAACCAGTGATTTATCCCAGTTTTATACAAGAAATGTCCCTGTTTTTGACCCTGCCAACAGTAAAGAGAGGCATACATTGTCATTTGTTTAGGTAAAATACAATAAAATCTGCTTAGAAACAACCAAAACAAAGAAAATGTGATTATACTGGTTCACTTGTTAGTCATGACTGGTCTCTGCGCAACACTTTTCTTTATTATTACCAACTAGGTCTGGGCATCGATTCAAATTCCAAGAATCGCTTCAATTCCAGTTCTTAAGATTCAGAATTGATTATCACGATTCGATCTGATCTGATCTGATCTCGATTCAGTTTAGTGTTATTAGAACAATTTTTGAGCTGTTCCCTGAGCTGTTCCAGTGGTTCCTGAGGTCGGTTGTGTTTCCGCTGTTCTTCGCCTCCATTTGTCCTTCAAATTGCTTCGCTTCTGTCCAGCGCATCTTTGTCTTTAGCGTTTCTGAACCCGAAATGGACGGAGCTTTGAGTGTTTCTGGCGTTTTCAAAGTCTTTAACGTCGCCACTCGTGTCCGACGCCGTGTTCGTTGTTTTGATAAAGTCAGACCTGCACCTGCGCGAATTGAATGAGTGGGGTTAAAGTTCGCCGGGGGAATATGTTTTAAAAATTGAATCCCTCTAAAAGAATTAATATGCAAATCGATTCAGAATCAGAAAATCGATTTTTTTTCAGCACAGCCCTAATACCAACCGCCAAAAAAATTCTGGTCACCCTTTGCGAGCTGCTGCCATCTTCAGAACTGTCACCGGTGTTGGTGGTGACGCGCCGTCTGTCGGCTGTTGTTACTTCCTGTTGCCGTCTGTTGTCTTTAGAAAATAAGAAGTTTTTATTATTTAAACTAAAACATGTTTCTGTAAGATTTTGAGTGTCATTCCACAGCGAACAAAAGAAAATTTAGCCACAGAACGGTCCTACAGAAACACGTAAACAATGGTTTCTTCTTCTAAAATTAGTTTGATGGTAAGAATTGGACTGAAAATAACTTTGATAGAAAACAGGAAGAGGTGAAGGAAGAAAAATGACTTTAAACATCAGAACTACACTGCGAATAGAAGCAGTTGTGAGTTAAAGTACATAAGAAGGCAAAATGAACTTCTTTGGTTTGATCAGGTTTAATGCCAATTCCAGGCAACGCAAGAACATCTCCTCGGACTCTCCACCGGAAAAGTTACACAGTGCACCTTTTAAACATTTCTATCTTCACGGAGACCAAACCAGGCAGAGTTACAGGTCAGATCTGTGGAGAGGCGGCCCCGCTTACAGCCAGAACGCCTGTTTTTCTTGGTATTTTTGAGCTATAAAACCACCTGTGATTGAATAAATGTAAAGTAGAGCTGTTTAACGTCACGCTGTGGAACATTCCAGGCAGAGCAATGACGTATCCGTAGAAACAAGCAGGTGACGGACCCCCTTTCTTTTCTATTCCCACGTGGTCTTAGATGGTCCAGGTAGGTTCCACAGTGCTCCATGTGCTCTTATATTTGTTCTGATTCAGCTCAAGATCGTTCCAAAGCTTCGGGAAACGTTCATTTCTGTTGCGAATGTGACTTTTTTTAGTATCGATATCTGCTTTAGTTTCGATATTCGTTTTATTATCGATTAGTGTCTGAGTATCGATACTTTTGACGGCCCCAGTCTGCAGCTGAATTTTATTTTTCCAGTTTGGGTGAAGATTAGATCTGCTCATACGCACGGTTCGAGAACAGCGTTTTCCATCCGCCAAAGTGAAACGCGATTCTTCGTTTATCGTTTATCGGTTCATGTCCGTTTTCGCTCCAAGGTTGAGGCTCCAACACAAGTTCAAAACGTGAAGTGAAATCTCCGAAAAACCCATTATAATATGTTTGTTGTATTGTAATGTCAAAGTGTATTTTGACCTTATTTTAATGCGTGTCTTTATTTTTATTTTATTTTATCATAGTTTATATTGTTATTCTTTGTTAAATGTGCATTACTTAACTGTTACGGTAAGAGTCCAGGACCTGGTTGTGTCCATGGAGATTGCTTTCCCTGGAATGCACCGCAGTATGGCTTTAAAGTTGCTTATTATTTAATTATAGGTGTTCTTTACAGTAAAACAATACCTGCATTTGCGTCCTACTGTAAGCGGACGCGCCTCTCCACAGATCTGACCTGTTTAAAATCACGGCAGATCAATGCAAAGCAGCGATATCTTCATGGTGGCAAATCCTCTACCCAGAAAGTTACACAGTGCAGCTTTAGTGTTGCAGTAGAGTTTTTTTCTCACAGATCTTCAAACTCTGTGACGCTGTAGCCCTCCTCTCCTCTTCTCTCCTTTCCTCTCCTCTTCTCTCCTCTCCTCTCCTCTTCTCTCCTTGCCTCTTCTCTCCTCTCCTTTCCTCTCCTCTCCTCTTCTCTCCTTTCCTCTTCTCTCCTCTTCTCTCCTTTCCTCTCCTCTTCTCTCCTCTTCTCTCCTTTCCTCTCCTCTCCTCTTCTCTCCTCTTCTCTCCTTTCCTCTCCTCTCCTTTCCTCTCCTCTCCTATCCTCTCCTCTCCTCTACTCTCCTTTCCTCTCCTCTCCTCTTCTCTCCTCTCCTCCTCTCTCCTTTCCTCTCTCCTCTCCTCCTCTCTCCTCTCCTCTTCTCTCCTCTCCTCCTCTCTCCTTTCCTCTCTCCTCTCCTCTTCTCTCCTTTCCTCTCCTCTCCTTTCCTCTCCTCTCCTCTTCTCTCCTTTCCTCTCCTCTCCTCTTCTCTCCTTTCCTCTCCTCTTCTCTCCTTTCCTCTTCTCTCCTCTTCTCTCCTTTCGTCTCCTCTCCTCTTCTCTCCTTTCCTCTCCTCTCCTCTTCTCTCCTTTCCTCTCCTCTCCTCTTCTCTCCTTGCCTCTTCTCTCCTCTCCTTTCCTCTCCTCTCCTCTTCTCTCCTTTCCTCTCCTCTCCTCTCCTTTTTTTCTCTCCTTTTCTTTTCTCTTCATCTGAAAGTCTTTGTGCTGCTCTGACCTGCTGAACTCAGACTCAAAAACAAAGTCCAGACTCAGTCCTGACTCTGTTCTAGACCAGAGACCAGAGCCTAGACTAGAGACTAGACTTGAGATGAGACCAGAGACCAGACCAGAGACCAGACCAGAGACCGGACCAGACCAGACCAGAGACTAGACTAGAGACTAGACTTGAGATGAGACCAGACCAGAGACCGGACCAGAGACCGGACCAGAGACCAGAGACTAGACTAGAGACTAGACTTGAGATGAGACCGGACCAGAGACCGGACCAGACCAGAGCCTAGACTAGAGACTAGATTTGAGATGAGACCGGACCAGAGACCAGAGACCAGAGACCAGAGACCAGAGACCAGACCAGAGACCAGACCAGAGACCAGAGACTAGAGACTAGAGACCAGAGACCAGAGAATATAGACCAGATCAGAGACAAGACCGGACCAGAGACCAGACCACAGACCAAAGTCCAGAGACCAGAGACCGGACCAGACCAGAGCCTAGACTAGAGACTAGACTTGAGATGAGACCAGACTAGAGACCAGAGACCAGAGACAAGACCGAACCAAAGATTGGACCAGAGACCGGACCAGAGACCGGACCAGAGACCGGACCAGAGACCGGACCAGAGACCGGACCAGAGACCGGACCAGAGACCGGACCAGAGACCGGAACCAAAACCTGATGAAATTTTGACTTGCATTTACTTGAGAAGGTCTACGACATACTTTTACTCCTACAAAAGGTGCACTGTTTTGGTTGGGGGTCCGTCACCTGCTTGTTTCTATGGATACGCCATTGCTCTGCCTGGAATGTTCCACAGTGTGACTTTAAACAGCTCTACTTTACATTTATTCAATTACAGGCGGTTTTATAGCTCAAAAATACCTCAAAAAACAAACATTCTGACTGTGAGCGGGGTCGCCTCTCCACAGATCTGACCTGTAACTTGGCCTCTTTTGGTTCCCACAATACTTCCATAAAAGTTTCAGTTCCCACTGTGGGTCTACAAGCGACAGAAACTTTACGTCGACAATTTGAAATGATTTGAACATTTGCGTTTCTTGCAGCGCTCCTTGTATTTTCTTGCTTTTCTTTTCTTTTTTTAATCTATTCTTTGAAAACACCAGATTTCGTCGATTCTTCGCCGTTTTGTCCTTCAAATTCATTCACGTCAAATCATAAATCGGATCTTCAGACGTCCGGACGCTTTCTCTTACAATGCTTCCTTCAGAAACCGGACCAAAGACCAGACCGGGACCGGACTTTGAACCCGGACTTCACACGGAGCTGGATATAAAACCAGACTCCAGCGGCGCTAAAGGGACCGGAGGGCCCCTCGCCACATCACAGCGCCCCCTGGTTTCTTGGTGGGGTTCAGAGGAAGTGCAGCGCTCCCCGGAGGGTTTCGCTGCTGAACTGAAACCATGTTTACGACTTACGCAACAGAGAACGTGGGCAGGGCTGAAGATAAACATGTGAAACCTCTGGAGTATCCGATGTTATTCTTGTAGTGGCCAAAAATTGCACTCAAAAAAAAAAAAAAACCCATCACTTCAGAGGAAATAAAAGCAGTTGTAAGAGCCGTAAGAACTGTCTGGATGCACTTCTGATTTATAATTTAAACTTAAACATTTAATAATGCTAAAAAAAATCGGATATTTTCAAATTATGAACCAATTATGAGTAGTGCCACATTATGTATATTAAAATACTGTCACTTTTTATACTGTTTTTAGGTTCAGGTTTTGTAATTTTGCTTAGTAAAAAACAAATACAACCGGGTACAAAACTCGGGGCAATGTTCTCCTGCGATAAGGATGTGGAAGGGAAAATTCTACGTCTTTTTGTTTATGTTCTGACCATTTTAATGAAGAAATGGCCTTTGAATTGTCGATAAAAAGTCAGTTGTTCAAAAAATACGCTCATGAACGTCTTAAAATGCACCAGAATTCAGGAAATATTATACACGACAAACACAAACGCGCACAGAGCCGCTGAAACGCTCCAGCTTTTTCTCCGCTAAATATTCGTTAAGCAGGAGTGAAATGTGTAAACGGTCCGAAAACGACTCTGAGAAGTGCAGTTTATATTTTAAAGTGACTCGTGTAAACAAAGAGTTAAAATCTCCCGTTTTATTCTGAGCAACAGTGACAATACTGATCCGAAAATAACCCGGACTTTTTCCTCGTCATCCCCGTCTCTGTTTGTCTCTTTGTCTGTCTGTCTCTCTCCCTCTTTCTCTTTCTCTCTCTTTGTATCTGTCTCTCTGTCTCTCTTTATCTGTGTGTGTGTGTGTGTCTCTCTCGCTTACTCTCTTTGTCTCTCTCTCTCTCTCTATCTGTTTCTCTGGGTCTCTCTCTGTCTGTGTCTCTTTGTCTTTCATTGTCTCTTTCTCTCTGTCTCTGTTTCTCTCCATCTCTCTCTTTTGCTCTCTGTCGTATCTCTCTTCCCCCTTTCTCTCTCTGTTTCTCTGTCCCTCTGTGTGTGTGTGTGTGTGTCTCTCTCTCTGATTCTCTTTCTCTCTCTGTTCCTCTCCCTCTCTCTCTCTCATCCCCCTTTTTTCTCTCTCTCTCTGTCTCTGCGTGTATTTCTCTCTGTGTCTCTCTCTGTCTTTCACTGTCTCTCTCTCTCCCCCCTTCTCTCTCTCTCTCTCTCTCTGTGTCTCTCTCTTCGCCTCTCTCTGACTCTCTCTGTGTGTCTTTCTCTGACTCTCTCTCTCTCTTATCTGTCTCTGTCTCTTTATGTCTCTCTCCCTCCCCCTCGCTCCCCCTTCTCTCTGTCTCTCTGTGTGTCTCTGTGTCTCTTTGTGTCTGTGTCTCTTTGTCTTTCTCTGTTTGTGTATCTCTCTCTTTAACTCTCTTTCTTTGTCTCTCTCTGTCTCTTACTCTCACTGTGTGCCTCTGTCTCTCTTTTTGCCTCTGTTCCTCTCTCTGTCTCTCTCTCTATCCCCCTTTTTTCTCTCTCTGCGTGTATTTCTCTCTGTGTCTCTAACTCTTTGTGTCTCTGTCTCTCACTGTCTCTCTCACCCCCCCTTCTTTCTCTCTCTGTGTGTGTCTCTGACACTCTCTGTCTCTCTTTATCTCTCTTATCTGTCTCTCTCTTTGTGTCTCTCTCTTTCCCCTTCTCTCCCCCTTCTCTCTCTCTGTGTCTCTGTGTCTTTTTGTCTTTCTCTGTTTGTGTATCTCTCTCTTTAACTCTCTTTCTTTATTTCTCTCCGTCTCTTACTCTCTCTCTCTGTCTCTCTGCCGCTCTCTGTCTCTCTCTAGCCCTGCGTCCGGCTCTCTCTCTTTGTCTCTCTGTCTCTCTCTCTCTCTCTCTCTCTCTGTGTCTTTGTCTCTCTCTCTCTCTGTCTCTGCTTCTTTCTCTCTGTCTCTCTGCGTCTCTCTCTTCCCCCCGTCCTGTCTCCCCTGTTTGTTTCTGCACACAGCTCCACGCTCCACAGGCTTCGTTCTGCCTCTCGCCCCGTGTGACTCTGGGGAGGAGGACGTTTGATCCGAGCTGCTCCACGCGACCCCGATGTAAACAAAGCCTCGCTCGGCCTAATCCAGAGACAACAGGACCCATGATTTACACACGTTTAATTAAACTCGAGTTATTTTATTACCACTCTGTTTAACCTTTGATATTAACGCTCCTAAATTACGCAAAACCCTCTTGTGACGCTTAAGTCGCGTTATAATCATCAAAAACAGACCTGGAGCTGTGTTTTGTTTCATTCACACGTTTGAGTAACACTTTATTATTAGTCAAAATGCTCCGTTCCACCCTGTGATGTCATGAAGTGGTAGTTTTCAAGTTCCCAGCTCCTTTTGCCTTTAGTTCAGTTGGTAGAGACTGAGAATTCCAGGTCTGAAATGATCTTAAATGACTCTAGTGAAGGTGTGTGGAGTTTAAAAACGCAGTGGAGCGCTTCCCGTATCACTGCGTGACGTCACAAGGTGGGACGCGGTGTTTCCGGTTTGAGGGAAGAACTAAATACGCAGGGTTTAAACGTGTTAAACGTGTGCGAACGAAGCAAAACACGGCTCCAGGTCTGTTTGTGATGAGGAAACGACATAACATAAGACCAGTAATATCGTCCCTTTAACCAGGACTAGACCAGGACTAGACCAGGACTAGACCAGGACTAAGACCAGGACTAAGACCCTGAGGACAATTGTTTTAATGCTGTATAATCTTTAGTTTCATTCACACACGTTTGCGTAACCCTTTGTCCATCAGTCTGTCCACATCTCCAAAGCTCAAAATGCCATGTTCCACCTCGTGATGTCATGAAGTGGTAGTTTCACAGCTGCTGTTGACCTTTTCCTGTCTTCTCGGTCTCTGTTACACCACGTTTGATTCTCGCCTTTATTTCCCAAATCCTCCTCTTTCTTCTCCGGTACCGTTTCAAATAACATTTCTCTGTATCATTACAGCAGTTTTTACACATACGTCGACTGTGATTATTATTTTATTACAATTCTCTTTACTTTATTACTATTTTAAATGTTTAATATTACACGACATTGACTGTTTTGAGCTTTAAACCAATGCTCACCGATATCAGGTCTAATCACAGCTAATAAATGATTGAGATAATCATTAAATATATATATTTTTTGCAAATTGTCCCGTTGCACATCGGTGTTTTTTGTGTGTATATGTGAAATAGTATTGGAGTTATTTTTTATTATTTTATGTATCGATTTGGATTATTTTTTTTTATTCTCATTTTGTTTTAATTTAATTTAATGGTAATTTATTTTTGTTTAATTTTAATTTATTTTATTTATTGTGTACGTTAATTGTCATTTTATTTTAATTTCATTTATTTTTTATTTAATTTTTATTTATTTTCAAATCCTCTCCTTTCTCTGCTCCAGTACCATTCGAAATAGCGTCTCCATGTATCATTACAGCAGTTTTTACACACATTTCTACTGTAATTATTATTTTATTACAATTCTATTTACTTTATTACTATTTTAAAGCTCCGATATTACACAAAATTCACTCTTTTTAGCTTTAAACCATGTTATAATGTTGTTATCTAATCAAAAACAGAGCTGGAGTTGTGTGTGTTTTGTTTCTGTTCCACTTTGTAATGTTATTAATCGGTAGTTTTTAAGTTTACAGCTCCTTTTTACCTTTTATTTTAGTAAAAAGTGACAATTTTAGGGGTTTTTCTCTTTAAATTTCTTCTCTTTCTTCTCCAATACTCGTCTGAAATAACATCTCTGCATCATTAGAACGGGGACGTGTGAAATCCGCTGCGTTTAATTTGTCGGCTCTGTTCTTTCTTTATCAAATACACGAACGTTCTGACCGTCGAGCTCCGAAATATCCGTTTACTTCCTGTTTTGTGAACGCGCCGTCGTCTCGTTCGCGGCCTCGTCCCAAACCGCAGGACGCCGAGGTGAATAAACGCTTTAATCCAGCTATATTTAAAGGTGCCTTGTTTAACTTTTCCGCTGGGGGGGTCTGGAAAGTCTCAGAGTGCGGCTTTAAACCTTTCTATCTCCGTGGAGACTGAACCGGAGCAAGTTACAGGTCAGATCTGTGGGGAGGCGACGCCGCTCACAGTCAAAATGTCTGTTTTTCTTGGTATTTTTCAGTGATAAAACCACCTGTAAGTGAATAAATGTAAAGTAGAGCTGTTTAAGGTCATAACGTGGAACTTTCCAGGCAGAGCAATGACGTATCCATAGAAACAAGCAGGTGACGGACACCAAACCAAAAAAGTTAAATTGTGCCGATACGCTTAAAAGTGCAAATATGATATACTTTATGCCTTATTCTTTTTTTTTTTTTCTTTTTTTAATTTATAATTTTTGTAATTTGAGGGAATTAATATTCAGCACACTAATAACAAAATAAACACAAAACATAAGACACAAAGACACAAAATATTAGACTTAACACACGTCAGAATCAGAGGTTTTATTGCATTGTATAACATTAGGAAATAGCTGCGATACTTGGAGCCAAACATGAGACAAACACAACTAACTATGCGATAAATAAAATAAAATAAAGTAGAAAACAATAAACTCTATAATGTAACACCAAAATTTACACACACACAAAAAAACAACAAATAAATCGTATATCAGTCTATTTCTAATCGCAATTAATCGATTATTGAGGTAATCAGGTGACCTTAAACTGAAAATCGAATCGCAATCGTAATATGTGTCATTAAATAGACTTTATACAGTATAAATATTTTTATTTTTGAAAAATAATTGTTATTGTCTAGTTGCAAATAGGTGGGGTTTTTGTGTGTACAGTCCGCACAATGTTGTGGATATGTGATCTGAATAATATTGGAGTTATTTTTATTTTGTGTATGCATTTATTTACTTTTATTTATTTTTATTTAATTTATATTTATGTTATATTTATTTTATTAATTTTTTATTTTATTTGTATTTAATGTATTTATTATTTTTATGTATTTATTATTTTATTATTGTTGTTATTATTTATTAATTAATTTATTTGTAATTTATTTGCAGATTTTCAGATGCAAACAAAACGAGCAACTTGTAAAACTATAAACTTCAGTAGGAAATAAATACATAAAAAAATAAAACAACAGTAAATAGCAACATTTGGTTACCTATAAACATGTAAAGAGGTCATTTCGAAGCTGTAAATTATTGAAAGTAATTAAAAGTTGTACAAAATGGACATAAGAAAACCGTCCTCTTTTCTCTCGATTCTTTAAGTACCTTTTCCTTCGGTTTTTCCTCGTGTTGCCTGTTCTGGCTGCTGTTTCTGAGCCTGTTTCCTCCGCTCTGCAGCTGCCTGTGGAGCATGGGGACGACGGCCAGCGCAGCGCCACAAAGCGTTTCTTCGGCCCTTAGCGACAGTCACCACAGCAACGACATGACGGACAGCCGGTCTGTAAGCTCCTCCCCCTTCCACACGGTCAGCATCCACTCGGGGAAGGCCAAGTCCATCATCACCAACAAAGTGGCTCCGGTGGTGATTACGTGAGTACTGGACCAGGACTGGACCAGGACTAGACCAGGACTGGACCAGGACTAGACCAGGACTGGACCAGGACTAAACCAGGACTGGACCAGGACTGGACCAGGACTAGACCAGGACTAGACCAGGACTAGACCAGGACTGGACCAGGACTAAACCAGGACTAAACCAGGACTAAACCAGGACTAAACCAGGACTGGACCAGGACTGGACCAGGACTGGACCAGGACTGGACCAGGACTAAACCAGGACTAGACCAGGACTGGACCAGGACTGGACCAGGACTGGACCAGGACTGGACCAGGACTAAACCAGGACTGGACCAGGACTAGACCAGGACTAGACCAGGACTAGACCAGGACTGAGCCAGGACTGAACCAGGACTGGACCAGGACTAAACTAGGACTGAACCCGGACTAAACCAGGACTGGACCAGGACTAAACCAGGACTAGACCAGGACTGGACCAGGACTAGACCAGGACTAGACCAGGACTGGACCAGGACTGGACCAGGACTGAGCCAGGACTGAGCCAGGACTGAGCCAGGACTAAACCAGGACTAAACCAGGACTAAACTAGGACTAAACTAGGACTGGACCAGGACTAAACTAGGACTGAACCCGGACTAAACCAGGACTAAACTAGGACTAAACTAGGACTGGACCAGGACTAAACTAGGACTGAACCCGGACTAAACTAGGACTAAACCAGGACTAAACTAGGACTGAACCAGGATTGAACCAGGACTGAACCAGGACTAAACCAAGACTAAACAAGAACTAAACCAGGTCTAAACCAGGACAAAACCAGGCCTGAAGAAGGGCTAAACCAGGACTAAACCAGGACTAAACCAAGACTAAACAAGAACTAAACCAGGTCTAAACCAGGACAAAACCAGGCCTGAAGAAGGGCTAAACCAGGACTAAACCAGGACTAAATAATGACAAAACAAGGTTTAAACAAGCAATAAAACAGAACTAAGCTCAAGCCCAAGTCCATTACCCCCAGCCCTTGTTGTAAGTACAAATTGTCAGACTTCCCCCTCCCCAGACACCTCCTCCTCTGCCCTCTGCCCTCCTGTTTGCTCCTGTTATCAGCTTATTTGTAGATCTCCGCTCTGTAAACACAAACTGATAATTGGATTGACTGTAGACCGCAGGGGTCCTCAAACGGGACTAGACCAGGACTAGTTTCTCAAACCTCCCTAGTAAATTAAGATACGTTTGAGTGATCACAATTCTGGTTTATAGAGACAAAATGATAAGAAAATAAAGATTTACAAATAATTATAAGTAAACTGATTTTCTTTATCGTCTCCATGTCGTCCAGTAAAGCGGGACTAAAGCGGGACTAAAGCGGGACTAAAACTGGACTAAAGCGGGACTAAAGCGGGACTAAAGCGGGACTAAAGCGGGACTAAAGCGGGACTAAAAGCGGGACTAAAGATGGACTAAACCGGGACTAAAGCGGGACTAAAACTGGACTAAAGCAGGACTAAAGCGGGACTAAAGCGGGACTAAAAGCGGGACTAAAAGTGGACTAAAACGGGACTAAAGCGGGACTAAAGCGGGACTAAAGCAGGACTAAACCAGGACTAAACTGGGATTAGAACAAGGACAGAACCAGGACTGAATTGGCACAGAATTGGGAGTAAAGCAGGACTAAAACAAGAACTTTATCGAGAACTGAACCAGGACTACACTGCAAATTTCTGTGATCTGGCCAAGATTCTAAAACTTATATCAGGTTATTCATGTTGTTTTCATATTTATTATCGACTTACTAGTTCTGAAACGGGTTCATTCTAGTCTAAAGGAAGTTTATTTTAAGAGAACTTGTCAAGCAAAATGATCAGTCCATGCAGCAAGATAATTTCACTACTTTTAAGTCATTTTCTGATAGTTTTAAGTGTTTATATCTTAAATTATGGCCAAGATTTTTTGCAATGGACTAAAACTGGGACTAAAAACCATCACTGAGCATCATATAAGCACCAAGACTAAACACCGAATGCCTGAGAACAAGCATTAAACTTAAACCAGGCCCTTTCTGCTTTGTTTTTCAGGTATAACTGCAGACAGGAGTTCCAGATTCACGATGAAATCCTCAAAACAAACTACAAAGTGGGACGGATCTCCGACACGATGCCTGAACATTACCTGGTGCAGGTGAGACGCGGCTCGGCTTCGGCAAAAGAATAAAAAGATCGAACGGAAACTTGATTTTTAGCTTATTTAACATAAAGTACAGCAGAAAATCCCCCCTTTTTTGCACCTTACAGACCAAAGCTTTGAGCTGTCGAGTGCTTTTCACAGCTGGTGGAACTTTGTCGCTGAATCTTTTGTGAGTTTGTGTCTTTAGAGGAGGAGACACCAAAACACCACAGCTTTGCTCTGCCCCTCTGCACTTTAATACACTTAATCCAGGCTCCTGCGGTGTCCCGTGTATTAGCCTGGGTCAGTTTAGCTTCCGTCCAGTCGGATTTGTGGGTGAACTTGGGACATGTCCAAGCAAAACTCTGCAAATCACATCCTTAATTATTTCTGGCTTCACACTCTTAACTGTTTGGTAATATTAAGTTGTAATACACATAGACTCAGCGAATATGCACCACTGTTTCCCATAAACAAGAGTTAATAGTCTAATTTTCACCCCCATGATGTAAAAACAGTGTGGACTTTATTTATATTAGCATAACAAACTTAGACTCTGTTGCTCAATGCTTAAAGTGACATTTGTATGAAATTAGATTAAATTATTCAAATAAAAATCACAGTGTGCACATTTTCTTAACAATGTACATTCAGTAGGGTGACCAGACGTCCCTGTTTACCCGGGACAGTCCCTGTGTCTCCGGTCCCAGCAGATTTATCCAAAACCACTGATTTGTCCCAGTTTTATATAAGAAAATGTCCCACGTGTCCCTATTTTTGACCCATCTGATCCCTGCCTACAGTAAAGGGAGGCAGAAACTGTCATTTTTTGAGGTAAAATACAGAAAAGCTGCTTAAAAACGACCAAAACACAAAGAAAATGTGACAATACTGACTCAGTTTGGCATGAATAAAGTTTTCCTTAATCACGCACTCGATTCACACTTTTATTATTACCAACCACCACAAACCGAGAGTGTCCCAGGTTTTGATTCTGAAATCTGGTCAGCCTGAGGTTTAGTTGTAGTTTGGTTCTGGTTCGGTCCTTGTGTAGTCCTAGTGTAGTCCTGCTGTAGTGTTGGTTTAGTCCAGGTTCAATCCATAAATAGTTCTTGTTTAGTTCCGAGATAGTCCTTGTTCAGTCATGGTTTAGTCTTGAGATAGGCCTGGTTCAGTTTTGGTTTAGTTCTGGCTTTGTTCAGTTTTAGTTCTAGTTTGGCCCTGGTTTGGTCTTGGTTTGGTCCTGGTTTAGTCCTTAGATAGTCCATGTTTAGTGCTGAATGGTCCGTGTTTAGTTCTGGGATAATAGTCCTGGTTTAGTCCTGGTTTAGTCCTGGTTCAGTCCTTAGATAGTCCTTGTTCAGTCATGGTTTAGTCTTGAGATAGGCCTGGTTCAGTTTTGGTTTAGTCCTGGTTTAGTCCTTAGATAGTCCATGTTTAGTTCTGAAATAGTCACGGTTAAGTCTTGAGATAGGCCTGGTTCAGTCTTGGTTTAGTCCTGGGTATGTCCTAGTTCTAGCTCGGCCCTGGTTTGGTCCTGGTTTGGTTCTTGTAGTCCTGGTGTAGTCCTGGTGTAGTCCTGGTGTAGTCCTGGTGTAGTCCTGGTGTAGTCCTGGTGTAATCATTAGATAAACTTGTTTAGTTCTGAGATTGTCCGTGTTTAGTCTTGAGATAGGCCTGGTTCAGTCCTGGTTCAGTCCTGGTTCAGTCCTGGTTTAGTCCTGGCTTTGTGCAAGTTTAGTTCTAGTTGGGTCCTGGTTTAGTATATGTAGTCCTAGTGTAGTCCTGCTGTAGTGTTGTGTTTTAGTCCTGGTTTAGTCTTGGTTTAATCCTTTGATAGTCCTTGTTTAGTGTTGGTTTAGTCTTGAAATAGTTCTGGTTCAATCCTCTTTTAGTCCTGGTTTAGTCTGGGTTTGTCCAGGTTTAGTTTTAATGCAGTCCTGGTTTAGTTCTGAGATAGTCCATGTTTAATGCTGAATGGTCCGTGTTTAGTTCTGGGATAATAGTCCTTGTTTAGTCCTGGTTTAGTCCTGGCTTTGTCCAGGGTTAGTCCTGGTTTAGTCCTGGTTTAGTCCTTAGATGGTTCTTGTTCAGTCATGGTTTAGTCTTGAGATAGGCCTGGTTCAGTCCTGGTTTAGTCCTGGCTTTGTCCAGGTTCAGTTCTGGTGTAGTCCTGGTTTAGTCCTTAGATGGCCCATGTTTAGTTCTGAGATGATCCTTGTTTAGTCATGGTTTAGTCTTGGTATAATTCTTAGATAGTCCTTGTTTAGTCTTGAGATAGGCCTGGTTCAGTCCTGGTTTAGTTCTGGCTTTGTCCAGGTTCAGTTCTGGTGTAGTCCTGGTTTAGTCCTTAGATGGCCCATGTTTAGTTCTGAGATGATCCTTGTTTAGTTCTGAGATAGTCCTTGTTTGGTCATGGTTTAGTCTTGGTATAATTCTTAGATAGTCCTTGTTTAGTCTTGAGATAGGCCTGATTCAGTCCTGGTTCAGTCTTGGCTTTGTCCAGGTTCAGTTCTGGTTTGGTCCTGGTCTAGTCCTGGTTTAGAAAAGAACAGGTCCCCAGTCTTCCTGAGAACATAACTCACTAAAGCGATCGGCCGGTTTTATTTTCTGAACTCTTTTATTTGCACTCGACCTTTGTTTTTCACTTTGACCTTTTGCTTCTTTCTGTTCTATAATAAAACTGCACATGGTTTTGGTTTTGCATTTTTTTTTTTGCCTCTGGGTTTGAACACACATAAGTTCTTTATGAAATACAAGTCGAGTTGTGACCCTGGAGCTGACCTAAAGGATCAGTCGTTCCTTCTGTTTTCTCCATGAGCTGTAAAAACTCTGTGTTACTTCTGTATTTTTGTACTTTTCTTCTCAACTTTTTTCCGCAAAACTGTAATAAATACTGAGCAGGTACAATAACACCAAACAGTCAAATGTACTCCTGTATGTACTACTATTACTACTACTTTTACTTATGCTACCATTGCTATTACTGCTGCTACTACTACTATTACTACTACTGGTACTACTGCTTTTACTACTACTACTACTTTTACCACTACTACTACTACTACTGCTACTACTACTTTTACTTTTTTTTACTGCTTTTACTACTACTACTACTGCTACTACTACTACTACTACTACTACTTTTACTACTTTTACTGCTTTTACTACTACTACTGCTACTACTACTACTTTTATTAATACTACTTTTACTACTACTACTACTTTTACTACTGCTACTTCTGCTACTTCTGCTACTGCTACTACTACTACTAGTACTACTACTACTACTACTGCTACTGCTACTACTACTTTTACTACTACTACTACTACTACTACTACTGCTACTACTACTTTTACTGCTTTTACTTATGCTACCATTGCTATTAATGCTACTACTACTACTACTGGTACTACTGCTTTTACTACTACTACTACTTTTACCACTACTACTACTACTGCTACTACTACTTTTACTACTTTTACTGCTTTTACTACTACTACTACTGTTACTACTACTACTACTACTTTTATTAATACTACTTTTACTACTACTACTACTACTGCTACTACTACTTTTACTGCTTTTAATTATGCTACTATTGCTATTACTACTACTACTACTACTGCAGTAAATCAAACAGTAAATAAAAGTAACTGTGTACTGCCCATTATCATTATTATTGTCTGTTTCTTGTTCCTCGGTAGGGGGAGTGCTTCATGGTGCAGGATGTATTTTCTAAAGCCGACGTCCTAAAAACCACAGCGACTTTCGGAGCCCCGAACTTCAGACAGGTCCAGGGATCGTACCCCCTGTTCGGCATGGGCCAGCCCAGCTTAAACGGGTTCAAACAGGTCCTGCAGAGGCTCCAGGCTCTGGGGCACCAGGTCAGGACTCAAACCCACAACCACAACCGCCTCACGTTTGCACATTTTCACATTTTCTGATCTGTTCTAATGTTTCCTCATCACAAACAGACCTGGAGTTGTGTTGTTTTTTTTTGTTTCATTCTCACATGTTTAACACACAAATGCTGCAGATTTAGGCTGAGTTTTTCTCTCAGACTGAAAACACTCTATTCCACCTTGTGATGTCATTGAGTGGTAATACAGGAAATGCTCCACTGTGTTTTTAAACTCCAAACTCCTTCACTAAAATCAATTTGGATCATTTCAAAACTGGAATCGCAGAATGCAGAATTTTTTAAGGTAAAAAAAATAGCTGTTAACTTAAACTACCACTTTATGACATCACAAGTTGGTACTACAACTACTACTATTACTACTACTGGTGGTACTACTGCTACTTCTACTACTACCATTACTGCTACCACTACTACTACTACTACTTCTACTACTACTACTACTACTACTACTACTACTACTGCTACTACTACTACTACCACTACTACTACCACTACTACTACTACTGCTGCTACTACTAATACTACTACTATTACTGCTACTACTACTACTACCACTATTACTACTACTGCTGCTACTACTACCGCTGCTACTATTACTACTACTACTACTACTGCTACTACTAAAACTACTACTATTACTGCTACTACTGCTACTACTACTATTACTGCTCCTACTACTAGTAGTAGTAGTACTACTATGACTGCTACTACTACTACAACTACTACTACTGTTACAGCTACTACTACTGCTACTCCTACTACTACTACCACTACTTACTACTACTGTTACTACTGCTGCTATTATTGCTGCTACTTGGATCAGAGCATTTTGAGCTTTGGAAATGTAGAAAAACTAATAATAAAGAGTTAAAGTTTCTTCATCATGAGTTTGTTCGACCATAAATGAAAACAAAAATAAATCCTCTTCATTCTCATTTTGTTTATTTTGATCCCATCATAAACGATAAACTTCTGCGTCTTCGTTATAATTATTATTACTTTGTACGACCATAGTGTGTCATTTATTTTGCTGTATGTAAATATTTGTAAAGTTTCATGATCAATGTACGTAAGAAACTGCATCATTTATGAACCAGTGTCATGATGTTTTGTGTATCTATTATGTGTATGATGATTGTTCCTCTCTTGGCACGAACTCGAAATAAAAACAAATTGAAATAAAGAGTTACTGAAACATGTGAATGAAACAAAACACAACTCCAGGTCTGTTTTTGAGGAAGTAACAACATTATAACATGACATAAAGTCCACATGAGTCAATTTTAGGAAGTTAATCCTGTATTAAACACTGTAGCATAATGGAAACTTACACTAAGTCATTGTCATATCCATTCCACAGATATAGTCAAGATTTCCTATGATTCTTAATAATATAAAATAATAAGTAGCGCTGTCAAAAATATTGTGTTAACGAGTTAATGCAAAACAATTTCAGTGGCGTGAATTTTTTTTATTGTGAACTTGTTTTTTCATAAAATGTGGCCACTGTTGTAATGCTAGAAAATCTACAGGATCCGGCTGTAAACAGGAAGCAAAACAATTTGTACGAGACTGAGAAGCCCTTTATGTGCGCTGGTGTTATTCATAGGAGGAAAACACGAAATAAAGTCGCTCCAAAACATACAGCGAATCCGCTCTGACTTTCGATAAAAACTGTGAAGGAGACAGAAGTTTTTCAGCTTCTCTCCTCCTGTTCTCACTGCTCCGAGCTGTTGTTATATCCATAAACTCACAGGGAAGCGCATCGCAGCAGGACTCACATCTGTCTCACTGTTTAATAGATATGTCTACCGCTGGACTTATTTTCTCTGCTAAAGCGTTAGCTCTGCTGCGCCACATGTAAACAAACAGCGCCGTGTGATGACGACTTCGCCCTTGTTACAGCAGCGCTGGGGTCACAAACACGGTCGCAATAAAAAAAAAAACATTTGCACAAAGCGTATCCACGTTTCTATGTTGATAAAAGTATTAAAATGATTATTCAAGGGTCAAAAATGTGCGATTTAATTTGCGATTAACTATAGTAGTAGCAGTAGTAACAGTAACAGCAGTAGCAGTAGTAGTAGTAATAATAATAATAATACATTTTATTTATTAGGCGCCTTTCTGGACACTCAAGGTAGCAGTAGTAGTAGCAAAAGTAGTATAGTATCGTTATAGTTATAGTACAGTCTCTCTCTTAACTGTGACATTCATGAGATTAACCATAATTAAACATTTTAATCTTTTGACGGCACTAATAATCATCAGTTAAATGTTCATTGACTAGTACAGACCAGTCAAATGAAGCTTATCGAAGCTGCCAAGTACAGGAGCAAATTTATTTAGCGAAACACAAACACCAGGATCATGTAGAGCGATTTTCAGTGTCCTTTTAGCTACAGTATGTCCGTTTATATCCACAGTCTGTGGTTCACACACATACGCACTTCACGTTTTAGTGTATAAACTGTGTTAATGTCGTGTTTTATCGGATCAGGAGGTGATTTTCCTGTGCGTGAGAGAGGAGCCGGTGCTGTTCCTTCATAAAGACGAGGACTTTGTGCCGTACACTCCGAGGAAAAAGGAAAACCTCCATGAAAACCTGCACGGACTCGACAAGGAGGAGCCTGCGGAGAGTCTGGAGAGCACCATACGCAAAGAGGTCTGGAGCCACCTTTTTTGTTATATATTACCACCAGATATTCGATACTCACAAGTAAATCATAAGACCACGGACAAGGGAAAACTGTAATCTTTTTTTTCCAATATATTAAAGCTGCTGTGCCTGATTTTTACTGTCAAAACATGAAAAATTTGTTAATTTGATCAACAATTTGCAGTGGTCTAAGGTTGTTCCTCACTTATTTTATGCAGTCAGAGCATCGTAATTATTCGAGATGAGTTTATAGGCCAGACCTTAATGCGAAATTGCATGCTAAGCACACACTTCCTGATTATCCGACAATGAAACGCCTTATAATTAAATGCAGACAGTGCACAGTAGACTTATTTTGACCTTTATATACTATATCTGTATTAGGGCAAGACATGTTTTGCACTAAAACATGGAAAAACTTTGATACGACCACTTTAAAGCTGCTAATCCTCTAAAATTGAAACAAAATAATGCCAATGGATCGATTAAGTCATATCCCTCTTAAAATGTACATTTAATCCCCAGAAAATTCCCAGTTCAAGCAATTCAAGTTTTGTTTAGGTTGTGTTTTTCCCACGGGAACCAGGCATTTTCAACAGTTTTTAACCCAAAAACTCACTCTTTCGCTTCTGTTCTTCTCTGTTCCAGCTCCACGACTTTGCCAAACTGAACGAAAACGTGTTCTTTGTTTACAACGACATCGAGTTTTTCAGAGACGAGCCTCAGAAAATCTCCATCTCGTGTGAAGAGGACATCCACGTGACGGAGGAGGTGTACAAGAGGCCGCTGTTCACCATGCCCAAGTACAGGTCTGTGCACTGCAGTAGTCCCTGTAGTAGTATTAGTAGTAGAAGTTGTAGTATGTGAAGTAGCTGTAGTAATAATAGTAGTAAAGAGGCCGCTGTTGACCAGGCCCAAGTTCAGTTTGAAGTGGTTGTAATTAGAGTCTAAATATGCCAGATTCAATCCTATAAATTGATACTGATATTTTATACTACTGGGCATGCACTGATCCAGCTTTTTTAAATCCGATACCGATTCCCATACTAGAGCTTTGAGCGTCTGCCGATAACCGATAGCAACTGGTACAAGTGCACAGACCCCAAAAACCACAATTTATTTCCTTTAAACTAAAATTTACTAAGATAAAACCAATCCAAATGTGCTCTGTAGTTCCTTGAGAGAAAAATAACAGCTGCATATAAATAAAACTGCAAACATTATGAGACTTTTTAGGCTGACTATGATACGTAAATACTTACAAGTATTTGTCCAAACTGGATATCGACTGGACCAATATCCAATCCAGCAAATTTGTCAGTATCAGTACCGATATCCCATAGCAGTATTTAGTCTCACGATACGATATCGTCACGGTATGAACCTCACAGTACGATATTTATTGCGATATCTTGGGAATGTTCATGATATTACGATATTCTACAGAATAACAAGACTGACATTATAAAATGCTTTGAGTCATTTGGTACATTTATTGTCATTAGGGACGGAACGATATCCGAATCTCTCTGTACGATATTTTCACCATAAACATCTCACCGAACCAGATTTATTACAATATTTTGTGGTGAATCTGCGACTTTTTCCTCTAAAAACGCCTCCAGAAGACTTAATCCAAAGAATGAAGATGTAAAAGTGCTTAGAACAGTTATTTCTTCATGTCGTCTGCACTGAAACGGAGCAAAGGATCATGGTCTATGTAGTTCCCTCTGGGTTTTAAGCTATTTCTGCATCAGAACTGTTAATTTAAGCAAAGAGACTTGGGATTCGATATATTGTGATGGTTCACGATATTATTGCGAGAACTTTGATGATACGACATCACCATATTTACGTTTTTCTTACATCCCTACCAGTATTGGATCGGTGTCTCCCTAGTAGTTCATATTTGTCAATAGAATTAGTATGTTTTTTGTAGATTTTGTATTTGTTACATTACTAAGGCTATTACAACTAATATAATAGTCATTTATGTCTTCAGTAGTATCAAGTAGTACCTGCGATGATGTTGTAGCAGCAGTAGTAGCAGTAGCAGTAGTAGTAGTATTAGTAGTAGTATTATTAGTAGTATTAGTAGTAGTAGAAGTACCACATGATCCTCGTCCCTTGTGCACATACAGTTTGTTTACATTGTGTTTTATTGCTGTTCGGCTCCACTGAGTAAAGGCCATAAATACGACTGTTTGTTTGTACAGAGACTGAACCTTTTCAACTGGGACAGAAGAGGAGAGAGAGAAAAGGAAAGAGAGAGGAGGAGGAGGAGGAGAGAGGGGAAGAGAGAGGAGGAGAAAAACAGAAAGAGGAGGAAGAGAGAGAAAAAGAGAGAAGACAGACACAGGGCAGCGAAGCAGAGAGAAGAAGAAAGATGAAGAGAGAGCTGGGAAGGACAGGGAGTGATAGATGAATAGATAGAAGACAAAGGAGGCAGGAAAGAGAGAGAGAGAGACAGTGGGTAGGAAGAAGAGGGAGAAAGAGAGTAGAGGAGAGAGAGGGAGAAAGGGAGATAGAGTACAGACAGAGAGGGGAAGAGTAGAGAAAAAGAGGTAGCGGGAGAAAGAGTACAGATGGAGAGAGAAACAGAGAGGGGGAAAGAGTAGGAAAGGGAGAGAAGAGTAGAGGAAGGGAGCGGAGAGAGTGGAATAGTAGAGAAGAAAAGAAAGAAAGTAGAGGAGAAGGGAGAAAGAGTATAGATGGAGAGAGAAAGGGAGAGGGGGAAAGAGTAGGAAAAGGGAGAGAGAGGAACAGGAA
Source organism: Odontamblyopus rebecca (assembly GCA_030686955.1). Classification (NCBI taxonomy): domain Eukaryota; kingdom Metazoa; phylum Chordata; class Actinopteri; order Gobiiformes; family Gobiidae; genus Odontamblyopus; species Odontamblyopus rebecca. The sequence continues at coordinate 6,108,195 of CM060671.1, forward strand.
GAGGAAGAGAGCTGGATAAAGAGGCAGAGAGAGAGAGAAAAGAGAGTGGAGGAGAGGAAGGGAGAGCAAGGGATGGAGATGAAGAGAGAGAAAGGGAAAAAGAGTACAGATGGAGTGAGAGAAGAAAGGGAGAAAGGAAAAGAGTAGAGGGAGGAAGAGGGGGATGAAGAGGGAGAGAGGAAGAGCAGATAAGAAAAGCGAAAAAGTAGAGGCAGAGGGAGAGGAAGCGAGGAATGAAGACACGAGAAAGAGAGAAAGATGACACCGGAGAGGACGGACGGTGAGAAAGGAAGAGGGATGTGGATAAAGGTGAAGAGGAGGAGAGAGGGAGAAGAAGAAAGACTGAAGGGACATGAGGAAAGTCAGAAAAGATGATAGAAGGTTGAGGGCAGGAAAGAGAGAGAAAGAGAGAGGGGAAAATGGGGAGCGAGGGATGAAAAGAGAGATTGAAAGGAAAGGTGATAAGATACAGATAAAAAGAGAGAAAGAACTATATCCTGTTTGATTTTAATTTTTATACATTATCAATCGGTTAAACCTTCATTATTTTGAGGGTCCAACTTCACCTCATCTGCTGTTCATTTTTTAGTCTTTACGTTTTCTTTTCTTTTTATTTTCTTTCCTGTTTTGTTTTGTTTCTCTGGTTCGTTCGGAGTTGAATAAAGTGTAGTTTTGTGTTGCAGGTACCACAGGTTCCCTCTGCCGTCTGAAGGGGCCCCGCTGGAGGAGGAGTTTGACGCTTTTGTGAAAATACTCAGGGTAAGAAGACGAGAGGGGCTCAGAAATGTGGATTATTATGTTACGTTGTCATTCGTACATTAACATTTGAGCTGTGGAGGGTCAAGTAACTTCTGTGATAATTATTATTAACATCCTGCTTAGTTATTGGTTTCAGCAACTTTTTAACGTTCATAAGATATAAACGTTTTGAAGATAATTGTTTATTGAAATGACAACGGCCCTAATTTTTCATCATTCTGACACCAGTAACGATTTTGGGCTTAATTTGGTGGAATAATAAGCATAAATAGTGAATAGTAAAAATAAATTATGGCAAGAAGCAAGAAAGGAAAAAGAGAAAGTTGAAAAATATGAAAGAAAAGTTGAAAAATATGAACGAAAAGTTGAAAAATATGAGCAAAAAGTTGAAAAATATGAAAGAAAAGTTGAAAAATATGAACGAAAAGTTGAAAAATATGAACGAAAAGTTGAAAAATATGAGAAAAGTTGAAAAATATGAACGAAAAGTTGAAAAATATGAACGAAAAGTTGAAAAATATGAAAGAAAAGTTGAAAAATATGAAAGAAAAGTTGAAAAATATGAAAGAAAAGTTGAAAAATATGAATGAAAAGTTGAAAAATATGAACGAAAAGTTGAAAAATATGAACGAAAAGTTGAAAAATATGAACGAAAAGTTGAAAAACATTAACGAAAAGTTGAAAAATATGAAAGAAAAGTTGAAAAATATGAACGAAAAGTTGAAAAATATGAACGAAAAGTTGAAAAATATGAAAGAAAAGTTGAAAAATATGAAGGAAAAGTTGAAAAATATGAAGGAAAAGTTGAAAAATATGAAGGAAAAGTTGAAAAATATGAACGAAAAGTTGAAAAATATGAACGAAAAGTTGAAAAATATGAAAGAAAAGTTGAAAATTCTGAAGGAAAAGTTGAAAAATATGAACGAAAAGTTGAAAAATATGAAAGAAAAGTTGAAAAATATGAAAGAAAAGTTGAAAAATATGAAAGAAAAGTTGAAAAATATGAAGGAAAAGTTGAAAAATATGAAGGAAAAGTTGAAAAATATGAAGGAAAAGTTGAAAAATAGGGTGAAAATTTCATCATACTGAATTCTATCCACAAGTTTGACACAGTTTACTTGCAAGAAACACATTTTTTCCAATATTTTAAATGTTTTTTTGTTTTTTATTCATCAAATAATACTGTTTCATCAATAATACTGCGCATTAGTGGTGTTTTGGTCCAGTGTGTGACCGGGAACATTGTCATAGTTTATTGCAGAAGCTGTTCTTGCTGTAACATCCACAAATTAATTATAATAATTCTTAAAAATCAGATTTATACAGCGCTTTACACGGCAACACAAAGACGCTTCACAGTAAAGTACGACGAAAACAAGGACAGGACAGACACACTGTTTTTTTAGTTGGTCAATTTAATTTTTTCAGCTTTTATTTAAGTATTTTCATTATGTAAGTCTCAAAATTAGTGTGATTTTCAAAACCAAAAACACACCTCCGGTTTGGGGTGGTCGGTAATCATAAAATTATGAAATAAATAAAATAAAATTGTGAAACGAGTTCGTCATTAAGTAAAATTGATCTGCATTTTGCCCATGTGAGTCAGTATAGTCACATTTTCTTTGCCTTTTGGTGGTTTTTAAGCAGCTTTTCTGTATTTTACCTCGAAAACTGACGGTTTATGCCTCGTTTTACTGTTGGCAGGGATCAGATTGGTCAAAAATGGGGACTTTTCTTGTATAAAACTGGGAGAAATCAGTGGTTTTGGATAAATCTGCTGCTAAATAGGGACGACTGGTCACTGTGTTCCACATGTCCCTCTGTTACATAAGTTATTTTCTATTCTTAGACTTTATTAATAAAACTGTCACTTAAACCAATTATTTTCGATCTGACTTTAACATTATAAATACTTGAGGAAACGCGTCACACGTCTGGACTTTCTCACCGTAGAGTCTCCGTGGTTATATTTAGTCTAATATTTCCTCATTGTTCATGTTTAATCCATAAACGTTGTGTCCGCTCAGCCTCCGCTCCTGGACCTGGGTTCTGTCTTTGTTTGAAAATCTCAGGATGTTTAATCCTTTCGAAAATAATTTGTCCTTTTTTTTTTTTTTTTTTTGGACCCAAAGATCGTGTCTGTTCTCGTCCGGTCCTTTTAACGAGGAGGAAAGTGCTTAAAAGTGCTTTGAGCGGCTTATTGCTTCGTCTGGAATGTTTCACAGTGCGGCTTTAAACCTTTCTATTGTCATGGAGACCGAACCGGACCAAGTTACAGGTCGGATCTGTGGAGAGGCGACGCCGCTCACAGTCAGAATGTTTGTTTTTCTTGGTATTTTTGAGCTGTAAAACCGCCTGTAATTGAATAAATTTAGAGCTGTTTAAAGTCACTGTGGGACATTCCAGGCAGAGCAATGACGTATCCATGGAAACAAGAAGGCGACGGACCCCCAAACAACAAATGACACCTTTAAGTCTGACAAAAATGAGTTTTTTCATTCTACATTAGAAACTAAATAAAAAAAATAGTTTTTATAGTAGAATTATTTTTTATGGTAAAATTCTGATCAACAGCTAATTTTGCCGAGGCTTTTCCACAGCATTTTCAACCTTTTCTGAATCACAGTTTTGTTGTTAAAAAATAGTTGCACATCATCCTCTAAAATGTGATCAAATTTGTGGAAAAATGTGTAAATAATGTCGGGAATTGGCAAAGTTTGAGGAAAAATGTGTAAATAATAAAAAGGAGCAAAAGTTGTGGTTCATTTTAAGGTGGACTGCAAAAAACTATCTAAGAAAGTTAAAATGATTTAAATTAATAACATGATTTAAATTAATAGTCATTTAAACTTAACAAAATGGTCAAATTAAAAGGATCGTTCTTATTTTAAGTGCAAAGAGTTGTTCTTATTTTCAGTGTAATAAGACGTATTTTCATATTTTAAAACAAAAAGTCTTGTTCCGTTGGCAGATCATTTCACTTGTCAAGAGAAATTTACTCAAATCGTGATGAAACTTTCTTAATTCCAGTCATCTTAACTTTTTTTAACATGTATTTATTAAGATTTTTCAACAGAAACAAAAACAAACAGCCGACAATTATCACTGATAATAATGAAGTACAATGTTTATAGAACATTCAGTATAGTACACGTCACAATAAACAATACTTATTTTTCTCTACTAAGGGTCTTCAAAAGTCCTCAGCTTTTTCTCTCGAAATAAACGGAAGTCTTTCCCATGCAAGATTCCACTTCCACAGTCCACACTTTTACAGAGGCGCATCCACATTTTTCCAATACAAGACGACAGTTCTGCAGGAAACCGACAAACACCAGTGTGGTTTTCCAGCTGCCCCATAAACAACGGAGCAAAGAACCCGCATTATTTGCACATTTATTACAAATACGTGGAGCGTCCGGGGCCCATTGATGTCATTTGACAGGAGTCACATAGATTCTCATTAATCATGTATTTTTATTTAGTTATTTGATCAGGACAGTGCACATTAATGAACAATCGTAGACTTGTGCATAGACTGTAAATGAGCCAGATTAGAGCACAGTTCCTAATTTACATCTGCAGGAACAATATCAGACAAAACACAAAGACACACGGTCAAACAAATGACATTACAACAATAAAATTAGTCAAGATTTATATTGTAACAACTGCATTCTAGTATTAATGGTTTGTTTTTGGGCTTTTTCCCCATCAGCAACTTCAGTATTCTTCTCTTGAGTGTCTATAATCTGTGCTTCCAGCGTATCCTTGCTCGATTCTTTATCATGTGACATTAAAGTCACACAAAACGGGGAGATCTGCTTCCTTCCGTTTACATTTGAGGAAACAAAATCCTCTAAACTAGATAGAGGAGGTTCACAGAAAATATTTTTAAGTTTGGTGACATAAAGTTGTTTCAATTGTAGGAACTTAAAAACATGTTTCTTGGGGATAAAGTGATCTGAACGTGGCTAGATTTGAGTTTTTGCAGCTATGAACGCATTAAAATCCATGTAAATACCAACAAACTTCCTTCCGACGCTGAGTTTTGGCCCTGGTTTCCTCAGGAGAGCCGCAGCCTGTCCCCCCTCTCCAGAAGCGGCGACTCTGCGCCTCCTCTTCCCGCCCTCGTCTTCAGCTGTCAGGTCGGAGTCGGACGGACCAACCTGGGCCTGATCCTGGGAGCGCTGATCATGAACAGACTCACCGCCAACGCACAAAATAACACTGAGTGAGTTAAAATAATAAATAATATGTCAAATTCAGCTGTGTTTTTAAAGGAGGATTCTGTAAAATGGACTTTCATGAGCTGTTATTACGCTGTTTCCACCATTTTCTTACTCAGAGTTGTGTTTTGGTTGATTCTCGCGTGTTTGAGTAACTCTGTGTTTGAGGTTTGAGAGCTCAGGAAACGTCTGTTTTCACCTGCCCCTTATCTCCACTATGGTATCCAAATTTTGATACCGTTAATATACAGAATTATGTGACTGTCTAAGAATTATTTAACCATTTAACCCTTCAGAAACAGAAGAGCAGCTTTATATTTGAAGATGAGGCACAAGTTCTGATCAAACCAAACTTCTCCAGTGCGTATCTCCCTCCATTTAATGATCTGGGACGAGACAAGAAAAGCACAGAAGAGGCAGATTCTGGAGTAAAAAGTAAAAGGCGACAGTCCAGGGCGTGTGATATTTCCCACTGCAGCATGTTGTATCTGACAGACCCGCGCTCTCGGCACTCGGAGAAGTTCCCGTCTCCTCCGGGAAACTCTGACTTCGCCCTCGAGCGGGAACTTTCTCCTCTTCGACTCTCGGCGTTCAACGAAACGTCTCGAAACGGCTCAACGTCGCACACGAAGCGTCAGTCGGGTTTGTTTCTTCTTCCTCGCTGCGTGTGGATGGAAATCTCCGAGCGGAACGATGTTTGGAGGGGAGAAAGTCGACGCCGTGTCCCGTGTCTGAAGCGACTGTGGTGGGATCTCTGGCCTCTGGTCAACATTTGCGTCTCTCCCCCGAAGCCAAAATGCTGCTGAATATGACATTAGGTTCTTATACACTGCAGATTTTTTTAATGACGGTAATGAAACTGATACCGGTCCTACTTTCTGATACCGTATTACTGTATTTCCGCCCACATCTTTGTACGTGGAGCTTAGACTTGAAGCACGTTTCTGACGAGGGAACAATGTTCTAACGTGGTAGAAAGCTCCAAAAAGATGATTTTGCATTTTTAATTACACTCAGACTACCTGACAGGCTTGTAGTGTTCGCGCAGATAAAATCAGAACAGGAACGGACGGTTTCTGCTGTACTTAAATCAATATTGTGGTTTACAGTGAACAACACGACCAATGGGATCCGAGTATGTTACAGTTTAATGCTGTTTATCCAAAACGCTGCGTGATCCGTCTTCCTTTAATGTGTTTTTTGTTGTTTTTTTCTTTCAGAGCGGAAACGAACGGAGCTTCAGATTCTAAACCGCTGTTTCGGGTCGTTCAGAGTCTCATCAACAAACTGCCCGACGGACAGAAGCTCATGCAGGAGGTGAGAGTTAAGAGAGAAGAAATAAAAATACATGTTTTTTTCACCAGTGCTTTGCTTTTGAGGTGCACCGTGTAACTTTTCTGGTGTGGGGTCCGCCATCTTGCATTTGCTCGATAACTCGCATTTTCATGGACTTAAAGACATGCAGTTCTGACTGGGAGTGGCGCTCGCCTCTCCACAGATCTGATACGTAGCTCTGCTTTCTCCAGAGACATAACTAAATGTAATGTTACACAGTGCGCTCATAAACCTCTGCTGTATGTTCACATGTGTAGCTTTCGTTGACATAAAAATGCACGAGGTTTTGTAAGTAGATTTTTACTTCACGTGATTTTGTTTTGTGTTTTATTTGTCCTGTTTCTTGCGCTGCAGGTGGATCACGCCATCAGCCTGTGTTCAGAAATGCACAATATAAAAGAAGCTATTTACGAGAACAAGAGTAAACTGGAGGGGATCGGAGAGGACTACCAGATACAGGTGAGAGAAAACGCTTCTTTTTGTATTAATAACTCTTGTAAAACACAGACACACAGAGACACACTGCAGGGTTCAGTAATGACAAATAACAGTAACAAATGTGTTTAGTTTCATTTCATTATCGCACTTTTTTGTGTATAATCCCTCATTCGACCGAATAGAATCGATCTGTGATAATTATTATGAACATTCTGCTTAGTTATTGGTTTCAGCTTCCTGTTATAAGCAACTTTTTACCATTTTCAGGTTTGGGCTTAATTTGGTGGAATAATAAGTATAAATAGTGAATAGTGGGAAAAAAAAGTTTATTCATTAAACACAAGCAGGCGACTGTCATATTGAACAGCAAAAGAAAATATCAATATGCATCAAAAATCTAAAGAAACGCCAACAGTTTGTTTCTATACATGGTGATCACCCACACACACACAGGGAACAAAATAATACCCATACTTATACATATATATACACACTACACACATATGCAAGTTTTTTTTTTCTTTTTTAAATAATTTTGCTTTATTTTACTGTATTTTTAAAAAATTTTTTACATGAACCTAAATCTGATAAAAGTGTAATTATGTGATTAATAATTATTTGTAAGTATTTTCTGTGCTTTTTTTCCCCTCCACGTCTGAGCGAAATGTGTCCTGTCTCCGTACAGATATATTTTATCAGCCGCTCTTGAGGTCACGTTTAATCATCTTCTGAGTAATCACCGTTTTATTGTCTGGTAAACAGGATGTGCGCTATCAGCATGCTAGTTGCGGTTCACTTTAGACCACTGCAAACCGTTTAGCTCTGTTTTTCATGTTTTTAAGACGGTAAAAATCAGGTCCAGAGCCTTTAATAATAATTATAATTGTTTGATTTCAGGGAAGCAGCACTAAAGACTATTTTCTCAAGAGAACGATGCAGAGTCTGGAGAGATACTTTTATCTGATCGTCTTCAACGCCTATCTCCACGAACAGGTAAAGAAGCCGCTATAAAAGCTGCGGTTATTATGTTACGGCGGAAATATTCCCGGTTTAATCCTGTTTTTCTTTGGGTGCAGTTCCCCGTGGGGCTGCTGAGCTCCTTCAGTCAGTGGATGTGCTCCCACTCCTGGATCTACAGACTTTTATCAAACATGAATTTATCTGAACTCACCGTTTCTCCAGAACTCGTCACCAAAGGAGCAAGAGTCCTGGTGAGTCTATTTTATTTTTATTTTTAATTTTAATTTTAATTTTAATTTTAATTTTAATTTTATTTTATTTTATTTTATTTTATTTTATTTTATTTTATTTTATTTTATTTTATTTTATTTTATTTTATTTTATTTTATTTTATTTTATTTTATTTTATTTTATTTTATTTTATTTTATTTTATTTTATTTTATTTTATTTTATTTTATTTTATTTATTTTATTTTGTTCTTTTTATTTTATTTTATTCTTTTTTTTAATTTATTTGAATCATCTTTAAGTGAGTTGCTCTTTGTTTACATGTGGTCTGTTTTAAAGCTGCACTGTGTAACTTTTCTTGCCTGCCACTTGCTTGATGAGATGTTCTTGCTTTTCCTGGAATATTCCACAATATGGCATTAAACTTAAAATCTATATTAGTTTAATGTCATACAGTGGAACATTCCAGGTCCTGGTTTACTGTAGTCCTGGTTTAACTCTGGTTTATTCCTAGTTTAGCCCTGGTTTAGTCCTGGTTTAGTCCTGGTTTAGTCCTGGTTTAGTCCTGGTTTAGTCCTGGTTTAGTCCTGGTTTAGTCCTGCTTTAGTCCTGCTTTAGTCCTGCTTTAGTCCTGGTTTAGCCCTGGTTTAGCCCTGGTTTAGTCCTGGTTTAGTCCTGCTTTAGACCTGCTTTAGTCCTGGTTTAGACCTGCTTTAGTCCTGGTTTAGACCTGCTTTAGTCCTGGTTTAGCCCTGGTTTATTCCTAGTTTAGCCCTGCTTTAGTCCTGGTTTAGTCCTGGTTTAGTCCTGGTTTAGACCTGCTTTAGTCCTGCTTTAGTCCTGGTTTAGACCTGGTTTAGCCCTGGCTTAGCCCTGCTTTAGTCCTGCTTTAGTCCTGGTTTAGTCCTGCTTTAGTCCTGGTTTAGACCTGGTTTAGACCTGCTTTAGACCTGCTTTAGTCCTGCTTTAGTCCTGGTTTAGACCTGCTTTAGTCCTGCTTTAGTCCTGCTTTAGTCCTGGTTTAGACCTGCTTTAGTCCTGTTTTAGTCCTGGTTTAGACCTGCTTTAGTCCTGCTTTAGTCCTGGTTTAGACCTGCTTTAGTCCTGTTTTAGTCCTGGTTTAGACCTGCTTTAGTCCTGCTTTAGTCCTGGTTTAGACCTGCTTTAGTCCTGCTTTAGTCCTGGTTTAGTCCTGGTTTAGCCCTGGTTTAGACCTGGTTTAGACCTGGTTTAGACCTGGTTTAGACCTGGTTTAGTCCTGGTTTAGTCCTGGTTTAGACCTGCTTTAGTCCTGCTTTAGTCCTGGTTTAGACCTGCTTTAGTCCTGCTTTAGTCCTGGTTTAGACCTGGTTTAGTCCTGCTTTAGTCCTGGTTTAGACCTGGTTTAGTCCTGGTTTAGTCCTGGTTTAGACCTGCTTTAGTCCTGCTTTAGTCCTGGTTTAGACCTGCTTTAGTCCTGGTTTAGGCCTGGTTTAGTCCTGGTTTAGGCCTGGTTTAGTCCTGGTTTAGCCCTGCTTTAGCCCTGCTTTAGCCCTGCTTTAGTCCTGGTTTAATCCTGGTTTAATGGTGGTTTAGACCTGGTTTAGACCTGGTTTAGACCTGGTTTAGCCCTGCTTTAGCTCTGCTTTAGCCCTGGTTTAGTCCTGGTTTAGTCCTGCTTTAGACCTGCTTTAGACCTGCTTTAGTCCTGGTTTAGTCCTGGTTTAGCCCTGGTTTAGCCCTGGTTTAGACCTGGTTTAGACCTGGTTTAGACCTGGTTTAGCCCTGGTTTGGTCCTGGTTTAGCCCTGTTTTAGCCCTGGTTTAGTCCCATTTTAATAGTTTATTTAAGCAGGCTGCACTCGGCCTTCGTGCTCAGTCTCTCTCGCTCATGAACGACACATCTGATCCTTTAGATAAAACTGTGCGAAGAGGAAGTGCATTTATCTGACAAGATGTTCGCGGTGGCACTTTTTGCTCACATTTCTCCGTTATCTCGCTCTGGTTTTGTTCTGACTTCAGCTCGTTTCCCTTTCGCAGGTTTCTGACGAGTACTTGGCTCCGGATCTGTTGAGTACGGTCAAAGAGATGAAGGCCGCCAACTTCCGCCGAGTGCCCAAAATGCCCGTCTACGGCATGTCCCAGCCCAACACTGAGGTCTGCGGTCAGAACCATGTTACAGATACAAAATACTTTGGTCCATTTTAACTTTTTATGTGCCAAATCTTCACGAGATCTTGACAGAAACTCAGACTCGACATGTAAATAATAATAATAATAATACATTTTATTTATTAGGCGCCTTTCTGGACACCCATGGAGACCTTACAACAACATAAACAAATTAAATACGATTAAAACACACAGTTAAAAGCCTAAAGTTACAGTAAAGACAGTATTTAATTGAATGATTGTATTTAGTGTTGTATTTTATTAGTATTTAGTATTTAGTGTTGTATGATGAATGTAAAGATGAGAAAAGAGGGCTATTTTTGTGCATAATTATCTTGGAATAAGGTAATAATTTAACAATTTAACATAATCAGTCAGTTGCATTTGGAGTTATAAACAGCAACGAGTGAAATTTAGTCGAATTGTGACAACATTTTCTTAATTCAAGTTGTTCATGTTCATGTTAACTTTTAATTTTACATTTTAGACCGTCTAGATTTCCATTTTGTGTGACCCGTTTGCCACGTGCACCCGTATGTTAGTCTCTCTTTACCCATTAGTTGTAAAAAGGGCATTAAGTAACTAATATCAGCTCTTCTTCGTCTCCACGGAGAATCCTAATCATAAAAGTTTAGTGTCGTACGGTGGAGCTTTCCGGACAAAGCCGTAACGTCTCCAGAATAGACACAAGCGGGCGATAGAAAAGTTCCTCGGTGCGGCTTTATCACCGTCGGCGCTTCTTCTCCTCTCCAGGCGTCTGCGTCCGTCCTGTCTCACCTCACGGACGAGAAGAGGAAACACAAACACATTCTGTGGGTGAATCTTCAGGAGGAGCTGGTGCTGGAGGCCAACGCTCAGATCTACGCCGTCCGAGAGCCGACCGACGTGGAGCGGAAGATCACCGTCCCATCCACTGACCCCCAGCTGCTGCAGGTACTTTCATTCTTTCATCCTGTTTTAGTCCTGGTTTAGTCCTGGTTTAGTCCTGGTTTAGTCCTGGTTTAGTCCTGGTTTAGTCCTGGTTTAGTCCTGGTTTAGCCCTAGTATAGTTCAGCTTTTTTTTCCTGGTTTACTCGTAGTTTAGCTCTGGTTTAGTCCTGGTTTTAGTTCTGGTTTAGTCCTGGTTTTAGTTCTGGTTTAGTCCTGGTTTAGTCCTGGTTTAGTCCTGGTTTAGCCCTGTTTTTTAACCCTTGTTTTAGTTCTGGTTCAGTCATTGTTTCATCCTGTTATAGTCCTAATTTAGTCCTGGTTTAGCCCTGTTTTTTAACCCTTGTTTCAGTTCTGGTTTAGTCCTTGTTTAGTCCTGGTTTTAGTTCTGGTTTAGCCCTGGTTTAGTCCTAGTTTGGCCCTGGTTTAGCCCTGTTTTTTTAACCCTTGTTTTAGTTCTGGTTCAGTCATTGTTTCATCCTGTTATAGTCCTAATTTAGTCCTGGTTTAGCCCTGTTTTTTAAACCCTTGTTTTAGTTCTGGTTTAGTCCTTGTTTAGTCCTGGTTTTAGTTCTGGTTTTAGTTCTGATTTAGTCCTGGTTTAGTCCTAGTTTGGCCCTGGTTTAGCCCTGTTTTTTTAACCCTTGTTTTAGTTCTGGTTCAGTCCTTGTTTCATCCTGTTTTAGTCCTAATTTAGTCCTGGTTTAGTCCTGGTTTGGTCCTGGTTTATTCCTGGTTTAGCCCTAGTATAGTCCTGCTTTTTTTCCTGGTTTACTCCTAGTTTAGCTCTGGTTTAGTCCTGGTTTTAGTTTTGGTTCAGTCCTTGTTAGTCCTGGTTTAGTCCTGTTTTTAATCCTTGTTTTAGTTCTGGTTCAGTCCTTGTTTCATCCTGTTTCAGTCCTAATTTAGCCCTGGTTTGGTCCTGTTTTAGCCCTGGTTTAGTCCCATTTTAATAGTTTATTTAAGCAGACTGAACTCGGCCCTTGTGCTCAGTCTCTCTCGCTCATGACCGACACATCTGATCCTTTTGATAAAACTGTGAGAGGAGGAAGTGCATTTATCTGACGAGATGTTGGCGGTGGCACTTTTTGCCCAAATTTCCCCCGTTATCTCTGCCTGGTTTTGTTCTGACTTCGATCAGTACAAAATGCGTTGGACTGACTGTCGGGCCACTGCCACCACCGCACACCACCGGCGTTTTACTGTTTTACCGTGAGCTCATTCGTGTTTTTACGTGGCTCCGAGCAAATGTGTTAGAAAACCAAAATGCCGGAGAGCTGCTCATTTTAGGGACTGCAACACACTGAGTCGATCTAAGAGTTCAAGCCTTACATGTCGTACAGTTAGACGCCTTTAAAACGTAAATCTATTATCCATTTGTTAGTGCGCAAAGGTCAAAATGACACTTTTACACTAGTAATTAATCACATTTGACTTAGTTGGTGTAATATGTAATTCAGAAATCTTCTGGAGATCTACTTATAACAGGGTGGAGAGGTACGGGGAGCTCCTGGTATAAAGCGAAGGCGCCTTCGAGAACACGTGGTTTTGTTTGCGTAAATCAGGGGTGTCGAACTCACTTTGGTCCGGGGGCCGTATGCAGCCTACTTTGATCCCAAAAGGGCCGGATCAGAAAACTCAGTTCTCTCTTCAAGTTATTGTATTTTTCTCCGTGTCTCGTAGTGGTGTTTAAGATTATATTCCTCGAGCAACGCCACTTGTTCCAAACACACTGAGCACAGATTTCCCATTCACCTCTGTCAACAAATAAGAATTAGACTATTTTTCTTGGGAAATCCTGAACTCAGCATCTGCTTTTCTCATTTTTTGACATTTTGCTGATGAGGGTCACGGTCGACAGTCAAAACGATCGTCCTTTAAGAGCGTTTGGAAAGAGGAAAGTCTTCATTTGTGCTGCTCTGGTGGGAGTTGCAACGTACAGAAACGCCGGAGACGCTGCTATGCTAAACAGTGCAGAAAATTAACAGAAAAATCTGAAAATTTTAAGTATTTTAATAGAAAAATCAGCCGAGGGCCAGATTAAAGGTCTTGGAGGGCCGGATCTGGCCCCCGGGCCGCATGTTTGACACATGTGGCGTAAAGGATCAGCCGTCGTTTTGCTATTTACGCTCAAGGACCTGTCTGACCCGCAGGATTTACCAGAAGATTTTAGATTTCCACGACGACATTCTTCCAGGGCAAATGACGCCACCTTTGCCAGTCATTTCTTTGGGTTTCCACGAGCTCAGATGTGGATATCCCCAACTTAATTTACAGATATCTGCAACTGCATTATACATATTTGTGATTCCGGTTTGAGGCATCTACAATTTGATTTTGATTAGTCATAACTTGAGTTCAAGATCCTGTTTAATTCACCTCAGTTACAGATATCGACATCCTCCTTTTCAGATGTCTTAAATTAACCTCTGCTAAGTGACGTAGACACATCTCTAACTGGACCATCACAATATATCGAATCACACGTCTCTTTGCTTAAATTCACTGTTATGGTACAAAAACAGAGAGAAATATAACGGACTACATAGCCCATGATCCTTTGCTCTGTTCCAGTCCAAACTACATGATGAAATAACCACTATTAAACATTTTTACATCTTATTTATTTGCACTATGACAGAAAAGTGGCGTATTCACACTTTCGTTAGCCTCCACAAGATCCATCCATCCATCCATCCATCTTCTCCCGCTTAATCCGGCTGGGTCGCGGGGCAGCTTGCTGCCCAATACTCATAGCACCTGACCCCCCTATGAACCCCTCTGCGGGTGGTGAGCCCACAGGAGGGCCTCCACAAGATGAATTTCTTAATTTTAAATCAGGTTCTTTTAGTTAAAATGTTTATTTCCTGTAAGATTTTGACAAACTGCTTTATTTTTACTTCATAATTTGTGAATACGTGAAGACATTTTGGCATTTTGGACGTCCGGGTGTTTCTCGCAATGTTAAAATCAGGCATTACATCCTCACAGTATAATTCAACCCCTCCGTTTCTTTTCTCAGAAGCTGGAGTCGTGTCTCAAAGAGGAAATCCTGGGGGCGCAGAAGTGGCTGGAGGTGACGATGGAGCAGGACAAACAAATGAAGATGTTTAAAAGCGTCAAAACCGTTCAGGAGATTTTCAGCGAGCACAAAAACTGTCACCAGGGCCTGGAGTACAGACGGGTCCCTCTGCCCGAGTACAGCGCCCCCCGGGAGGAGGTGAGCACCAAACTGCACTAAAATCCCGTTTATCGCCGCAGACGGACGTGGAAATCTAGTCTGGCCTGACCTCTAGTGGCGGAAGGAGGGAAGAGGTTCATGCATTTAGACTTGGACAAACTTTATTGCTCCACAAGGGAAATGATTTGGACACAGAAGCTCACAAATCACAATATAATATAATAACAAAGGGCAAAAATATAAATAGTAATAATAAATTCTAAATAAGTAGCAAAAATGAGCAAGAAACGGGTGCGAAATAAGACATAATTTGTGTTGTCTTCATGTAATCTTTAAATAGACCAATGTATAAAATTATAAATACATGTTTGAGATGAGGCACTGTTTCTTTTACTTTTATTCTTTTAATGTAAATATTAGAATTTGTTATAATAAATAATATTGTTTAAAACTTCTGCATTTTATCTGGTAAAGTATCGTAAAATCATTCAAACTAAAATAACTGAAAGCTCCACTGTGCAGCATTTTAGCTGAAAAATAAACTAAAATAAAAGCAGGTTTTTATTTGTTTTTTTTTTTAGTTTTTTTTGTTTGTTTTTATTGCACTGAAAAATAGACTAAAATTAAAGCAGGTTTTTTATTTGTAGTTTACTTTAAAAAAAAAAAAGTTTTTATTGCACTGAAAATAGACTAGAATAAAACCAGGTTATTATTATTATTATTATTTAGGTTTTTATTACACTGAAAAATAGACTAAAATAAAATCAGATTTTTATTTATATATTTATATTATATTTATTTATCTTTATGTTTTTATTGCACTGAAAAATGATTTAAAAAATACATCCTGACATGACATTATTTGACCTGGAGGAAGTCCAACTCCTGCTTTGGCTATAATATTCCACAATATGGCATTAAACATGTCTATCTCCATGGAAAATGTTCCGAAATATGGTTTTAACCTTCTATTTCCATGGAAACAGGTGGGAGTTACACAGTGTTACTTTAAATTATTATTATTTTTATTTATGATTTAAAATTTTCATAATTCATTCCTTCTTTTTAAATTGTTCTTAATGGTGCACTGTGTAACTTTTTGGTTTTGGGTCCGTCACTATCTACCGTTACTATGGATATGTCATTTCTCTGCCTGGAATGTTCCGCAGTGCGACATTAAACAGCTCTACTTTACATTTATTCAATCACAGGTGGTTTTATAGCTCAAAAATACCTAGAAAAACAGACATTCTGAGTGTGAGCGGCGTCGCCTCTCCACAGATCTGACCTGTAACTTGGTCTGGTTTGGTCTCCGTGAAGGTTTAATGCCGTACTGGGGAACATTCCAGACAAAGACAAACATTTCCATGAAAAAAGCATTTGATGGACCCTCCACAAACAAATAAATCAAATCAAAATCAAATAAATCTGTTGTAAAATCATGGGCACTGTTGTTTCCTCATTGCCTAATCGCGCTTTTTATTCATTTTTATTTCCCGCAGGATTTTGACAAACTCCTGGAGTCGATGAAAAGCGCTTTGGCCGAAGATTCGCACTCGGCGTTCGTGTTTAGCTGTTCGAACGGGAAAGGACGAACCACCACAGCCACCGTCATCGCCGTCCTCACGCTCTGGAACTTTAACGTGAGCATAAAGTGCAGATTTATGTGTATTTTCTTACTTAAAGGGCTTGTACTCACTTTTTTTCCCCACGTATTTGAGCAAAATGTGCCTTACCCAAGTACAGATATATCACATAAGCAGCTCTTTTATTGTTCGAGAGTCAGGATGTGCACTCTTAGCATGCTAGCTGTGGTTTTCTTTATCGTGACAGTAAAACTCCGGTGTCTGAAAGCCGAGAAAAGTTATGATTATGAGGCTCCGAATGCATAAAGTGAGTGAGGAGGAACTTTGGGCACTGCAAACTGTTTAAAATGAACTCGCTCTGTTTTTCTTTTCTTTTTTTTAAACGGAAAAAATCAGGCGCAACGTCTTTAAGTAAGTAAATAAATGGTTTGTTTCAGGGTTTTCCGGAGATCACAGACGATGAGATTGTGAGTGTTCCCGACGCCAAGTACACGAAAGGAGAATTTGAGGTTAGTCCCCAGTTTTTATGCCTTTAAATACCAACACTGCAGAGGTCCGTACACATTTATACAGCAACAAATGCTCAAAACAATCAGATAATAATAACTGAACTGACAATTATCATGTTTAACTATCAGAAAAAAAATAGTTGTGCCGATCATCAATGTGAGACTCTGTACTTCCTGTAATATTCAACACATTTTTCCACTTTTCTTCACAAATTACTGGTCGATTGAAGTAAAATTATAATTTATATTTACATCCAATATTGTCCCATCAAATTAAATAGAAATAAGAGAATCTTATTCAGTCACAACCTGTAATGTTTCTGTTAACTATACGAGCTTTCCGTGTTTGTGGGTTTACGCTCATCTTCTGTCCACAATAACCAGCAATAACAATAAGGAAATCTGGTGATATCGTATCGTCAAAGGTGTCACAATAATATCGTGGAGCATCACAATATATCGAATCACAAAATGAACAGTTCTGATGCAGAAATAGCTAAAAAAAAAACAGAGGGAACTACATAGACCATGATCCTTTGCTCCGTTTCAGTGCAGACGACATGAAGAAATAACTGTTCTAAGCACTTTTACATCTTCATTCTTTGGATTAAGTCTTGTGAAGGTGTTTTTAGAGGAAAAAGTCACAGATTCACAGTTTTATATCGTAATAAATCTGGTTTGGTGAGATGTTTATGGTGAAAATATCGTACAGAGAGATTTGGATTTCGTTCCGTCCCTAATGACAATAAATGTTGCACCAAATGACTGGTCAAAGCGTTTTATAATGTCAGTCTTGTTATTATGTAGAATATCGTAATATCATGAGCTTTCCCACGATATCGCAGTAAATATCGTACCGTGAAGTTCATACCGTGACTTGGATATCGTTAAACCCTTTGGAATCGCTGATAGTCCTGGTTTAGTCCTGGTTTAGTCCTGGTTTAGTCCTGGTTTAGTCCTGGTTTAGTCCTGGTTTAGTCCTGGTTTCTGCCCTGGTTTCCTTCTGTTCTAGTCCTGGTTCAGTCCCTGCCTTGGATTTCCTCTGATATCTTCTGTCGTCCAATCGGATTCGTTTATTTTAAGAGCTCACTCGTCATTTATCAAGTACAAACAAGATTCGTTTAGCGCGTCGCTCCTCGATTCTGCAGAAATCCTCCATCTTTTCCTTTGTTTTCCCCTCGTTTTTTCTTTCGATATCAACAGACTGTACGTGCGTGTCCCTGATTGGCTAATCCACCTGTCAATCACGCCCGTCTGAGCTCATGGAGGGATAAAATAAAAAAAAATAAAAAAATAAAAAAAACACAGCGTCCAAACTAGACCATTGTAAAGTATTGGAGAAGTGTGTGTTCTTTGGCTCTGGTTTAACCCATGAACAGAAAACTCGCAGCGTCTCGGTCAGAGCGAGAGGCCAATATTAATAATCTGCCTTGTGTTTCCATGTTGGCGTCCTACCTTCACTTGTAAAATGGATCAGATGGAGAGTTCGGAAAATAAACCGTGGGTCATAAATTTCAACACATTTAGTTCAGTTTTCAGCACGTTATAAAACACTCCGCTGTCGTCCAAAGTATCGAAAAATCAGACGCTTATCGGTGCCGAGGCCGGTGTTAAAGCTAGAGACTCATTTTTCGCAGGTATCGATACTGAAAAAGTCACGTTCACAACAGAAATTAAGCTTTTCTGAAGCTTTAGAATGAGCTTCAGCTGTATCAGAACCAGTATAAGACACATAGACGAGTTTACGCCCATGAACCACTGAGGGATCACACAGATATGGGAATAGAAAAGAAAGTGCTTTGATTTAAAGGTCCTGTATTACTGTTTTCACATCTGTTCTAATGTTGTTTCCTCATCACGAACAGACCCGGAGTTGTGTTTTGTTTCATTCGCACACGTTTAACACACAAATCCTGCATGTTTAGGCCGAGTTCTTAGTCTGTAACTAAACTCAAAATATCCTTATGGCTTCCAAACAAAACAAAACAAAATAAAGTGTAATCAGCCCATGACTTTACTGGTGGAAACGGCTCCTGTCAGGTCCAGGGCCAGAGCCTCATCACTTCCTGCTTTTCCATGGTGTTTATTTATTAGTATTTATTTTACAATACTAAACACAATCAATCAATTCAATACTGTCCCGCTTTTAACTGTATGTTTTAATTGTATTTAATTTGTTTTTGTAAGGTGACCTTGGGTGTCCAGGAAGGCGCCTAAGAAATAAAATGTATTATTATTACATTTGGATTTGTACATTTTGAGTGAAATAAACCTTTCAGATAAAAATAGAAAGGGATACACAATCACGCAGACCAAGATGCCTAATTTTTTATTTATTATGCGCTGTTTATTTGAGAAATATCTGCACTTAGAGTGAATTTTTCAGTTGTTATGAACACAGACGCTCTGAGCAGAACCATTTCGACTCACTTCACTCTTTGGCAAAGTTTGGGCCGATGAAAATGGACGGAGCGCGTGAGTTTGGTGGAAAACAAAGTTCCTGTTGGACACTCGTTTTCCCGATGACATCACACAGCGTCCGTGTGACGTAGGATAAAAATTCTTGGAAAGCCGCTTCCCTCTAGCCAGGCTGGCGCCACCTAGTGCCTCCACTCAATTTCATTTCCCTCCAGCGACTCAGAGATCACAGAACACTGCACTGTTTGTACAAACCCCAGAAACTGTAGTTTGCGCACCGGCCAATCAGAGAAGTGGTGTGTTGACCAGAACCAACCCGAGCTGCGCTAACAAACTGTCTACACCATGAACACACGACCAGGGAGAAGCGACTGGTTAAATAAAAAAAGTACTCGCCTACTGTCGACTGAACGAATCCGAATGCTGCGAGGTTTCACTTCGTGGAAAGCGGCTTTTCTCAGCTTTTCAAGGAAAAATGTGTTTCTTTTATGGTTGGAAAGTTATGCACAGTTATACAAAACATATTCCCAGATATCGTGTACAATACTGTGGGTCCGGAAGAGTTAAACTGCACACACCTTTAGGATTAGGGTTAGGGCAAGTTCTCTCTACTGAACTAAAGCTAAAAAGGAGCTGTTAACTTGAAAACAAAAACCACTTCATGACATCACAAGGTGGAACAGAGTATTTTGAGCTTTGGAGATGTAGACGGACTGATGATAATGGATCATAAACAAACCAAAACACAACTCCAGGTCTGTTTTTGATGAGGTGACAACATTATAACATAGATTAAAGCTCCCGAGAGTCAGTTTTGTATATTGGAAATCACATTCTATTGTCTAAAGAAAAAGTAGTTTTAGTTTAGTTTTTCGTTTTCGTTTTGAAATACAGGGTGTCCCAGAAAATTTTACATCATTTTAAAATTAATTATCTTGAAAACTACTAAGTCAAGCTCAATAAACAGCTTGGGTCTTGAAGTTTATTATGGGACTTTGTTTGCCAGTGGGTGAAGTTTTTCCAGACCCAAAACGACTGCTCTGAACGGCTCAACCTGAAAACAGAACAAAAATAAAACATTACATAGAAAATCTGGATCTGTTTCTGTACGTTTGAGGTTATTCCGACAAGATCCAAGCAAAATGATGTCAGATTTTTTTTTAGGACGCCCTGTAGTTTGGAATTCTAGTATCGTGACAGCGCTTCGCCACATAAAACTCCATTAACTCCGAGCCAAAACCCTCATTACAGCCCCGGCTCTGTTCACGGGGTTTTCGGCGGGACTTGGTGCTACATTTTCCTCTCCTTTTGTGTTGTGACAATGATTCACAGTGAGAGACCCGCTGCCTCCCCCCTCGCGCACACAGACCGAGGCCGACCGCACGCTGTACGCACACAATACGACACGCCAGTCACCGCGGCGAAGTCGGGGTCGTAACCAGGAAACACTGAGCGGTCACTGCGGCAACCCCACCGTAATGTCCGTCAGCTGGAGCTTTAACATCAATACGATATACTCCAGTGGCTCTCAGACCTTTCACGCCAAAGAAAATGCCAAAAGAAACTCTATCTCGGTCTAAACCAGGTCTGTTGATGCTTTGGTTCTACGTGTATGTCTATGGTGCAATGTTCAGCGGTTACCACGGTGACCAAACGCACACACTGACAAAAAGAAGTGAAAAAAGTTTGAAAATAGTCTGAAAAAAATGCTAAATGGGTTTAAAAGTGTGTATTTTCAGAAGCGTTTATTCATTTACAGGTGTTTCTATTGCAAAAAAAAATTGAACAAAAAAACTACGTGTATGTCTATGGTGGATGGTTCAGCGGTTACCACGGCGACCAAATGCACACACTGGCAAAAAGAGAAAAAATGTTTGAAAATAGTCTGAAAACTCGAGAAAAAAATGCAAAATGGGTTTAAAATTGCGCATTTTCAGAAGCGTTTATTGTGTGGCTCTCAGACCTTTGGTTCTACGTGTATGTCTATGGTGCAATGTTCAGCGGTTACCACGGTGACCAAACGCACACACTGACAAAAAGAAGTGAAAAAAGTTTGAAAATAGTCTGAAAAAAAATGCTAAATGGGTTTAAAGGTGTGTATTTTCAGAAGCGTTTATTCATTTACAGGTGTTTCTATTGCAAAAACGAAACAAAAAAACTACGTGTATGTCTATGGTGGAATGTTCAGCGGTTACCACGGTGACCAAACGCACACACTGGCAAAAAGAAGTGAAAAAAGTTCAAAAATAGTCTGAAAACTCGAGAAAAAAATGCAAAATGGGTTTAAAACTGCGCATTTTCAGAAGCGTTTATTCATTTACAGGTCTTTTTATTGGAAAAAACACAAGAAAAATATGATTATTACTGTGGGTGAGCTCGCCTCTCCACAGCTCAGACCCGTAACTCCACAGAGATGAGTTTAATTTCATATCGTAATTGGAGATTTAACAACAATACGATATACTCCAGTGGCTCTCAGACCTTTCACGCCAAAAAAACGCCAAAGAAAAGAAAAAGAAACTCTCTATCTCGGTCTAAACCAGGTCTGTTGATGCTTTGGTTCTACGTGTATGTCTTTGTTGGAATGTTCAGCGGTTACCATAGCGACCAAACGCACGCACTGGCACAAAGAAGTGAAAAAATGTTTGAAAATAGTCTGAAAAAATGCTAAATGGGTTTAAAAGTGTGTATTTTCAGAAGTGTTTATTCATTTCTAGGTGTTTCTATTGCAAAAAAACGAAACAAAAAAACTACGTGCATGTCTATGATGGAATGTTCAGCAGTTACCGTGGTGATCAAATGCATAAAATTGGCAAACACGGAGGAAAAAAGTTTGGAAATGGTCTGAAAACTCGAGAAATGGGTTTAAAACTGCGCATTTTCAGAAGCGTTCATTCATTTACAGGTGTTTTTATTGCAAAAACCAAAAATCTTGATTATTACTGTGGGTGAGCTCGCCTCTCCGCAGCTCAGACCCGTAACTCCACAGAGATGAGGTTAATTTCATATCGTAATTTCAGTCCTGTTTATTCTGCTTTATACCTGCAAAATAGCTTGACCGAAACCCAAGATATAAACGCTTAAATCTATCAGAAAATGATTTAAAAGTATTGAAATGACAAGTTCTCTTAAAATAAACGACCTCCAGACTAGAATTAAACCGTCTTTGGTCTAGTGAGTCGATAATAAATCTGAAAACAAGATGAATCACTTGATATAAGTCTTAAAATCTCGGCCGGATCAGAGAAACTTGCCGCGCGGAAGTGTGTAATCCCCACCCGTTTGGCCGCAGGTGGTGATGCGGCTGGTGCGGCTGCTCCCGGACGGGCACCGGATGAAGAGGGAGGTGGACATGGCCCTGGACTCCGTCAGCGAAACCATGACCCCGATGCACTATCACCTGAGAGAGGTCATCATCTGCACCTACAGACAGGTCAGGGGAGAAAACGCCGCTGTTTTACTCGTGTTCTGTGTGTTTGTGCTGCACTTTGGAATGAGGGGATGAGGTGTGACTATCGCTTATGTTTTTAAATCTGTGTTTTGGTGTTACTTATCTTACTATTTGTGATAAGTGGGACCTATTAAGTATAATAACTAAACTGTTTTTATACAGGAAGTATTTTGTGCTCCTATGAGAACAATGGGGTCGATCTGAGTGCGTGACGTCAACCGACACCGTTGTTTTAAAAATGTAAAACCACTAAAATGTACAGATAAAACGCATTCTGCTGTTTATTTCAAGCTCTGAACCTGCAAAATGTGACGCAGGTCGACCGTGAGCGGGTTGAAAACACAGACAAAGGCGTGAAAATGCGGTCCAGTTTTCATTTTTTCTGGTTTTCAATCGTTACAAAAAAAGCGGACGTGCAAAAAGTGCAAAAAGTGCAAGGTACAAAATGGAGGCAGCAGTTTCCTCTCCAGATATTATATATATATATATACACCATGCTGTTTTTTTATTGCTGTAGAGGTTTTTTGTTGATTTCCCTGCCATTTTTTTCATTGAAATTTGGTGTAATATTGTGACATCAGCACAAGATCGCACAGTCCCTCAATATGGCCGACAGGTGAAAGTTTAAAAAAAAAAGGAATATCATGGTGCTAAGAGGCAAAAATGTAATGTCCTTGTATGAGGCCACAGGGTCTCAAGAGGTTAAGGTGGTTTGTTGTCCGACGTCTTTGTCAAAGCTTCATCTCGTCTGATCTCTGGAGCTCAGCAGGACTGGGCCTGGTCAGTAGGCAAGAGCCGTGAACTTTTAAACCCTGTGATTTGGTCGCACAGTTTGAGCTGGAGCTGAGGGAAACCGTAGAAAATATGGCAGCGGACGCCGGCTTTAGGTAACGCTTCTTGTATAACTGTGCTGACTTTAAGTGTCTGGAAAAGCACTATGTAACACTAATGGATTATTATTACTGTGGATTATCCTTTTATGGCTGGGCTTGGGTACTTCACGTCCTCTATATTCCTGCCATAATTTGAAAAGAAACGTACACGGCGCCTCTGCACTTACAGTTTTATTACTATAATCACGACTGAACCCGTTTCTCCAGAGCCTGAACCTGCAGATGGAGGAAACGCACGAGTTTGTTTCATTCTCAGTTTATGGACAGACTCCGGTGACAATTCGGAACCTCCAGAATTCCAGAGGCTGCACTAGCACCGACTCATGACTGGTGCAGGTTCTGGGGTTTAAGTTGTGACCTTTTTGATCAGAGGAGAGGCGTTTTGGCATTGTTTACCTTGTATCTGGGGACAAAGACGTTTCAAATGTACAAGTTTATACAGTTTTACGGTAAATTTATGGGAAATACTGCAGTTTATTCACTCTCCACTCTCGTCTAACTTCTTTCGTTCATATTTTCTTCCTTGTAGTACCTCTATCCCCCAATAGATGGCGCCAAAGCTCAGTCATTGCCTCTTCGTCGCTCTCTTTGCTCAGAAATACCTTCAGTTTATAACATATTCTCTTCTCCAGTTTCAAAGAGCCTCATGTTTAGTCCCACACAAAGCCTCACCTGTTCTATTCACCTGTTTTGTTCATCAGTCATATTATGTTAAAACTGTTTCCCATATGCAGCAGGTGTTTGTTTTTTTTGGATGCTTGGAAATGTGATGCCCCTGCAGTTATTTCAATACGATCAGACGTAAATTACGAGTTTATTTGATGATTTGAGCCTTGCCTGAAAAGTGTCGTCTCTTATGCAGATCATCTGGTCCAAATTATATGTTTTATTCATTTCATTTCTTGCTGCTTTCAGATGCAAATTGGACAATCGCTGGTCAGTGGTCGTGTAATTACAGTGATGCCGCTGCTTTTCTTAACCGTAAAGCTGCATTGTGTAACTTTTCTGGCTGGCGGAGCGTCCGTCAAAGGCTTTTCTCCGTGGAAATGTTGTTATTGCTTTGTCCCGTCAAGATTTTTTTTGGCTTCTGATCCGATTTATTTAAGAAGTGCTCTTTCCGATACCGATTTTTTTTTATAGCTCCAGTAGCACCGTCTCTGTAATTTAATGTTGTGGAGGAACTTTGTACCTTAGCTCCAAAAAGTCCATTAGACGACAAAAGCCTGACCGACCTTCACCTTCTGTGAAATGTCTCCAGTGTTTGCTGCTGTGGATTTGCTCCTGTAAATCTCAAACTCGTCCGGATGATTCTTTTGTAAGTGACGAATCAAATTGTTCGTGTTAAAGTGGCTCTGCTGGTTCCTCCAGGAGAAACTGTTTGTTTGCAGCGTTTGCGTCGCTGTTTGACTCTTGTTTTGTTGTAGTGAAAAGTCCCACACAGCGACACGGCGCCGTTTTGATTTACAGCTGCCGTAAAGCGCGTCGGTGCTGCAAAAACACGTGAAACTGGATCAGTCCGATCACGTGACTGAATCTGATACTCATAAAAGAGCCGGACCGGGAGCCGATACCGATACTGATACTGAATATCGGATCGGGACATCCCTAAACCAAATTAGACCATGGTGTAACTTTTCTGGGGGACGGTCCGTCAAATTTCCATGGAGATGTTATTGCTTTGTCTGGAATGTTCCATAGTTTGGCATTAAACCTTTCTATCTTCACGGAGACCAAACCAGACCAAGTTACAGGTCGGATCTGTGGAGAGGCGACTCCGCTCACAGTCAGAACGCCTGTTTTTCTCAGTATTTTTGAGCTATAAACCCACCTGTAACTGAATAAATGTAAAAAAGTAGAGCTGTTTAATGTCACGCTGTGGAACATTCCAGGCAGAGCGATGACGTATCCATGGAAACAAGCAGGTGACGGACTCCCAGCGAAAAAGTTACATAGTGCACCTTTAAAGAGAGGCTATTATGCAAAATTGACTTTTTGGAGGCCTGATTCAGTCCTGGTTTAGTCCTTAGATAGTCCATGTTTAGTTCTGAAATGGTCCTTGTTTAGTCATGGTTTAGTCTTGAGACAGGCCTGGTTTGGTCCCGGTTTGGTCCCGGTTTGGTCCCGGTTTGGTCCCGGTTTGGTCCCGGTTTGGTCCCGGTTTGGGCCTGGTTTGGGCCTGGTTTGGTCCTTCTTAGGTCCTTCTTACGTTTAGCTGTAAGATTCTGTACTTTGACCATGCTCCCACACCACAATTCTCCATAAATACACAAAAACATGACTCAAAACTGTACTCGACAACTTCACAAACCTGGTGCGATGTGCAGGAGTTTCATTAGCGAGACGATTGTGTTGTGATAGCGCTCTGAAGGGGGAGCAACTTAGCCTAGAGAGCAAAAAGAGAGGAGATTCAGAACGCCAAAAAAAACGAAATTCAAACTTAGAAAAACATGTTTATACGTTGTTTTTTGGCGAATTAATACAGCACTTTTCAAACAATAAAAGGCAACACGGTGATCTAAACAATACTTAGAGGTTGAATACAGGTTTTGTGTTGTGTTCAGGTCCCTAGGAATAAATACAAGTTCTGATTTCCTGATTTTTGTTTGTGCTGAGGCAGCGCAGAATCCCTCCAGCTGCTTTGGACCCGAGCTGCATTTATAACAATGGGAGTTCGGTAAATATCTGACATTTTAGAGGAACTATTGCGCCACAGTTTTGAGGTTCTGGGTCTTAGTGAGTGTATTTTTCCCATTTGTCTGAGAGGAAAATACAAAGGTCCACTGGTGTTCCCACGATGTCATTCCACTCAGAGCGCAGAGTGGTTTAAAGGGCCGGATTCCACCGTTTTCTGATCTATGTTATAATGTGGTTTCCTGGGGTTGTGTTTTGTTTCGTTCACACATGTTTAACACACAAACCCTGCGTATTCAGGCGTTGGGAGCAAAAAAGGAGCTGTTCACTTGAAAACTACCGCTTCATGACATCACGAGGCAGGGTTTTGCGGTAATACGGTGTCCCGCGGTATCAAAAAGTAGCAGCGGTATCTGTTTCATCACCGTCATTAAAATAATCTGCATAAGGACCTGAAACCACAGCAGGACTTTCTCCCCTCCGCTCTCTCTCCTCTTCAAACGGCGTTACGCTTGGAGATTCACATCCACACGCAGCGAGGGAGAAGAAAAAAACCCTGACTGACGCTTCGTGTGCGACGTGGAGCCCGAAAGTTTGCGACGGAGACGTTTTATTGGACTGAAGAGGAGAAAGTTCCCGCTCGAGGGCGAAGTCAGACTTTCACGGAGGAGACGGTGAAGCCCTGCAGCAGCCGATAATGTAATAACTTGGCAGCAATGTGGGAAAATGTCTGAAACAATAATGTAATAACCTCATGCCGATAATGTAGTAAGTTATTACATTAGCAGCTAGTTATTAACTTACTATTCTTTCTTACACACTCTTCCTATAAATGATATTAAGAAATTATTACATTATTGGCAGTAGTTTTTAAACCAGCCAATAATGTGATAACTTTTACTACATTATTGACATCAGGTTATTACATTATTGGCTTTATTACATTATCGGCTGCTACAAGCCCAATTTATGGTTCTACGTCAAAACGTGTTTGCGTCGACCAACGTGCACCTCCCAAACTTTCTAACGACGCCTCAAAACGACGCAGACGATAAGGGCTGTGACTGGTCCTCTCCGCTGCTCCGCTCATTCTAGACTTTGAGTAACAATGTGTTTAATGCAGCTTTGCGCACATTTGTTTACGTTTTACAGAAGCGAAACTTCAAACCGCACGGCTCATTTGCATACAGTGATAAAAACAGCTCATGCGCTGATGCTGATGCGATCGAACGCGCTGCAGTTTGGTCTATGGTGGCCAGTGCATCATGTACGCTGTAGTCTGCTGGGGCAGCAGTCTGCGCGTGAGGGACACTAATAGACTCGAGAAGATCATTAGGAAGGCTGGACATGTTGTGGGGGAGGAGCTGGACTCTCTGGCGGTGGTGTTGGACAGGAGAATGCTGGACAAAATCTGGACTATCCTGGACTCTCCCTCCCGCCCCCTCCACAAGGTGCTGGCCAATCAGAGGAGCTCTTTCAGCCATAGACTGCGGCTGCCGCTGCTCCACTGAGAGACACAGGAAATCTGTCCTGCCTGTCGCCATCAAACTGTTGAACGCTGCACTTTAACTCACAAACTACTCAATCCTTTTCATCCTATTCCCGGCTCACACATGTATATAGTCATAAATATGTCACTGATGTAAATAATTTCCCAGAGAGAGCTATTTTATCTTTTATCTTATTGTATTTATCTTATCTTATTTTTGTAACTTGTTTGATGTGCATGCTCTTGGTCGGTTGCATCTGTAACAAAGAAAATTTCCCCTCGGGGATGAATAAAAGTAATTCTGATTCTGATTCTGAACTCGTGCCTCGTCTTCGAATATAAAGCTGCGACTCTGTTTCCGAAGGGTTTAGGCGCAGCTGCTAAATAATTCTTCGTCACGTTAATACCGTACACCCCGGGAAAATGCTGAGAAGGTTTAACCAAGCCTATCACGAGGTGGAACAGAGCATTTTGAGCCCTGTAGATGTGGACAGACTAATAATAAAGAGTCACGTAAACATGTGGATGAACAAAACGCAACTCAAGGCGTCGCTCAAAGTAGCGTTTTGTGTTGAATTTGGAGAAACCACTTGTGATATTAGTCGTGTTGAGCCATTTAAATTGTTCTTGGTTGATTTCTTTTTTGTAAACAGCTGCTAGTTTGTCAGTTTTAACAATAAACCTAATTTGCAGCGTGGGTTGAATAGTTTCGATGGCAACTGTATCGTTTTAAATCAGTTTCCTCTTGTGTCCTGACGGTCTTATCAATGGAGCTTTGTGTCTCTCCTCTCTTTACTTTCTCTTTCTCTCTGTCTGTTTCTCTTTCTTTCTCTCTCCCCCTTCTCTCAACCTCTGTCACTTTCGCTCTCTTACTTTCTCCCTTACTTTCTATCTTGCTCTCTTTCTGTATCTCATCATCT
Source organism: Odontamblyopus rebecca (assembly GCA_030686955.1). Lineage (NCBI taxonomy): Eukaryota > Metazoa > Chordata > Actinopteri > Gobiiformes > Gobiidae > Odontamblyopus > Odontamblyopus rebecca. Next base: position 6,136,299 of record CM060671.1, read on the forward strand.
TTCTCCCTCTCTCCTCCCGTCTCCTTTCTCTTACTCTCTTCCTCTTCTTCTGTTTGTCTTCCTTCTCCTTTCCTCTATCTCGCCATCCTTTTTCTTAATTTCTCTTACTTCTCTCAATCCCCCTTTTCTCTTTTCTTCCTCCTCATCTCTTTCTCTCCTATGTCTTCTTTTTTCTTTCTTTCTTCTTTTTTTGCTTAATTCCTCTTTCTCCCTTTCTGTCTCTTCATTTCATTCTTCTCTTCTTGAAAAGTGAATCAAAAATTGTCTGTTTGAAGCTCAAAAAGAAAAAAAAACAAACATACATTTTGTAAGTGTCAGAACGAATCTTTGAAACTGATGGTTTGTTTTGTGGACCTGGTCGACAAAAACGACCTGATTTATTTAACCGAAGTCTCCGGTGATCGTCTGATCCACTTTAAAGACGCCGTCTGGGGCTGAAAGTCATTAGAGTTTTGTCCTCTGTGTGTGGCGGGGCATCTGACTCACTTCAGTTTAACCTCAGGACGAAGGTGCGTTGTGTAACTTTTCTGGTGGAAGGTCCGTCAGATGCTTTTCTTCATGGAGAAACAGGGGCGTAGGTTTGGTCTCGGCTTTGGTGGGGCATTTTCAGCCCCTCCCCCCAAACTGACTTAAATCCTTTTCCATATTTATTGCAGATATTTGCTGGGGCTTTATTCTGTTGGCTACAGTTAATCAGCCGACTAATAATTAAGATTATATCACGTTTGCAGTTAATATAAACCTGTTGTGGGGACTACTTACTCCCATCTACTTATATCCCGTTTCTTTGGGTGGTGGCACGAGTGTTTTACCCGATTCATCCGCCGGTTTCACTACTTCGTGGTCACTGGAGAGAAACAGAACAGAGCGGACGGTGAAGGCTCGAGTGGGAACAGCAGCACACGCGGCGCCTGCACTTCCCCAGTTTACCTGAGGCACTTGAGGCCAGTGAACAGCGGCCTGAGTAACCCTGCAGTCACATCACTGAATACATCTCAGAACGTCCAAGAGACAAAATGTGAAGAGCTGAGAACCGCAGTGCGAAGCTCCGGGGCCGGGACTCTCTGCAGCTCTGGGCTCCGCTGATGTTTTTTTTGTGATAAATAAACTAAAGTGAGTCTCTCGACTGGAAAACATGGCACTCGCAGACCACAGCTGACGCCCTGGACGCACGTCGGGTATTTTTCCCCCGTTAGTCCACGTCGGGGGCGTCTGAATTCAAATGCGAAGGCTCCAAAACGGGGGCGTCCGGGGTGTTTTTTGGACGCTGCGGTGTGAACGTGCCATAAAACCTGTTACATTAATATTATAGAGCACAGGTGTCAAACATGCGGCCCGGGGGCCAGATCCGGCCCTCCAAGACCTTTAATCTGGCCCTCGGCTGATTTTCTATTAAGATATTAAACATTTTCAGATTTTTCTGGAAATTTTCTGAGCATCTTAGCATAGCAGCGTCTCCAGTGCTTCTGTGTCTGGCGCCTCCACCAGACAAATGAAGACCTGCCTCTTTCCAAACGCTCTTAAAGGACGATCATTTTGACTGTTGACCATGACACCCTCACCAGCAAAGTGTCAAAAATAAGAAAAGTGGAGCTGAGTGCAGGATTTTCCAAGAAAAATTGACTAATTCTTATTTGTTCACGGAGGTGAATGGGAAACCTGTGCTTGGTGTGTTTGCAACAAGTGGCGGCGCTCAAGGAAAATAATCTTAAACGCCACTACGAGACACTGCGAAAAATACAATAACTTGAACGGAGAATTGAGAAGACAGAAGATAAACGAATTATTGCTGAAACTGAAGAAACAGCCGTCTGTTTTCACCCGGAGCCAAGAGGTTCGTGATGCTACTGTGAAAGCAACCTGACCTAGCCTCATATTAGAATATTCTGTAAAATCAAATCAAATAAAAAAGATTTCTGTAATAGATTTCTATTTCTCTGCACAAATATTTGGACTTATTGCTGTTTTCCGGGGTATTTATGCCATGAGTTTTCTGATCCGGCCCCTTTGGGATCAAAGTTGGTTGTACACGGCCCCCGGACCAAAATGAGTTTGACACCCTGTTATAGCGTTTGGAAACATATCGGAATACATTTTTATTTTTGTTCATATATCGGTAGGGACTATTTTGTCTTCCCCTAATATCGGTTGTGACATGTCCTCACTGTCCCGGTGCAAATCTAGGCCCTTGTGGAGATGTTATTTATACTTAAACGCTCTGACTGATTGTTCTGTAGATGTGTCAATGTAAATGTGTCATGTTTGACTTGTGACATTTGTCTTGATGCTGTTGTTGTTGAATGTGCGTTTTCGAGGATATTGATGCCAGTGAACTTGAGTATTTTTAATGTGTAAACAGGGTCAGTCCACCTCAGTTCACCCAATGAGTTAAACTGTACTTTGTCAAATTTTGATGAAACTATAGGTAAATCATAGCCAGAAAAGCCAAAATTTCAATCCATTGTGTGAAAATAAAAAAGAAAACCCCACCAGAGTTTTGATATGTAGTGGACATATAGGGCTGCATTTTTTCTTTGGTTGTCACAGGTTTGTGGTGCGATTCCTCTCACAGATTAATACTGTTGTCGTGTCCCTGGGCAAGACGCTTAACCCACCTCACCCCCAGTATCTGCGTACTCTGTGTGTGAATATGTGTGTGAACGGGGGAGTGAAGGTTCCTTAATGTAAAGTTTTGAGTGCCTTGAAGGCGGAAAAGCGCGATATAAAAATGTGACCTTTATTTTATTCATATCCTGTCAGTGGAAGCGGTTTGGAGAAAAGTTTAGGCAACGGAGGAAGAAATTTGACAGTTTTTTGGTCCATATTACGTTATTTTCTGATCTGCGTTTTTGCAATGTCGTTTCCTCATCACAAACACACCTGGAGTTGTTTTGTTTTGTTTCATTCACACATGTTTAACACACAAACTGCAGATTTAGGCGGAGTTCTTCAAACAAAAAACACTCTTTTCCACCTCGTGATGTCACGTGGTGATACATGAAGTGCTCCACTGTGTTTTTAGGCCATGTACACACGTAGCCGGGTATTTTTAAAACCGAACATTTCCCCCCCTCCGTTTATAAAAATAGTTTTATCCACACCACCTCGTCTTCGAAAAAAATACCTTCTACACATAACCGGGCGGCACGGTGGCTGAGTGGCAACACTCAGGCCTCACAGCAAGAAGGTTGCGGGTTCGATCCTCGGGTCGCCCGGGCCTTTCTGTGTGGAGTTTGCATGTTCCTCCCCGTGTCTGGATGGGTTTCCTCCGGGTACTCCGGTTTCCCCCATCAACCCAAAAACCCAAAAACATGCCTGCACCCCTATGAACTAACATCAAGGACCATGTTGTCCACCCTCCTGTGGGCTCACCACCTGCAGAGGGGTTCATAGGGGGGTCAGGTGCTATGAGTATTGGGCAGCACGCTGCCCCCGCGACCCAGCCGGATTAAGCTGGAGAAGATGGATGGATGGATGGACATAACCGAACATCTGCGTTTTCAACCACATTCATACACATTCCAACCTGTAGATGGCGTTATTTCCATTGAGCCCTCACTTCGCCGTCACTTCCGCCTAAACTTAAACAACAGAAAACATGGCGCCGAGCTCCTCTGTCTGGACAGACTCGGAGTCAGAATTGCTCCTAAACTCAGTTTTGGAGATCCATAGTCTGCTTTGGCTTTGGCTTTGGCTTTTGCAGTCGCCTAAACAAATGTCGCACGTTTGACGTCAGGGCAGATTCATATTTTTTGGCGCAGACAGTGACGTTTTAAAACGCAAAACCCCAGTTATCTCTGTCCACACAAACAGGCATAAACGGAGTTTTCAAAAATCTTCACTTTGGCCGAAGTTTTCCCTGAATACTCGTTTTTGATGCGTGTTCGTGTGGATGACAGGTCAAAACGCAGCAAAACATCTTCGGTTTATCAGATACCCGGATACGTGTGGACAAGGCCTGAAACTCCACACACCTTCACTAGAAACATTTGGATCATTTCAGCCCGATATTTACTGAACTCAAGTTAAAACGGAGACGGAGACAAAAAACGCTTCATGACATCACAAGGTGGAACAGAGCATTTTGAGCTTTGGAGATGTAAACAGACTAATAATAAAGTCACTCAAACCTGTGAAAATGAAACAAAACACAACTCCAGGTCTGATTTTGAGGAGGCAACAACACTATAACACGACTTAAAGCTCACCAGAGTCAAATTTGTGTAATAATATCGGAGCTTTAATATTTATTTCAAACTAATTATGACTTTATTTTGCGCGACAACTTCATAAAACGTCAGAAAATTTTAAAAGTCTCACCAAAACAGCTCATTTATCAGTGCGAAAGAGTTTATGAAATCGGCCTTGAAAACAAAAACCTCTTTCTTCTCAAAGGAACTCTCGCACTGGGACTGAAATGTATTTATTCTGAAAGCTCCGCACTTCACTTTGAGGCTGAGAAATCGTATTCAAATTCAAATTTAGCAAGAAAATAAAACCTGTAATTAAATAAATGTCAGATGGATAATGCCAGACTGTGGGACATTTCAGGCAAAGCTCTCTCCGCAGGTCAGTTCTTCACCAGAAAAGAAGTCTTTATTGCTTTATTGAATTAGTTTTTCTTTAGTTTAGATTTGTTTTTCGCAGATTCTCGATGTTATATTTAAAAATACACGTGAACAATTTATTTAAAGTTTCCAAAAATAATTAGGCGATTAATGATGTTCTGTAAGTCCTTTGAACGTGCGGTTTGGAGGGATGGAGGGGAAAAAAAGAGAAAAGAAACGAGAGATTTGAAGTGAATTTGAGCGGATTTGAACCGGCACAGCCCTCCCCCTCCCCAGCCACTTCCCCCTGCGTCGACCCAGGTGATAAACAGAGCCAGATGTGTTCAAGGCGAAAAGAAAGAAAGAGAAAGAGAGAAATTGGAGAGTGGAGAGGGAGGGAGAGAAAGGGAAGAAGTGAGGGGGGAAAAAGAGAGGAAAGGGAGGATTAGATAGAGAAAGAGAGAGTCTGAAGGAAGAGAGGGGGACTGGATAGAGGGAGAAAGAGAGGATGAGGAGAGGGAGAAAGAAAGAGATAATGGGGAGTGGAGAGGGAGGACAGGAGAGAGGAAAAGAGAGAGGAGAGAGATTTCAGAGTGGAGAAGGAGAGAGGAAAAGAGAGAGGAAGGGAAATAGTGAGGGGGGAAGGGAGAGAGGAAGGGGAGAGGGTGTAAGAGAGATGGACTGAGAAGAAGGGAGAGAGAGAAGAGAGAAGAAAGAGAAGAGGGAGGAGAGACATAGCGAGAGAGGCGTTTTATCTCTGCTCTACTGACGGTGGATGGAAAATGCCCCAGGAGCTCGGAGCATCTACAGACCACAGAGGAAGAGGGAAGAGAAAGGAGAGAGCAGAGGAAAGGAGGAGAGGGGTCAAGGAGGGAGGAGAGAGAATAAAGAGAGAGGAGGACAGGAGAAAGGAAGAGGAGAGAGAATGAAGAGAGAGGAAAAGGAGAGCGAACGGGGAGAGAGGAATAAGAGAGGAAGAGGAGTGAGAGAATGATTAGAGGGATAGGGAGGAGAGAGAATAAAGAGAGAGAACAGGAGAAAGGAAAAGGGGAGAGAATGGGGAGAGAGGAATAAGAAAGAAGAAAGGAAGAGAATGAGGAGAGGGATGAGGGAGGAGAGAATAAAAAGAGGATGAGGAGCAAGAATGAAGAGAGAGGAGGAAGAGAGAGGAAGAGGAGAGGGAGAGGAGGAGGAAAGAGAAGGAAGAGAATGAGGGCAGAGAAGAGGAAAGACAGAGGAAGCTACTAGAAAGACAGTTTTTGTAGAAAATGTGTGAATTCTTGTTTATAAGCACAATATTAGTCAAACTATATTCGTCTGTGTGTCTCATACTTGTTCTGATGCAGCTCAAGATCATGTTAAAGCTTCAGGAAACCTTCATTTCTGTCCTGTAAATGTGACTTTTTTTTTAGTATCGATACCTGCGAAAAACGAGTATCTAGTTTCGATATTAGTTTTAGTATCGATTAGCATCCGATTTTCTGTACTTTTCACTACTCTTACTCCAAATACACTAACGGTGAGGGTTAGTATAGTACATTTTGCTCATAAAATATCGCTCCTATTAAATGTTCCACAGTATGGCATTTAACCTGTTTATCTCCATGGAAACAGTAGACCAAGTTACAGGTCAGATCTGTGGAGAGCTAACCCTGCTCACAGTAAGAATGATCAGATTTCCATTATGTTGTAAACACACCAAAATCAGATCTACACTGGATTATCTGATTTCTCTAGTGGGTTATCTGATTTCTCTAGTGGGTTATCTGATTACTCTAGTGGGTTATCTGATTACTCTAGTGGGTTATCTGATTACTCTAGTGGGTTATCTGATTTCTCTAGTGGGTTATCTGATTACTCTAGTGGGTTATCTGATTACACTAGTGGGTTGTCTGATTTCTCTAGTGGGTTATCTCATTACTCTAGTGGGTTGTCTGATTTCTCTAGTGGGTTGTCTGATTTCTCTAGTGGGTTATCTGATTACGCTAGTGGGTTGTCTGATTTCTCTAGTGGGTTATCTGATTACTCTAGTGGGTTATCTGATTACACTAGTGGGTTATCTGATTTCTCTAGTGGGTTGTCTGATTTCTCTAGTGGGTTATCGGATTTCACTAGTGGGTTATCTGATTACACTAGTGGGTTGTCTGATTTCTCTAGTGGGTTATCTGATTACTCTAGTGGGTTGTCTGATTACTCTAGTGGGTTATCTGATTACACTAGTGGGTTGTCTGATTTCTCTAGTGGGTTATCTGATTACTCTAGTGGGTTGTCTGATTACTCTAGTGGGTTGTCTGATTTCTCTAGTGGGTTATCTGATTACTCTAGTGGGTTATCTGATTACTCTAGTGGGTTGTCTGATTTCTCTAGTGGGTTGTCTGATTTCTCTAGTGGGTTATCTGATTACGCTAGTGGGTTGTCTGATTTCTCTAGTGGGTTATCTGATTACACTAGTGGGTTGTCTGATTTCTCTAGTGGGTTATCCGATTACTCTAGTGGGTTGTCTGATTTCTCTAGTGGGTTATCCAATTACTCTAGTGGGTTATCTGATTACTCTAGTGGGTTGTCTGATTTCTCTAGTGGGTTATCTGATTACTCTAGTGGGTTATCTGATTTCTCTAGTGGGTTATCTGATTACTCTAGTGGGTTATCTGATTACACTAGTGGGTTGTCTGATTTCTCTAGTGGGTTATCTCATTACTCTAGTGGGTTGTCTGATTACTCCAGTGGGTTATCTGATTACACTAGTGGGTTGTCTGATTTCTCTAGTGGGTTATCTGATTACTCTAGTGGGTTGTCTGATTACTCTAGTGGGTTGTCTGATTTCTCTAGTGGGTTATCTGATTACTCTAGTCGGTTATCTTAGTTTAGTTTATTTGACAGGGACAATGTACAGGAGCATTAATCACAAAAATGAAAAGAACTGATTATGGCTAGTGGGTTATCTGATTATAGTGGGTTATCATTACTCTAGTGGGTTATCTGATTACTCTGGTAGGTTATCTGATTACTCTGGTGGGTTATTTGATTACTCTATAAATTATTTGATTAATCTAGTGGGTTATCTGACTACTCTATATGTTATCTGATTACTCTAGTGGGTTATCCGACTACGCTAGTGGGTTATCTGATTTTGACTGGCCATGTAAACCTACCCTCTGTTTCTTAAACCTTATTGGATCCAACTAAAATCTACCTAAGCTGACAATATTATTTTCATATCTCCTGGACACCTTTGCAGTCATTTCACTGACTTATATCCCTGCAAATTTACCTTTTTCTACTCTCATAGCCAAATCCTTTTAAATTAAACTGGCAAAGCTTGTGTCTTGTATATATTTCCGTACATACAGTAGCTTAAAGGTGCTAAATCACACAAAATTGAGCTTTAAGTCATGTTAGAACGCCGTTTTCTCGTCAAAAACATACCTGGAGTTGTGTTTTTATTATTAGTATGATGTAGTTTCTCGTTCATTAATCAAAAAGGTGCGAGTTTTGAATTAATAGCTGTATTCTCAGTTTTCAATTAAAAGAGATTTCTAAAGGTGAAGATGGTGTTTCGCTAAGTCCACTGACGTCAGACAGAAATGTTCTCACGGATCTAAAATTGAATTAGAGGGTTTGGATCGTCCGTCGTGAATGATAATAAAGCATGAAGGTTGTACTAAAGGAAAGTACCAGACACCGACACGACCTTTTCTACTTTTTAGACATTTTAAAGGGACAGTTTGTAATTTTGGACATAGGGCCTCATTTCCTCTTGAGTGTTTGAGTGTCTGTTATAACTCCAGACTTTCCATGTGAATGACTGTGTCCATAGAATAAGAAATAAATAATAATAAAATAAAACTAACCTCACGTGAATCGTCGCATGTTGAGGGACTATTTTCTCATATATCAGTCCGCCGCTGGGTCTTAAAAGTCTTAAAAAGGTCTTAAATGTCATGTTCCTAAATTAAGGCCTTAAAAAGTCTTCAATTATGTCCAAGTCTTTTTTTTTTTTAAACAAAGGTCTTAAATTTCATGAGCCTGTTTTTTTGTAAACTCCACAAACAGACATCTTTAGAAACGTTTATTATTATATCTTCGAAATACCACAGTTTTTGTCTTGTTTTGTGTTCATGTAATTTTATTTAGCCATATTTATCCACCTTAAAGCCCAGTCTGTGAAAATATTATTTGACATTAAAAGATTGGGGACCTCTGCTCCACTGTGTTTTTAAACCCCATACTCCTTCACTAGAATCATTTGGATCGTTTTTGGATCATTTCAGCCCTGGAATTGCGAATTTCTCAGGAAAACTAGGAGCTTTTAACTTGAAAACGACCACTTCATGACATCACGAGGTGGAACTGAGCATTTTCAGCTTTGGATAAATAGACAGACTAATAATAAAGAGTCGCTAAAACATGTGAATGAAACAAAACACAACTCCAGGTCTGTTTTTGAGGAGATAACAACATTATAACACGACTAAAACCTCACAAGAGTCAATTTTGCTTAGGAAAAGTGACACAGTGCATCTTTAAAAGCCCTGAATAAAGCACAATGCCTCATCTTTAAGTTTGGCCACATCCTCGAGCAGGATCGGGTTTGGAAAACGCATACATGAATCTCTGAACAGATGACGTGAGCGGTGGAAAAACAGGAAACCGACCCTGACAGGTGAGTGACGCTCTGTAAACAGACCAGAGACAGGTCCGCACCTTCACTGCCGCTTTGGACAGGTGAACCTCTGCGCCTGACACGCCATGAATAATCTCACCTCCAAACACTGTGAAAGAGAGATGAAAGATGAAAGATTAAAAGTGCTGTATTATGCAGAATTGACTCTTAAGATGGGAATTTTGAGAATTTTCAAATTGGTCACTTTGCACAGGAATTTAGGGGAATTATTGTAACAAAAATATAAACATTTTACTTTGTCATCAGCAGCATTATTGCAAAAGGGAGATGATTAACACACGACTCTGTTTGCTAAAATGTTGCTTACAGCTCCCACTTCAAAATAAAAAAATAAAAATTAAAAAAACAAAAAAACTCTGGTCTCAAAAACTCAAAGCCTTATTTCTAGTTTCTCAAGCCTTATTTTTGCGTGTTCTCCGTTCTTTCCAGTCCTTAGAAAGTTTCCATTTATCTGGTTTCCCATTAAACTAGCACTAGCACATGTTTCCACTAACTAGCATCATAAGCTAACTACTTCAATGACATGGCGCAAGATCTGTTCTCAAAAACTCAAAACCGTATTTCTAGTTATTTCTAGTTTCTCAAGCCTTATTTTTGCTTGTTCTCCGTTCTTTCCAGTCCATAGAAAGCTACATTTAGCATATCTATTTTCCCATTAAGCTAGCACTAGCACATTTTCCCAGTAACTAGCATCATAAGCTAACTACTTCAGTGACATGGCACAAGCTACAGTCTCAAAAACTCAAAGCCTTATTTCTAGTTTCTCAAGCCTTATTTTTGCTTGTTCTCTGTTCTTTCCAGTCCTTAGAAAGTTTCCATTTATCTGGTTTCCCATTAAACTAGCACTAGCACACATTTCCACTAACTAGCATCATAAGCTAACTACTTCAATGACATGGCACAAGATCTGTTCTCAAAAACTCGAAACCGTATTTCTAGTTATTTCTAGTTTCTCAAGCCTTATTTGTGCTTGTTCTCCATTCTTTCCAGTCCATAGAAAGCTACATTTAGCAAATCTAGTTTCCCATTAAGCTAGCACTAGCTGTATTTATTAGGGCCGTAATCGACTAAAGACATGTCCTGCCGATCGATTGGTCGACGATAAACTGGCGCGTGGCAAAAGCTCTCAATATTATTCTGTATCTCTGTGTTTCTGACCCAAACTGCACTAACAACACAACACCTGCAGGGGGAGCTCACACAAAAACTACTATTTATGCAGAAAAAATGTACTACGAAACCATATACAAGGTGTCCTAAAAAATTGTACATAATTTTGAAAGCAATTCTCTGGAAAATTGCTAACTCTAGCTTGGTGAATTTGAACAGTTTAGGTGTCATAAGTTTATTATGGGACTTTGTTTGCTGTTGTTGGTGAAGTTTTTCCAACTTTTGCACTGAAGGCTGCACAGTGTTGGGTGGGAATATTCCAAAACGCAAAATAACTTCTCTTGGGAAGTGAACGGCAAACTCCACTCCCAGTGTAAACTTGCTTATTTCCTGTTTTATTTGTGGTTTAGTCCTGATCCAGTACTGGTTTAGCCCTGGTTTAGTCCTTTTTTAGTCCTGGTTTAGCCCTGGTTTAGCCCTGGTTTAGACCTGGTTTAGACCTGGTTTAGTCCTGGTTTAGCCCTGGTTTATCCTTGGTTTCGTCCTGGTTTATCCCTGGTTTTCGTCCTGGTTTAGCCCTAGTTTAGTCCTGGTTTAGTCCTGGTTTAGTCCTGGTTTAGTCCTGGTTTAGCCCTGGTTTAGCCCTGGTTTAGCCCTGGTTTAGCCCTGGTTTAGTCCTGGTTTAGCCCTGGTTTATCCTTGGTTTCGTCCTGGTTTATCCCTGGTTTAGTCCTGGTTTATCCCTGGTTTTCGTCCTGGTTTAGCCCTAGTTTAGTCCTGGTTTAGTCCTGGTTTATTCCTGGTTTTAGCCCTGGTTTAGCCCTGGCTTCGTCCTGGTTTAGCCCTAGTTTAGTCCTGGTTTAGCCCTGGTTTAGCCCTGGTTTTAGCCCTGGTTTAGTCCTGACTTAGCCCTAGTTTAGCCCTAGTTTAGTTCTTTTTTTGTCCTGGTTTAGTCCTAGTTTAATCCTAGTTTAGTCCTGGTTTAGTCTTGGTTTAGTCCTGGTCTAGTCTTGATTTAGCACTGGTTTAGTCCTGGTTTAGTTCTTTTTAGTCCTGGTTTAGTCCTAGTTTAATCCTAGTTTAGTCCTGGTCTAGTCTTGGTTTAGCACTGGTTTAGCATTGGTTTAGTTCTTTTTTAGTCCTGGTCCTGGCATTTATTCAATTACAGGTGGTTTTATAGCTCAAAAATACCTATAAAAACAAACATTCTGGCTGTGAGCGGGGTCGCCTCTCCACAGATCTGACCCGTAACTTGGTCTGGTTTGGTCTCCCTGAAGATAGAAAGGTTTAATGCCACACTGCGGGACATTCCTGCAAAGCAATAACATCTCTATGAAGTAAAGAGTTTGACCGACTCTCCAATAGAAAAGTTCCACCTTAAACCTTCACTATCTCAAACTTATATAATCCAACGTTCTACGTTTCTTCACTAAAAACACTTTGATATCGAAAACTCCACTGACGTCAAACACTCTTCTGCACCGACACGCATCGAATCTCTCTCGCAGCAACACCCGCTCCGCACGATTCCTGTGTGAACGTGCCGTAATTCCACACATTCAGGTCAAATCGCACCTCTCCTCAGCGCCGCCGCCTTTGTGATTTCTCGAGTGCCGGACATCGGTCCAGATCAGGCCCCCGCGACTCCGGTGATTAGTGGTTTGGAGCTCGTCGAGTGGAACTAATCAGTGGAAATGGTCCGGCCGCGTGTACGTGGGTGATCTCGGGGCGTGCATACCCTTACATTAGAGCTGTTGCCGCTTTTCTATTTCCGCGGTCACGTTATGTAGCTTCGGTCAAAACTATAGAGTGTACAGACTGACGTAAAGCTGCACGGTGTAACTTTGGAGAGTGGAGGCTCCGTCACCTGCTTGTTTTTATTATGGATACATCAATGCTCAGCCTGGAATCTTCCACGGTACGACAATAAACAGCTCTACTTTACATTTAATCAATTACCGTATTTTTCGGACTATAAATCGCACTGGAGTATAAGTCGCAACAGCCAAAAATGCCTAATGAAGAAGAAAAAAAACATGTATACTGTAAGTCGCACCTTTTGAGACCAAGAACCAACATTTCATCTTGAAAGGCGCGTTATAGAACAAACTCGATTTGGTCCGGGGGCCGTATATAACCTACTTTGATCCCAAAGGGGCCGGATCAAAAACCTCATGGTGTATGTACCTCAAAAATAGTCAAAATATTTGTGCTGAGAAGCGCAAGTCTATTACAGAAATAATTTGATTTTATTTTAGAAAATATTATAATATTACGCTAACAATCAGGTATCAGGTATAATACTGCTGTTTCTTCAGTCCCAGTAATAATTTGTTTATCTTCTGTCTTCGCAATTCTCTTTTCATGTTATTGTTTTTTTCGCCCCGTCTCGTAGTGGCCTTTAAGATCATATTCCTTGAGCATCGCCACTTGTTACAAACACACCAAGCACACAGGTTTCCATTCACCTCCACGAACAAATAAGAATTAGTCAAGTTTTCTGGGAAAATCCTGCACTCAGCTCCACTTTTCTCATTTTTGACATTTTGCTGATGAAGGTCACGGTCGACAGTCAAAACGATCGTCCTTTAAGAGCGTTTGGAAAGAGGAAAGTCTTCATTTGTGCTGCTCTGGTGGGAGGTGGACACGCACTCAGGCGGTGGAGACACTGCTATGCTAAGCGGCACAGAAAATTATTAGAAAAATCTGAAAAATTTAAATATGTTAATAGAAAATCAGTCAAGGGTCAGATCCAGCCCCCGGGCCGCATGTTTGACACCTGTGTTATAAAAGTTATAGTAATAAAAACAACAGAATAGATGTAAACATGTCGCTTGATGTAAATAATTTTTGAGAGAGAACTATTTTTTATCTTTTATCTTATTGTATTTATCTTATTTTTGAAATTAAGCAAACGTTAAGTTCTTAATTGTCTTTTCATCCTTTTGCAAAGGTGCTTAACTTTTACACTTGATATTTGATTCTAACTACATGTTCTTGGTCGGTTGCATCTGTAATGAGGAAAATTTCCCCTCGGCGATGAATAAAAGTAATTCTGATTCTGAGCCAAAAATAAGAAAATGAAAAAAACAACTCTTCTTTATTATTTGTCTCTAAAACCAAAATGAAAAATGGATAACGATTTGTTTTTTCATTTTTAATTCATACAAACGATTCATATATTTGGTCTATGGACTGTCAGTGTGAAAAATGTAATGATAGTGAGTATAAGTCACAGGACCAACCGAACCCTGAAAAAAAATGACTTATAGTCCGAAAAATACGGTACATGTGGTTTTTTTAGGGTGACCAGACGTCTCTATTTGCAGGGACAGTCCCAGTTTTGAGCCCTCTGTCCCCTGCCACAGCAGATTTATCCAAAACCAGTGATTTCTCCCAGTTTTATACAAGAAATGTCCCAGAGTGTCCCTAATTTTGACCAATCTGATCCCCTCCAATAGTAAAAAGAGGAATAAATTGCCTTTGTTTTGGTAAAATACAGAAAAGCTGCGTCCGATTTTTCTTTTTGTGGTCAGTAATTATTTTTATATATTTGATTTGAGATACAGAATTATTATTTATTCAATTTTATTATTATTATTTATTTATTTGTGTTTTAATGTCACAAGATGTAGTGTCACGACGTCTCGTCCTGTGTCTTGTATTTACTCGTCCTCTAATCCTGCTCCTTCTGTACGTCTCCTCAGACTCACGGTCTTATATCCGTTACGTCGCTCACCTGTTTTTTTTTTTTCTTCCACCTGTGAGTTTCCATCTGCTCTGAGTTTGTGAGTCTGTGGAAAAAGAGTCCAGGCTCCTGTGGTTTTATACAGAGTTTTATAGGTACTAGCGCTGTTTAGCTAACGGCTACAAACAATAACAAAGTGCAGGAGCTTAAGGAGATTATGAAAGAGCTTTTCTCACACTACACTGGGCTGGAGGCCTGGTTTAGACCTGGTTTAGACCTGGTTTAGACCTGGTTTAGACCTGGTTTAGACCTGGTTTAGACCTGGTTTGGTTCTGGTTTGGTCCTGGTCTAGTCCTGGTCTAGTCCTGGTTTGGTTCTGGCTTAGTCCTGGTTTAGTAAAGTTATTCTCGATCTGTAGTCCTGGATTAGTTCTACAGTTAGGTCCTTGTTCAGTTCTTTTATAGACCCATTTTATTCCGTGTTAAGACCTGACTTAGTCCTACTGGCTCTCTTTAAACATTCTCAGGGTGCAGTCCTGGTGCAGGCCTGGTTTAGTCCTAGTTTAGTCCTGGTTTAGTCCTGCTGTAGACCAGGTTGAGACCTGGTTGAGACCTGGTTGAGGCCTGGTATAGCCGTGGCTTACATCTGGTACAGTCCTGGTTTAGACGTAGTTTAGTCCAGGTTTAGATGTGGTTTAGACCTAGTTTAGACCTGGATTGGTCTTTGGTTTGGACATACCTTAGAACTAGTTTGAATTTACCTTAATCCTGGTTTAGTTCTAGTTTAGACCTCACTAGAACCTGTTTAGATTTCTTTTTTAATCCTGGGTCAGTCCTGGCTCAGTCCTGGTTTAGTCCTGTTTAGGCCTGGACTGCTCTTTGGTTTGGACTTACTTTAGAACTAGTTTGGACTTACCTTAGTCCTGGTTTAGTTCTAGTTTAGACCACCCAAGAACTTGTCCTGGCTCAGTCCTGATTTAGGCCTGGACTGGTTTGGACAGACTTTAGACTTGGTTTGGATTTGGTTTAGTCCCTGTTTAGTTATAGTTTAGACCTGTTTAGATTTCTTTTTTAGTCCTGTTTCAGTCCTAGTTTAGTCCTGTTTTGGCCTGGACTGGTCTTTGGTTTGGACATACTTTAAAATTAGTCTGGATTTACCTTAGTCCTGGTTTAGTTCTAGTTTAGACCTCACAAGAGCTTGTTTAGGTTTCTTTTTTAGACCTGGTTCAGTCGTGTTTAGGCCTGATTCAGTCCTAGTTTAGTCCTGTTTTGGCCTGGACTGGTCTTTGGTTTGGACACACTTTAGACTTGTTTTGGATTTTTCTTAGTCCTGGCTTAGTTCCTCACGAGAAACTTGCTTTAGTCCCGTATTTGTTGTCGTTTTTCCCATAACAGTGTGCGAGGGAATTCCTGGTTAGCCCCATGTTGTAATTTTATTATTTTTACCCAATTAAACGCTACACAAAATCAGAACCAGTGATTTTCTTTGTGTTAAATCTTCACGACGCTGTGATCTGTAACCGCTCCCATCTGTGCGGAGGGGCTGTTGTTTTGCATAATTACATATAAGTAACATATGCACACCTTATGTCAGGTTTTTTCTACCGGGACCAAACAAATGCAATCTTTTTTTCTCCAGATGTTTTGCTGCCCACATGTGGTTTTTATGTATGAAAACAATTACCGGCAGTCTGAAGGTGCGAAACAAGCTGCTTCTATAGAGATAAATTTTATTTTCTTACTGGAATTAAACATCAAAGGGCCCGTTTTCTGATATGTACGTTATAATGTTGCTTCCTCATCGCAAACAGAGCTGGAGTTGTGTTTTGTTTCGTTTCATTCACATGTTTAACGCACAAACTCCGCATGTTTACGCTCTTAGTTCTTCCCTCAAATAGAGTTGGGCGGTAATACAGTAAAACAGTGTCCCGGGGTATCAGAAAGTAGCAGCGGTGTCAGTTTCATTACCGTCATTAAAGAAATGTTCACAGAGCTATGACCATGTATCCAAATTTTGATTAGACCTTCTCAGCATTTTACCGGGTAAACAGAATTATTTAGCAGCTGCGCCTAAACCCTTCGGAAACAGAGTCGCAGCTTTATATTTGAAGATGAGGCACAAGTTCTGATCAAACCAAACTTTGCAGCTCGTTCGATCGCATCAGCGTCAGAGCACGAGCTGTTTTTATCAGCGCTTATACTGTATGCAAATGAGCCGTGTGGTTTGAAGTTTAATTTCTATAAAACGTAAACAAAAACAAAGCTGCATTAAACACTTTATTACTCAAAGTCTATAATGAGCGAAGCAGCGGAAATGTAGAGCGGTGGAGACGACCAATCGCAGCCCTTATCGTCTGCGTTGATTTCACGAAAGTTTCGGAGGTGCATGTCGGTCGACGCGGGCGTTGTGCACAGGAGCTGCACATCGACGCAAACACGTTTTCACGCAGAACCATAAATCGGGCTTTACCGTCTCCTCCGTGAAAGTCTGACTTCGCCCTCGAGCGGGAACTTTCTCCTCTTCAGCGCCTCGTCCCCTCTCGACTCTCGGCGTCCAATAAAACGTCTCCATCACAAACTTTTGGGCTCGACGTCGCACACGAAGCGTCAGTCAGGTTTTTTTCTTCTTCCTCGCTGCGTGTGGATGGAAATCTCCGAGCGGAACGATGTCTGAAGAGGAGAGAGAGCGGAGGGGAGAAAGTCCTGCTGTGGGTTTAGGTCCTGATGCAGATTTTTTTAATGACGGTGATGAAACTGACACCATTCCTACTTTTTAATACCGTGAGATACTGTATTACCGCCCAACCCTACAGCACGGACTTTCTCCCCTCCGCCCTGATCAGCTGCAGTTGAACATGCACACATAATAAATATCGTTCCATCGCTATAGTTTAAATAACGATAACTCTGCTTTGTATTTCTCATATTTCTCTTTGTTATTGCCTTATGCAGACGTATACAGTGATCACATTAGATTACACGGATTAAACGGCCCTCCGCCCGTCTTCACATTTCTCGTCTTAAGGTGGATTTCCGATGTTGAGTTCTTCAGAAGCAATTACAGAACGCCAACGTCTGTCACCGCCGAGGATTATGCGAAATCCAGCCGCCGTAGATCTGTTTTATTATCGTGGATTTGGAGATTCCGCACCAGAAGGCCACTTGACACAGGCCCCGTGTCAGAAATGTGATTACTTTTATTACGAGAACGATATCAACAAGTCTGTTATTGAGTTCACGGAACATTCTTGGCAAATTAATAACATCTCTAGGGAGACAAGCAGGTAGTAGAGCCTCCTTAAAAGCTCAAAATGAATCAAGGGACTTTTCCATGATTTTTTCCAGCAATAAAGTTTAAAAAAGGTCAAAATTAGACTAATTATAAAGTCTTTTGATTGTCTGTGAACCAGGAAGTGCGCTGTTGGCATGCTAGTTGTTGTTAGCATTACCACGATGGCAGATTTCTGCTCTGATCTCTGAAAGTTGTGAAAAATCCTTATAAACTATGAACCAAGACAGTAAAACTAAGTCACAGCACTTTTAAAAAGTTAATTCAACCTTTTTTAAGCCATTTATTTTTGTAATTTTCAGAAAACAAAACTACTACTAGTACTACTAATAATCATCATAATCATAAAGTAAATAGAAAATAAACGTATATATACTTGCACATACATATACATACACATATACATGTGGGTTGATGACGCCTAAATTTTCTGTCCAGTTGCATTTTCCTCAGTTAAAAAGGTTCAAATTTTATAATAATTCAGCACATTTCTGTAGAACCTCTGACCTTCATGGAACCAAATCATTTTTTCAGAAATCATGAGTTATTCTGCATGTTTTTGGTCCTTAAAGTGTTAAAATGTCATGTGGTGCGACTAATAACAGCAGGAATTCTGTGACTGGAGTTTAATAACAGACAAAGTCGACTTGGGTGAATGGTTCTTTAGGCGTTTTTCTTCATTTGATGCATTTTCCAGGGCAGTAGTTTGTTCATTAAACACAAACAGGCGACTGTCATATTGAACAGCAAAAGAAAATATAAATATGCATAAAAAATCTAAAGAAACGCAACAGTTTGTTTCTATACACTTCATATTACTCAGAACTTAGATGAATATCCCAACCACGTTTTAGAAAATAAAACAATTTTAAGGTTATTCTCGGTCACACCACATGACATTTTACACTAAAAATGCTTCATATAAATAGATTTATGCACCTGACACTGTAAATATTTGAAAAAGTTAAATAGAAACTCATATTTTTTGTATTGTATAATTTGCCTGTTGAAAATCCTTATACGTCACTAACCCACATACAGTATATATACATACCTACATACACACATACATAAACAAGAATGCATGTTAATTCAACCTTAATATCCGCCCTTTAAACTCTCGTAAAGTTGTATTTTGTGAATCACTGTCGAATATTTTCAGTCGCTTGAACTCTGCCTGACTCGACCCTATTTCTGTCCAGTGTAAATACAAACTTCCAGGAACGTTTCCAGGCGACAAATACCAACTATTCCAAACGTTTCTGGAGTCGTGACCGAGCGAGCGCCGCGTGTCCTTTTCCAAATGCGACGAGGAGGTTTTTAGCGACGCACGACGCTCGCGCTAACAACACGATAGCGGCCGTGCTCGCGCTGACGCTAAACAGTCAGCGAAAACACGCCCGGGTCAGGCTACAAACGGGTCATTTAGCCACAAATACAGAACTGAAGTAAGACGATACTGAAGATTATAGATGGTTTTAAATGATGAAGAGTTAAGTCCGTTGCCTAGCAGTTACCAATAACAAAATATGATATCTTAATGTTTGATGTTTGGCAGAGTAAATCGGCAGTTATCCAGAATCGCTGAGCTGAGTTCATTGGCACAATTATCAAATCGCAAAGACTCCAGTTATTTAGAGGATGGAATGACCTTTGTAAAGAGCGAAGTTTCCTGTCTGTTTATAGAAAAATCATCTTCTGCGTCGCTTAAACCTCAACAAACATGTTTAGAAATGTGTGGGATTCTCGTGTGAGTTTGTCTCTTCATACTTTAGTCTTCTCTCAAAAGGAAAAGCACCGGGATTTGTTTACAAAGTGCTCGATCTCTCATCATTTTCAAACCCTCCTTATGTTTAGCTGTAAGATTCTGTACGAGGCTTCGTTCAGAAGTCTACATCACTACATCACCAGGGCTAAACCAGATTTATATGAACTCTTTTTTACATAATATAAACTGTAAAAACCTCCATTTTGACAGGACTAAACCTGAACTAAACCTTTACTAAACCCGGACTAAACCAGGGATACCCACGGACTAAACCAGGACTAAACCATATGTATATAAATGCCTTTTTACACAGTATAAACCCTAAAACCTTCATTTTGACAGGACTAAATCTGTACTAAGCCTGGACGAAACCAGGACTTAATCTGGACTAAAGCAGGATTAAAACCCTGCATGAAAATGTTTACCAAACCTGGACTAAACCAGCACTAAACCCGGGCTAACCCAGGACTAAATCAGGACTAAACCTGCACTAAAAACATGACATTGACATTAAATGAGGACTAAACTTGGCCTAAATCTGGACTAAAAACCAGCATTAAACCAGAGCTAACCTAGGACTAAACCAGGGATAAATCTGAACTAAAGCAGGACTAAAAACAGCTCTAAACCTTTACTAACCCAGGACTAACCCAGGACTAAAGCAGGACTAGCTCCAGGACTAAACCTGATTTGTATAAAAGCTATTTTGCACAGTATAAACCCTTAAACCTTAATTTTGACAGGACTAGACCAGGACTAAACCAGAATTTAACCAGGACTAAGCCTGGACTAAAGTTGACTAAACCTTTACTAAACCAGGGCTAACCTAGAACTAAATCTAGACTAAATTAGGGCTAAACCTGGACTAAACCTGTACTAAAAATTGGCGTTAAACCAGAACTAAACCTGGCCTAAACCTGAACTAAAAACCAGCATTAAACCAGGGCTAACCCAGGACTAACCCAGGACTAAACCTGGACTAAACCTGGACTAAACCTGGACTAAGCCTGGACTAAGCCTGGACTAAACCTGGAGTAAACCTGGAGTAAACCTGGACTAAGCCTGGACTAAACCTGGAGTAAACCTGGACTAAGCCTGGACTAAACCTGGACTAAACCTGGAGTAAACCTGGACTAAGCCTGGACTAAGCCTGGACTATGCCTGGAGTAAATTGGATTAAACCAGGGCTAACCTAGAAGTAAATCTAGACTAAATTAGGGCTAAACCAGGACTAAAGCTGTACTAAAAACTGGCATTAAACCAGAGCTAACCCAGGACTACACCTGAACTAAAGCAGGACTAAACCTGGACTAAACTTGAACAAAATCTGAACTAATCCTGGACTAAACCTGGTCTAAACCTGAACTAAACCTGGATTAAGCCAGGATTTAACCAGATTAATATAAATGCCATTTTACACAGTACAAACCCTAAAACCTTCATTCTCACAGGACTAAACCAAGACTAAACCATCCTCGTCATCCATGCACGTTTGAGTAATTTAGCGATCTCTCCTGGGCCCTATTCAAACCCTCCTTATGGTGAGATGTAAGATTCTGTACGAGGCTCCGCCCACAAGCCTAAATCACCCATTCACCCACCGCACAATTCTCTATAAACCTACAAAAACACGATGCAAACGCTAACATGCTGATGTAAATATGTCATATGAGAGCTGCTAATGCCCCATCGAAGTGTAATACCCCCTCTTTAATGCCCCTGGTGCTTTTTTACAACATCCACTTCTACTTTTCCAACATATATCGCCGCAATCCTTGTTACAAAAGGTTTCAATTAGACTCTTTTCAGAGATTGTGCAGCCCTGTAATTACTATGGTTTCCCCCTCATTATTAACTTGCTTGGTCAGGCATCGCTCCACCAAATCTCTTACCAAATATAGCTCCAGACCTTTTAAAATATTTTCCTTTCCTAACTTCCTCTTCGACCTTATCTGCGATGATCTGTTTCCAAGTTACAGTTTCTCGAAATCTCCCGAATCCAAGACGTATTCGACACTATTTAACCCCATTCTCTGCTGACCGACGCGGCTTGCCCGAAAGACCACACCGTTCGTTTTCATTTTAGCATTCGTGGTGTCGTTATTGGCTTGACCTTCTGTTCAGTATTGACTTTTCATGACTTTTCGCTTGAGTTTTCACCCGTATCGTAACAAAGTGGGCAGCAGCAGAACACACAAGTTGTTCATATTTGTAAAGGTCAAATTCGGAGGTAGTTTTTTTGGCCTCAACTTGTAACTTTGCAAAGAAAAGTCGTTTTATTTGTGCATCTTTTCCGGTGGAGATGTTATGGCTTTGTCCGGAATGTTCCACAGTGCGGCATTAAACCTTCGTATCTTCACGGAGACAAAAACCAGGCCAAGTTCCGGGTCAGGTCTGTGGAGAGGCGACCCCGCTCACCGTCACAGTGTTGCTTTTCTAGGTATTTTTGAGCTGTAAAACCACCTGTAATTGAATAAATGCACGACGGACGGATTTAATGTCATATTCTGGAACATTCCAAGCACAGCAATATCATACATATTCATATTCTATTATTTGTTGCATGTCAGTGTTTGTCTACATCCTGCTCCAAGTACCGCAGCAATTTCCTAATGTTGTGAACCTGTTCACTCATATGGCAATAAAACACATTCTGATTCTGATTCTGATTCTGATAAAAACAAGCAGGTGACAGAAAGTGCACTATGTAATAGGAGTGGAACGATACGATATCGTCACGGTCTGAACCTCACAGTACGATATTTATTGCGATATCGTGGGAAAACTCACGATATTACGATATTCTACATTTATTGTCATTAGGGATGGAACGAAATCCAAATCTCTCTGTACGATATTTTCACCATAAACATCTCACCGAACCAGATTTATTACAATATAAAACTGTGAATCTGCGACTTTTTCCTCTATAAATGCCTCCACAAGACTTAATCCAGAAAATGAAGATGTAAAAGTGCTTAGAACAGTTATTTCTTCATGTCGTCTGCACTGAAACGGAGCAAAGGATCATGGTCTATGTAGTTCCCTCTGTATCAGAACTATTCATTTAAGCAAAGAGACTTGGGATTCGATATATTGTGATGCTCCACGATATAGACAGAATAAATGACATATGTAGACAGAATAAACCGTTTTTTATGTTTTTGGATTTATTTGTATTCTTGCTTTATTTGATTTTACTAGTTTTTTGTCTTGACTAGTGGAGTTGAGTAGAGCTTTATTTTATATTTCCATTGGATTTTGGTTTTATTTGTATTGTGCAGCACTTTGGGAACTTTGATTAGACTGGGTTGAAGTGTTACTCAATGTGTGACTGAAACAAAACACAACTGGGGGCAGGATTTTGATGAGGGAACAGTGTTTTAACATGGCTAAAAGCTCAAGAGAGACAATTTTCACGTAACAGGATCTTTTAAAATAAAGCCTTGTTTTTTTCATAGTTGTGTTTATTGCATTTAACTTTTATTTCTATGGAATTACAAACAATCGTTTCACTAGTCGACTCATACAAAAATATTAAATACTAGGGATGTAACAAAGTAGTGATATCGTATCGTCAAAGGTCTCACAATAACATCGTGGACCATCACAATATATCGATTCCCAAGTCTCTTTGCTTAAATGAATAGTTGTGATGGAGGAACTATGAGGGAACTACATAGACCATGATCCTTTGCTCCATTTCAGTGCAGACGACATGAAGAAATAACTGTTCTAAGCACTTTCACATCTTCATTCTTTGGATTAAGTCTTGTGAAGCGTTTTTAGAGGAAAAAGGAGCATTTTCACAGTTTTATATCGCAATAAATATCGTAGCGTGAAATGTTTATGGTGAAAATATCGTACAGAGAGATTTGGATTTCGTTCCGTCCCTAATGACGATAAATGTTGTACCAAATGACTGGTCAAAGGATTTTATAATGTCAGTCTTGTTATTATGTATCATAATATCGTGAACTTTCCCACCATATTGCAGTAAATATCGTACCGTGACGTGAGATTTGGATATCGTTACACCCCTCGTGCATTATGTAATTTTTCTCCATGTAGACGTTATTGCTTTGTCTGGAATGTTTCACAGTGTGGCATTAAACCTTTCTATGTTCATGGAGACCAAACCAGACCAAGTTCCAGGTCAGATCTGCGGAGAGGCGACGCCGCTCACAGTCCGAACGCCTGTTTTTCTTGGTATTTTTGAGCTATAAAACCACCTGTAATAGAATAAACGTAAATTTAGAGCTGTTTAAAGTCACACTGTGGGACATTCCAGGCAGAGCAATGACGTATCCATGGAAACAAGGAGGTGACGGACTCCCAAACAAAAAATGACACTTTTAAATCTGACAAAAATTTGTTTTTTCATTCTTTGGGCAAAATTCAATAGTTCTGCTTTAAAACATCATATATGGTGTTTACATTAGAAACTAAATAAAAAAAATAGTTTTTATAGTAGAATTATTTTTTATGGTAAAATTCTGATCAACAGCTAATTTTGCCGAGGCTTTTCCACAGCATTTTCAACCTTTTCTGAATCACAGTTTTGTTGTTAAAAAATAGTTGCACATCATCCTCTAAAATGTGATCAAATTTGAGGAAAAATGTGTAAATAATGTAGGGAATTAACAAAGTTTGAGGAAAAATGTGTAAATAATGTAGGGAATTAACAAAGTTTGAGGAAAAATGTGTAAATAATGTAGGGAATTAACAAAGTTTGAGGAAAAATGTGTAAATAATGTAGGGAATTAACAAAGTTTGAGGAAAAATGTGTAAATAATGTAGGGAATTAACAAAGTTTGAGGAAAAATTTAAATAATGTAGGGAATTAGCCAAATTTGAGGAAAAATGTGTAAATAAGACCCTATTAAATAAAAATAGCTGACTCCTTCATTCATTATCATAATAATAATCATAATAATACTCTGCTATATCAGTTTTTTGCAGCCAGTGTGGAGTGTATCGTCTGATCTTTTAACCGTTTTCACATACTCACTTCCCAGACGAGGCGGCTGGGGAAAAGCACGTGAAATCCAAGCGCTCGCCGTGATTGATAATGACAGTAGCTTCTTCTTCGAGCCCTATAGCGCCGCTCTGATATCAGCCGAGCATGAAGTTTTCTGTGATGTCATTAAACCTATAGGAACCTAACCACGGCGCGGCTCGGACCGGCGTAACTCATCGCACATGTGCACTGTAAAAACCCGTGTGGGGTTTTATGTGTTATGTGTGTGTTGAAATGTGGCGACTGAAGGTTTAGCGGCTCATACTGAAGCGTGCGCACATGTAGGGCTGTCAAAAGTATCAGAAATCAGATCATAATCGATATTAAAACTAGGGTTGAAACTAGATACTCATTTTTCGCAGGTGTTCGTACTAAAAAAGTCCCATTCGTGACAGAAATGAAGCTTCAGAATGAGCTTGAGCTGTGTCAGGACAAGTATAAGAGCACAGAGACGAGTATACGGCCTTAGACCTGGTTTAGACCTGGTGTAGACCTGGTGTAGACCTGGTTTAGACCTGGTTTAGACCTGGACCACTGAGGGATTACACAGATGTAAGACCACATGGAAATAGAAAAGAAAGTTCTGTCATTTAATATTGAAAATCATATTCTATTGTTGAGCAAAAGTGTGTCTTTATTATCATTGAAGTATTGAAATGGGTACTGAGTATCGAGTATGAAGAGTAAAGAGTAAAGTATGATGTATAAAGAGTAAAGTATGAAGTAAAGTATGAAGTATAAAGAGTAAAGTATGAAGTATAAAGAGTAAAATATGAAGTATAAAGAGTAAAGTATGAAGTATAGAGTAAAGAGTAAAGTATGAAGTATAGAGTAAAGCGTAAAGTATGAAGTATAGAGTAAAGTATTAATTATGAAGTATAGGGTAAAGTATGAAATATAAAGAGTAAAGTATGAAGTATAAAGAATAAAGTATGAAGTATAAAGAGTAAAGTATGAAGTATAAAGAGTAAAGTATGAAGTATAGAGTAAAGAGTAAAGTATAGAGTAAAGAGTAAAGTATGAAGTATAGAGTAAAGAGTAAAGTATAGAGTAAAGAGTAAAGTATGAAGTATAGAGTAAAGAGTAAAGTATGATGTATAGAGTAAAGTATTAAGTATGAAGTATAGGGTAAAGTATGAAGTATAAAGAGTAAAGCATGAAGTATAAAGAGTAAAGTACGAAGTATAAAGAGTAAAGCATGAAGTATAAAGAGTAAAGTATGAAGTACAGAGTAAAGTACGAAGTATAAAGAGTAAAGTACGAAGTATAAAGAGTAAAGTACGAAGTATAAAGAGTAAAGCATGAAGTATAAAGAGTAAAGTACGAAGTATAAAGAGTAAAGTACGAAGTATAAAGAGTAAAGTACGAAGTATAAAGAGTAAAGCATGAAGTATAAAGAGTAAAGTACGAAGTATAAAGAGTAAAGTATGAAGTACAGAGTAAAGTACGAAGTATAAAGAGTAAAGTACGAAGTATAAAGAGTAAAGTACGAAGTATAAAGAGTAAAGTACGAAGTATAAAGAGTAAAGTACGAAGTATAAAGAGTAAAGTACGAAGTATAAAGAGTAAAGTACGAAGTATAAAGAGTAAAGTACGAAGTATAAAGAGTAAAGTACGAAGTATAAAGAGTAAAGTATGAAGTATAAAGAGTAAAGTCGGAAGTAAAAAGAGTAAAGAGTAAAGTATGAAGTATAAAGAGTAAAGTATGAAGTATAGGGTAAAGTATGAAATATAAAGAGTAAAGTATGAAGTATAAAGAGTAAAGTATGAAGTATAAAGAGTAAAGTATGAAGTATAAAGAGTAAAGTATGAAGTAAAGAGTAAAGTATGAAGTATATAGAGTAAAGTATGAAGTATAAAGAGTAAAGTATGGAGTAAAGTATGAAGTATAAAGAGTAAAGTATGAAGTATAAAGAGTAAAGTATGAAGTATAAAGAGTAAAGTATGAAGTATAAATAGTAAAGTATGATGTTTAAAGAGTAAAGTACGTAGTATAAAGAGTAAAGCATGAAGTATATAGAGTAAAGTATGAAGTATAAAGAGTAAAGTATGGAGTAAAGTATGAAGTATAAAGAGTAAAGTATGAAGTATAAAGAGTAAAGTATGAAGTATAAAGAGTAAAGTATGAAGTAAAGAGTAAAGTATGAAGTATAAAGAGTAAAGTATGAAGTAAAGAGTAAAGTATGAAGTACAGTTTAAAGTTTGGAGTAAAATACAGAGTATAGTGTAACGTAGTAGTATAAAGTCAAGTATAGTGTAAATTATGGAGTAAAGTATAAAGTGTAGAGTAAAATGTAAAGTATGGAGTAAAGTATAGTGCAAATATATAATAAAGTTTCTCAGACCAACTGTTTGCTGCTTGTGAGTTTTGTCACAATACAAACATTTCTGTTTTAATACTCAGGAAAATACTTGATACTCAGCCTGACACTAAGTTGGATTGAGGACGCACTGATCCGATACTGGTATCGGATATCGGCTTCCAAATATCGGTTCAGACGACATCCTGGTTGCACAGATCGATTGAATATACAGTAATAGGACCGTTTACTGGCCATAGGGGCCCAGAAAGTCTCATGTTTGAGCTTTTCTTTCCACATACAGGACAGTAGTTGTTCTGAAGATACTTGAGAGATGAATAAAAGCTACAGAACACATTTGGATCAGTTTTGTCTCATTTTATTTTAGTTTTAAGGCGATAATTCATTATTTCAGTCTATGTTCTGGCATCTGTTTATACCGGATATCTGCAGACACTTAAATTTATGGCACTGAAACATGAACTGAAAAGGCTGTTTTGATATAATAATAAAAAACAACAGGTCAAGTGTCATTTATACCTATTTATTTACTTTAATTTAGCCTGTGATCGTCTATTTGTTCCCATATGCAGAAGATAAAACCCATTCTGAAAGTTCAAATGTGTCTCTTCTAGTTGTATTGTTTCATATCTGTGTCGATTTGCATTGTGAGTTTTACAAAATAGGGTTAGCAGAGTTTTTTTTTTAGAGTGCACGTTTAAACTATAGACCTGTAGATTAGCACATGGCTCCCTCCTCCTCCTCCTCCTCCTCCTCCTCCTCCTCCTCCTCCTCCTCCTCCTCCTCCTCTTCGTCACAGCCATAGGGTTTAATCAGTGAGCCAGTGGAAAAAGCGAGGGAGCAGCGGAGGTCTGGAGAAGGCATTAACCTACAGGTCTGAGTTGGCTTCTGCTCCTCTCCTCTTTCTCTTCTCTTCTCTCCTCCTCCTTTTTTTTCTCTCTCTCTCTCTTTTTTTTTTTTTTTAAGACTTTACGGCACCGGCTTTATCCATAAGAATGCGTTTGTGCATCTTGGAGCCAGATGAAGTGTGACTGTGATTTCTTATAGAGCCGAACGGAGCCGACGGACGCTGCACTGTGGAGGCGAACAGACAAATACGAGTCAGATGGGGTTTAATTTAGGGCTAGACCAGGGCCAGGACTACACAAGGTCTAAACTGGGACTAAACCAGGACTGCGCAAGGTCTAAAGCAGGACTATACCAGGGTTAAATCAGTTAAAGCCAGGTCTAAACCAGGACTAAACCAGGACTTTTCACTGTGGAAAGATACAGACAAATATGAGTCAGATGGGGTTGAATTTAGGACTAAACCAGGACCAGGACTACACAAGGTCTAAAGCAGGACTAACCCAGGACTACACAAGGTCTAAAGCAGGGTTAAATCACTTAAAAACCAGATCTAAATCAGGACTAAACCAGGACTCTTCACTGAATACGAGTCAGATGGGGTTGAATTTAGGACTAAACCAGGACCAGGACTACACAAGGCCTAAACTAGGATTAATCCAGGACTGCGCAAGGTCTAAACCAGGGTTAAATCAGTTAAAAATCAGGACTCTTCACTGTGGAGGCGAACAGACAAATACGAGTCAGATGGGGTTTAATTTAGGGCTAGACCGGGGCCAGGACTACACAAGGTCTAAAGTAGGACTGAACCAGGTCTAAAACGGGTCTCAAACAGGACTAAAACGGGACTTTGCAAGGTCTAAACCAGGATTGAACCAGGAGTAAACCAAGACTAAAAACCAACGCTAAACCTGGACTAAACCTTGACTAAACCAGGACTAAATATCAGCACTAAAACAGCACCAAAAAGCACTAAACCAGGACTAAACCTGGACTAAACCTGGACTAAACCAGGACTAAACCAGGACTAAACCAGGACTAAACGTGGAGTAAACCTGGACTAAACTTTGACTAAACTTGGACTAAAAAACAGCACTAAAACCCAGCACTAAACTAGGACTAAACCAAGACTAAACCAGGACTAAATCAAGACTAAAAACCAACGCTAAACCTGGACTAAACCAAGACTAAACCAGGACTAAACCAGGACTAAAAACCTTGACTAAACCAGGACTAAAAACCAGCATGAAACCTGGACTTAAACCTGGACTAAACCAGATTTATATAAATGCCATTTTACACAGTATAAACCCTAAAACCTTAATTTTGACAGAACTAAACCAGGACTAAACCAGGGCTAAACCAGATCTAAACCAGGACTAAACCAGGTCTAAACCAGGACTAAACCAGGACTAAACCAGGTCTAAACCAGGTCTAAACCAGGACTAAACCAGGACTAAACCAGGTCTAAACCAGGGCTAAACCAGATCTAAACCAGGACTAAACCAGGACTAAACCAGGGCTAAACCAGGGCTAAACCAGGGCTAAACCAGGTCTAAACCTGGACTAAACCAGGTCTAAACCAGATGTCTTTATACGCAGCATAAACCCAAAAACCTTAATTCTGACACAGATTCATAAACAGATCCTCTCATCTCTCAGCCCTGCACAGCTGACAGAACCTCTCAAGAATTTTGCCGTCTTATTTATTTATTTCATCATTTCTCGAGCGCTTTTACATCCAAAACGAAGACTTTTATTGTCACGTTCTGTTTGTGTTTTTCTAAAAATGACCTTCATTTAATCAAACTGTGACGTGTAAATGTCAAAGTTTCTCAAATACACTAATGAACATCTGTGAGCTTTGTTACGTTTGGCCTTCGTCTGTTTTTGAATACGTCGGGTGGGATTTGGAAATGAGAGCTTCAGTATGTTTTTATTGACTTTATGTTATCTGTGTTTATAGCAACATGAGGCCAGCGTCAGATCTAAACCAGGACTAAAGCAGGGCTAAATCAGGACTAAAACAGGGCTAAATCAGGACTAAAGCAGGGCTAAATCAGGACTAAAACAGGGCTGAACCAGGACTAAAACAGGACTAAACCAGGACTAAAACAAGACTAAACCAGGACTAAAACAAGACTAAACCAGGGCTAAAACGGGGCTAAGACACGACTGAATCAGGGCTACACAAGGACTAAACCAGGACACCACAAGGACTAAAACAGGCCTAAACCAGGACTAAATCAGGGCTAAACCAGGACTAAAACAGGACTAAATCAGGGCTACACCAGGACTAAAAAAGGGCTACATCAGGGCTAAGCCCGGACTAAGCCAGAACTAAACCAGGACTACACCAGGACCAATGCTAAGACAGGTCTAAACCAGGACTAAAGCAGGACTAAACCAGGTCTAAACCGGGGATAAACCAGGAATGGACCAGGATTAAAACAAGACTAAAGAAGGGCTTAACAGACTACACCAGGACTTAACAAGGACTAAATCAGGGCTACACACGGACTAAACCAGGGCTAAACCAGGACTAAACCAGGACTAAACCAGGACTAAATCACGGCTAAACCAGGACTAAACCAGGACTAAACCAGATCTAACTCAGGACTAAACCAGGACTAAACCAGATCTTTAGAGTTACTAAACCAGAACTCAACTAGGACTAAACCTGGTCTTAACAAGGCCTAAACCAGGACTAAACCAAGACTAAATATACAAGTGAATGTGTTTTTGTTGACTATATTTGTAAAAACATGCAACATTCTTTGACTTTGTGATTATTTCCCATTGAACCTTTGCAGCTGTTATCAACATTCCCTGGGTCTGTGAGGGTCTGTGATGCTAACTGGAGGCTCTGCTCTGTCTGAAGCTTTATTACACTTTAATCTGAGTTTTATTTGAACACAATCTGACCAGAAAAGAACTGACTTAGCTGAAAGTACGACATCTTTTTCATCGTTTTCAGACTTTCCTTTAACTGTTTGCAAATGTGTGCGTGTGTGTCCGACGTAGCGGCTGCCGAACATTCCGCCGTAGACGTACATGCAGCACACCCTCGGCCAAGTCTCAATAGGTCATTTGAATGTAATTTGTATTTGCGTAAACCCGAGTAGAGCCCAGAACATGATTTTTGTGCCTAAATATACCCCCGGTGATTGCATAAGGTTTGACACACATCCCTGACCCGGTCTATAGCCCCTGTGTGGACCACTCAGACCTCCTCTCTGGACTCTCGGGCGGGGGAGGGTCCTGGTTTGGTCTGGTTTAAGTCCTGGATGAATGAGGACTTGTGCTGGACCCGGGTGGGAGGGACTTCGTTACCTCGACAACCCTTCAGCTGTAAGTGAGTCCATATGTCCAACCTGCTCTACGTCTGTGCGCTGTAAATGACAGGTCTGTACGGCCCCAGTATGGAAATTTAGGGTGAAAAATCCGGAATAATCGTAAATAATTGAATAATTTGATGATAATATTGTTATTTAGACCATTCGTAGCTAATAAATCCACTTTTTTATTACTGATATTTTGCTGCGACATAACGTTGCGGGTGTTTTACAGGCTGGGTATCGTTAAGAAGTTGCCGATACGATACATTAGCCTCGATACGATGCATTTTTTGCTGCCGTGCACTTTTGATTCAGTACGATTCAATACGGTTCACTAAAAAAAAGGCTAAATCGTGGCTGTGATACTAAAACTCAGCTAAATCCACTAAGTTTGTGCAAAGTTAATATGAAAAGCACCAATTTTACTCAGCAAAACAGTGAAAAAGTCAACACAATTGCAGCTCTTACACAAAATAATTTAGTAAAATCTAACAAAGATGACTATATTGATACTGATATATCGATACTGCAGCCCACGATAACGATACTGTATCATAAAATTAAATGGTACGATTAGTGCGGTCAAAAATATTGTGTTATTAATGAGTTGACGCAAAACTGTTTTAATGGCGGTCTTTTTTTTTTATCGCAAACTGTTTTTTTTTCATAGGCTGTGGCCTCTGCTGTAACATTAGAAAAACTACAGGATCCGGAAGCAAAACAATTTATACGAAACTAAGAAGTCCTGTCAGATGTGCAGCAGGACTCACATCTGTCTCACCGTTTAATAGATATTTCTACCGCTGGACTTATTTTCTCCACTAAAGCGTTAACCCCTGAAGACCTAAGGGCAGTTTTAGTACAGTTCTCTTCGCCTGGATTTTTTAAAATTAATTTTGCTTTTAAAACTGCCCCTTTTACCCTATAATGAAGTGTTCTACATTCTTTTGTTCAGTCCAACCTGTTATTTCATAATCTGCTGCTGTAGTTGTGTCATGAGGCTGTGAGAAAAGCTACAGGACCAGGAATAGAGATGAAAAAAACAACAACCAGAAAATCAAATTCCTACTCTTTTATACAAAACACACAGCAAACATGTAGAAACAACTTTTTGGACATAAAAAATGCTTAATTTAGGGCCTTAGCTACAAAAATGCAGAATATTAAGTCTGTAAGTAAATTAAAAATCTCCTTATTGCCCTAAAAACAAAAAAAATTGTAATCGCTCCATTACTTTTCTGGTCCAGTCCTGGAAACAGCTCCTGTCAGGTCCAGGGCCAGAGCCACAGCACTTCTGCATTTCCCTGGTGGAAATTACATTTGGATTTGTTCATTTTGACTGAAATAAACTTTTCAAATAAAAACAGAAAGGGATGTGCAATTAGGCGCCCAAACGCTGCGGCACTAAAGGCCATAACGTCGTCACACGGAGCTGTTTCTTTACATGTGGCGCAGCAGAGTTAACCCTCTAAGACCTACGTTATTGTATACGATAATGAGGAATATGTTTTCTATAACTGCGCAGAACTTTCGAACCGTAAAAGATAGTTTTTTTGTCATATGCAGGTTCAACACAAGGTCAACAGTGCAGTGAAACGCTCGGGATGAGAAGAACCGTTTGACTCGCTAAGATATTCAAGAAGTACTAATATCTGCAATAAATAGTACTGTTAAAAAAGTGTTTGCAAATACAAGGGGAAAAAGTAAACACTATAGTAAAAAAAAAATAAAAATAAAATACAGATATAATAAAACTGTAATAGAATATAATATACAAGGTGCAGGTAGGATTAAATAAGTTGTGGGTGGAGTATCTCACGGATGAGTTACATATTGCACATAACTGTATTGCACGTGGGTTGTGCAGCAGGTTATTGAGAGTCTGACTGGGGGAGAAGTGGGTTAAGTGTCTTGCCCATAGACACGGCGGCAGCGTTCATCTGTGGGAGCTGGAATCGCATTAGGAGCGATAAGCGAATAATACAATAAGATAAAACCAGTGAATCGTTTTGAGAAAAGTTAAACATTAAAAACGTTTCTGAACAGATGAGTTTTGGAGAGTTTTCGTGAAGGTTCTGAGGTCAGTGCAGTCACAGAGATCAAGAAAAAACACAAGATGCATTTAAACGGCACATTTTCCAGGGGCCTGTGACAAAAACGATCTGAAAAACGGTTAATTTCATGTGCGAGAGACTTGTTTAGCAGCACAGATCAGTTCATGTGTTGTAATTCCAGCTCAACCAACTCTTTCTCGTCTGCTTGTGTTCAAATAAAGCTCAGATTAAAGTCTAATAATATCAATAAGTATCAATAATTTACTGATCGGACGTTTTACTGCATTTTTGTGCATTGATAACACATATAATCCAGTGTTTTACAGTTAAACCCACTGCAATATTCATAACAAATCAATTACTATAATGAAATCAATGCAATTAAAGAGCTCACAGTACATTTGTATCTAAATGTAAAAACTCTTCAACAGATTATGCCAAAAATCAGTCCCAATTGTAACTTTTCTCTCACATTTTTACCGTGTTTCGAGTGTATTTGTCTATATTGTTGACGCTTTCTTGCTCAGATGAGTGGAGCAGTTGTAAATGTCGGTCCCTGATGTCTTAAATCTGAAAACTTTCTCTGTTTCTCCGCCCACAGCTTTGCAAATCTGGGCTTCTACTTCCCCAGACAACAGTGTTATATCACTCAGCTCAATCTGATGCAAAAGTACGAAGAGAGAGGGAAAAAAAAGAGTAAATAAAATCTAAAATTTGACCAAAATTATCTAGTATGTGGAAGATAAAGCAGATCTCCGCGTCACTTTTCTGCTTTGCCTGTAATGTTCCACAGTAAGGCATTAAACTTGTCCATGTTGTTTGCCTTCGATTAAACGTTTATAAAGCTAAAGTGCAGTGGAAATCGTGCGTTATTCCTGTGGATAAAACCACTAGAAACCAGGACTAAACCAGCTAAACCAGGGCTAAACCAGGACTAAACCAGGGCTAAACCAGGACTAAACCAGGACTAAACCAGGGCTAAACCAGGGCTAAACCAGGACTAAACCGGGACTACACCAGGATTAAACCAGGGCTAAACCAGGACTAAACCAGGGCTAAACCAGGACTAAACCAGGACTAAACCAGGGCTAAACCAGGACTAAACCAGGGCTAAACCAGGACTAAACCAGGACTAAACCAGGGCTAAACCAGGACTAAACCAGGGCTAAACCAGGACTAAACCAGGATTAAACCAGGGCTAAACCAGGACTAAACCAGGGCTAAACCAGGACTACACCAGGATTAAACCAGGGCTAAACCAGGGCTAAACCAGGGCTAAAAAATGTCTAAACCAGGATTAAACCAGGACAACACCAGGATTAAATCAGGACTACACCAAGACTAAACCAGGACTAAACCAGGACAACACCCGGACTATACCAGGACAAACCAGGGCTAAATCAGGGCTAAACCATGAACTAGGATTAAACCAGGACTAAACCATGTCTAAACCAAGACTAAACCAGGATTAAGTGTAGAAGTCAATGTGTGATCCGGGAATTATTATAACAGACCTAATCAGTACTGTGTGTGTATTTGTGTGTGTGAGTGTGTGTGTGTGTTTATGTGTGTGCAGTGTGTGTGTGTCCGTGTGTGTGTGTGTGTGTGTGTGTGTCTGTACGTGTGTGTCTGTACGTGTGTGTGTGTGTGTTTATGTGTGTGCAGTGTGTGTGTGTATGTGTGTGTGTGTGTCCGTGTGTGTGTCTGTACGTGTGTGCGTGTGTGTAAGAACCTCCATTAAAGTGTATTATTCCAGAGCTTCTCCGGCTGGAATGGGAAAAATGTGCAGCGCCTCAACAACCTGACAGTGTTTTCTAATGGGATCTGAAAGAACGAGGGAGGAGGGAGGGAGGGAGAGAGAGAGAGAGAGAGAAGGGAGGGAAGAGAAGGGAGGGAAAGGGAAGGTGTAGACAGAGGGGAAAAGAGAAGAAAGAAAGAGATGTACAGAGAGATGAAGGGGAGGAGAGAGTGGATAGAGAAGAGAGAGAAGGGAGGGAAAGAGACAAAAAGAGGAATAGCAGAAAGGGAGGGAGGTGTATATAGAGAGAGAGGGACGAAGGGAGAGAAAAGGGGAGAGAATAGATGGGCGGGCATACGCAGAAGGGAGAGAGAGAAGAAGAGTGGTAGAAAAGAGGGGAGAGGAGTGATGAGAGAGGTGGGTAGAAGAGGAGAGATAAAAGAAAGGAGAGAGGGAGGAGAGAAGGGAAAAGAAAGAGGCGAGAGATAAGGGGAGAGCAAGGAGGATTAGGAGCGAAGAGAGAGATGATGGGGAGAGAGAGAGGGAGGGGAGGGAAAGAAGGAAAGTGAGAGAGAGGAGAGATGGAGGGAGAGTAAAGGGGAGAGAGGTAGAGAAAGAGTGGGTGACAGAGACAGATGGAGAGAGGAAGAGTGAAAGAAAGAAAGAAAATTGACCCGAATAGAGACAAATTAAAGGAAGAGAGAAAAAGATGGATGAGAGAGAGGATGAGTGAGAGATAGACTGGAGAGAGAGAGAGAGGAGGAGAGACAAAGAGAGAGAAGAGAAGGAGATTAGAGGTTAGAAGGGAGAAGGAAAGAGAGAAAGGATTTATTAAAGGAGGAATGACTTTTTTATAAGAGTGGAGGAGGAAAAGATGGAGTGAAAGAGAGAGGATGAGAGAGGGAGGGGAAGAGTGGAAGAAAGAGAGAGTGAAGACAGTGAGAGAGAGGAAGAAAGAGGGGAGAGAAAAATGAGAGAGGGAGGAGAGAGAAAGGGAGAAAAGGAGAGACAGAGAGGGAAGAGGATAGAGGAGGGGAGAAAGACACGGGGAAAGAGGAGAAGAAAGACAGAAAGGAGGAAAAAGAAATAGTGATGACAGAGAAAGGAGAGAGGGAAGAGAAGCAAAGAGGAGAGAAAAAAGGAGAGACAAAG
This sequence comes from Odontamblyopus rebecca, assembly GCA_030686955.1. Lineage (NCBI taxonomy): Eukaryota > Metazoa > Chordata > Actinopteri > Gobiiformes > Gobiidae > Odontamblyopus > Odontamblyopus rebecca. Next base: position 6,171,853 of record CM060671.1, read on the forward strand.
AACGAGAGAGGGAGGGGAGAGGATGGAGGGGGGAGAAAGAGAAGGGGAAGAGTAGAAGAAAGAAAGGACTCATTAAAGGAGGAAAGAGACAGAAAGAGAGTGAAGACGGAGCGAGGAGGAGAAGAGAGAGAAAGGAGAGGGAGGAGGAGAAGAGAGGAGGGGAGAGAAAGGGAGAAAGGCAGACGGAGTGAGAGATGGAGCGGAGAGAGAGACGTGGAGAGTGAAAGAGAGAAAATGAGAGCAAGGTGGTGTGAATTGTGTAGAGAGAGAGAAAGAAAGAAAAAGAGAGAAAGGAAGAAAGAGGAGAGACAGCGAGTGAAAGAGAGAAAGACAGGAGGAAACAGTAGAAGAAAAAGAGAAAGGCAGAAAGAGATGGAAAGGGAGTGAAGACAAAAGAGGGAGGAGGAGAGAGGGAAGAGGGGAGAAAAGGACGGACAGTGAGAGGGAGAGGAGAGAGACAGAGTGAAGAGAGAGAGCGAGAAAATGAGAGTGAGGCGGCGTGAATTATAGGAGGGAGAGAGGAGGAGAGAAAAAGGGAGAAAAATACAGACGGAGCAAGAGAGGGAGACAGAGAGGAAGATAAGAGGGGAGAAAGAGAGGGGGAAGAGTAGAAGAAAGACAGAAAGGACTTATTAAAGGAGGAAAGAGACTGAAAAGAGTGAAGACAGAGCGAGAGAAAGGAGAGAGGGAAGAGGAGAGAGAAAGGAAGAAAAGGTCAGAGTAGAAGAGAAAGACCTGAAGAAAGAGAGGGAGAAACACACACAAAGAGAAAGAGAAAATAAGAACGAGGTGATGTGAATTATGTAGAGAGGAAGAAAGAGGGAGAGAGAGAACAGAGGGAGGAGGAGAAAGGGAGAAAAAGACAGATGGAGAGAGGGGAGATATAGAGTGAAGATAGAGAGAGATACACAGAGAGAGAGGACAGAAAATGAGAAAGGTGGTGTGAATTGTGTAGAGAGAGTAAGAAAACGGGAGAGAGAAATGAGAGAGGAGAGAGAAAGAGAGAGAAAAGGAGGAGAAACAAAGAGCAAGAGAGAGGGGAGAGGATAGAGAGAGGGAGAAAGAGACAGAGGGGGAAAGAGTAGAAGAAAGCAAAGCGATAGAAAGAATGAAAATGGAGCGAGAGAGGAGGAGAAGAGAAAGGAGAGAGGGAGAAGGAGAAGAGTAGAAAGAAAGGGAGAAACGGAGAGAGAGAAAATGAGAGTGAGGTGGTGTGAATTATATAGAGAGGAAGAAAGACGGAGAGGAGGAGAGAGAAAGGGAGAGAGAGTCAGAGGAAGATAGAAGGAAGAAAGACGAGAGGAGGAGAGAGAAAGGGAGAAAAAGACAGATGGAGAGAGAGTCAGAGGAAGATAGAAGGAAGAAAGGAGAGGGAGAAAGACATGGGGAAAGAGTAGAAGAAAGAAAGGACTTATTAAAGGAGGAATGAGAGTGGGAGCGAGAGACAGGAGAGAGGGAAGAGAAGAGGAGAGAGAAAGGAAGAAAAGGTCAGACAGAGGAGAAGAGAAAGACTTGAAGAGAGAGAGAGAGGGAGAAACACACACACACGAAGAAAGAGAAAGAGAAAATGAGAACGAGGTGGTGTGAAATATGAAGAGAGAGGAAGAAAGACGGAGAGAGAAAGACCAGCGTGAGGAGGAGAAAGGGAGAAGACGGACGGACGGAGAGAGGGAGGTATAGAGCGAAGCGAAAGAGAGGAAGAGAGACGCACACACACGGCGGAGGAGGAGGAGGAGAGCAAACGGGAGCGAGGTGGTGTGAATTATGTAATGCAGAAACCCAAAGCCTGTGCTCGGGGATGGCGCTGATATCTGGCCCCATGTGGACGTGTGGTTTGGAGCCGCTCGGCCTGGCAGGGTCCCAGGGCACAAAGGGTGACCGGGTTCATCTTTTTGGCCCGCCGCGGCAGGATAAGTGGTTTTAAAAGACCGAGATTAAGAGCGAAACCGCGGAGATGTGCATGTTTCACCGCAGGCCGCGAGGGGGAAGAGAGAACAGAAAAAGATGAAATTGGGTTTGGAGACGAGAAAAACGCCATTGTCAAGTCAACGGAGAGAGAAATGTGCGAGATACGGAATTTAAAAAAACGATTAAAGCTCCTATATTATGAGAAAATGACTCTGAAATGAGCTTTTAGCGACGTTAACAGCTGTTGTTTTAAGCCTGATTTAAACTACGCCCAATTTAAGACGAGTTTAAAGCTCCTGTATTACGTAAAATTGACTCTTTTGAGCTTTAAATCTTGTTATAATGTTGTTAAATCGTCCAAAAAACAGACCTGGAGTTGCGTTTTGCTTCATTCACATGTTTGAGTAACTCTTTATTATCAGTCTGTCTACATCTCCAAACCTCAAAATGCTCCGTTCCACCTTGTGATGTCACGATAGCGGTAGTTTTCAAGTGGACAGCTCCGTTTTTTTTACCTTTAGTTCTGTAGAGAAAATCGGCGATTCCAGGGCTGAAACGATCCGCATGATTCTGGTGAAGGTGCGTGGAGTTTAAAAACGCAGTGGAGCTCTTCCCGTATCACCGCGTGACATCACAAGGTGGAACGGAGTGTTTTCAGTTTGAGAGAAGGGCTGAATCCTGCAGGGTCTGTGCGCTAAACGTGTGTAAATTAAATGAAACAAAACTCCACTCTGTTTGCGACGAGGAAACGACATTCATACAAAGGAGCGACGTGCAGCTTTTCCAGCGGAGGGTCCGACACCTGCCGGTTTCCGTGGAGACGCTGCCGCTTTTGTCGGAATGTTCCGCAGTATGACATTAAACACATTTATTTCACATTTATTCATTATGGGTGTTTTTAGTGCTTAAAAACACAGGAATTCTCTGTAAATGGGGGGCGACTCTTCACAGATCTGACCTGTAATGCAGCCTGTAGTTTGTAAATTTAATCTCCACTGCGGAACATTCTAGACAAAGCAACGAGGTGCACTGCGTAACTTTTCCGGTAGAGCGCACGCCAGCTACTTGTCTCCATGGAGATATTATTACTTTACCTCAAGTCTGTGCGATTAATCGAATTTTGACTTCGATTGCAATTTCGATTTGCGTTTTCAAACAATCGCCTCAATTTTCTGTCCCGACCGCAGTTTCCTCCATTAAAAAGGTTCAAATTTCATAATAATTCAGCACTTTTCTGTCTGACCTCTGACCTCCGTGGAACCGAACCATTTTTTTCAGCATTAAAAATCAAAAGAAACGCAACAGTTTGTTTCTGTACACTTCACATTACTCAGAGCTTAGAGTAATATCCCAACCACGTTTTAGAAAATAAAACTATTTTAAAGTTATTCTCGGTCGCACCACAGGACATTTTTTTAAGGTCGTAGCCAATTCATGTACATAAAAAAAACACTAAAAATGCTCAATATAAACGTCAAACGCAGATTTATGCACCTGACACTGTAAATATTTGAAAAAGTTCAATAGAAAATAGATATTTTTTATATTTTAAAATTTGCCTGTTGAAAATCCTTATACGCCACTGGCCCAAATACGTATATTTATTTTATTTTTTATATATAGAGATTGTCGAACAGCTGGATATATAGTTTATTTTGGACACGTTTATGTTTTTCTACGCCTTATTTCATGTTCAAAGTGTATTTTAGTAATTTTATGTTTATTATACATCACAAAACTGCTCTAAGTTTCACATTTTTAGCCTATATTTATGTTCAATTTGAAAGTTTTGTGTAAATTATCAATAACGAAGTGATTTTTTGAGAGAAAAATGCTGAATAAATGCGTCGTTTGACTAAAAAACAACCGTTTGAACAATCGCGATTCCAATATGGACCAAAATAATCGCGATGATGATATTTTCCATAATCGAGCAGCTCCAATATCCCACAGTATGGCATTAACCTTCCCAGTCTCCATAGAAACAAACAGGAAACGCCACCGGGCCAGTTTACAGGTCAGCTCCGTGAAGCGGCGACCCCACTCACCGTCAGGATTCAGGTTTTTCTGGTATTTTTGAGCTATAGAAACACCCATAATCGAATATTTAAGTGTAAAATCGGGCACAACAGCGTCTCCACGGCAGCCTGAAAAGCTTCTAGGACATTTCTTTTGTCTTTTCGCCAACGTTGTGGAAGAGGAAAAGCGGCGAACGTTATTATGAGTGACCTTTTCTCTCCCGCTCAGATCGACGAGTTTCAGGGCCAGAATCTGAAACCTGCTCGTCTGAATAGAGAAATCAATCTTCAAAACAAGAGCGAAGAAAGACTCGACCGTAAAGCTTTGTACAACAGCTCGGACTTTGACGATTATTTCATTTTACTTTTCTCGTGGTTAATGGTTTCAGGCTTTTGAAATCATAAAAATATTGGAAAATATTTGTGCTTTGAGTGCTGCTGAACGCAATAATCTGTTTGAAAGGGCCCCGGTACCTGATTTGGCTGTTTCCGTATAATTCTTGTATCTCTTTGTACTATTTGCTATTTTCTCTCTCTTGGAAATGCGACATATTTCCTGGTAGTTCTTGTGTCTTTTTCTACTATTTACTTTTTTGTCACTCTTGAAAGGTGTCAGGTGTCTGGGATGGTGTCATTTAGTTGTTTCTGTATATTTCTTACGTCTCTTTCTACAATTTGTCTTTTAAAAATGCACTATGAGGGATAATCAAGTGTCTGGGATGGTGTCAGGCTGTTGTTTCCTTATAGTTCTTGTGTCTTTTTTTACTCTTTGCTTTTTTGTCACTCTTAAAAATGCACTATGAGGGATAATCAAGTGTCTGGGATGGTGTCATTTGCCTTTTTGTCTCACTAGGAAAGCACCATAACACTGAAACTACTGTCCGGGATGGTGTCATTTACTTGTTTCTGTATATTTCTCGTGGCTTTTTCTACAATTTGCATTTCTGTCTCTTTTAAAAATGCACCATGACACAGAAAGTACTGTCTGGAATGATCTCAGGCTCTTGTTTCCTTAAAGTTTTCTTATCTCTTTCTATAATTTGCGTTTCTGTCTCTTTTAAAAATGCACCACGAGAGAGAATCAAGTGTCTGGGACGGTTTCCTGCTATTGTTTCCTTAAAGTTCTTGAATCTCTTTCTATTATTTGTTCTTTTGTTATGCTTGAAAATGCACCATAACACAGAAACTACCGTCTCAGATGGTGCCGTGCTGTTGTTTTCTTATAGTTCTTGTGTCTTTTTTCTGCTATTTGCTTTTTTGTCACTCTTAAAAATGCAACATAACACAGAAACTATTGTCTGGGAGGGTGTCAGGCAGTTATTTCCTGGTAGTTCTTGTGTCTTTTTCTACTATTTTCTTTTTTGTCACTCTTGAAAATGCACCATGACAGAGGATCAAGTGTCTGGGATGGTGTCATTTGCCTTTTTGTCTCATTAGGAAAGCACCATGACACAGAAACTAATGTCTGGAATGGTCTCGGACAGTTGTTTCCTCAAAGTTTTCTACAAAAGAGACAGACTCTCTTTTAAAAATGCACTATGAGAGAGAATCAAGTGTCTGGGATGGTGTCAGGCTGTTGTTTTCTTATAGTTTTTGAGTCTTTTTCTACTCTTTTCTTTTTTTGTCTCATGAAAATGCACTTTTAAAAATGCACCATGACACAGAAACTACTGTCTGGAATGATCTCAGGCTCTTGTTTCCTTAAAGTTTTCTTATCTCTTTCTATAATTCGCTTTTCTGTCCCTTTTGAAAATGCACCACGAGAGAGAATCAAGTGTCTGGGACGGTGTCGTGCAGTTGTTTCTGTATAGACCCTTTCAGTATCAGTAAACGGTGATGACGTAGGCATTTTGGCAACAGAAGTACAGCAGAAATCGGCAGCAAAAACGATGCAAGAGACGGTGTCAAATAAGGCAGAATTATATAAATCTAAATGTACAAGCCAGACTGAAATAGGAAAATAACAAAGCCTCAGACCCGGCAGTGCCTCAGACTCTCAGGGAATATTCATGAAAGAGCCGCAAAGTCTCAATAACGTCGTAAACGCTGGTATAAGTGGAGCGTGCATTAAGTGTGACCTCTGTCGCCCGTTTTCACATTCACGGCGTCTTTCATTGATCGGTGAATGAAACACCCGTCTGTACATATTCTCGTGTGGACTCGGCCTCGTGTTTTCTCCTCTCACATTATCGCGCGGCCCTCGAGTGTCGATCTGATGATGTGGGTTCCACCTGTGCACAATCACCGTCTGCAGACAGGGGGCGCCGCACAAACACTTCAACCTGAACTCGTTTTATCCACTACTGTTCACTTCCATGTTTATGATGATTTAACCCCTGAAGACCTAAGGGCAATTTCAGTACATTTCTCCTCGCCTGGATTTTTTTTCTTAATTTTGCTTTTAAAACTGCCCCTTTTGCCCTATAATGAAGTGTTCTACATCCTTTTGTTCAGTACAACCTGTTATTTCACAATCTGCTGCTATAGTTGTGTCATGAGGCTGTGATAAAAGCTACAGGACCAGAAATAGAGATGAAAAAAAAAAAACAGCAAATAAAATTCCCACTCTTTTATACAAAACACACAGCAAACATGTAGAAACAACTTTTTGGACATAAAAAATGCTTAATTTAGGGCCTTAGCTACAAAAATACAAAATATCAAGTCTGTAAGTAAATTAAAAATCTCCTTATTGCCCTAAAAACAAAAAAAAGTGTAATCGCTCCATTACTTTTCTGGTCCAGTGGGCACTGTGATGGACAATAAACTGAAATTTGACATAAACACTGAAACCATTGTTAAACGAGGGCAGCAGAGAATGTACCTGTTGAGAAAACTGAACTCTTTTAATGTAAACACAACTATTCTCAACAACTTTTATTGTTCTTTTATTGAAAGTCTGCTCACTTTCTCCTTCATTTGCTGGTTCCAGTCCCTGTCCTTGAAGGATAAAAACAAACTGCAGAACATTGTTAAAACTTGCTCAAAAATCATAGGGGTCAAACTGAGGGAGCTGCATTCTCTGTGGGAGGAGCGAGTGCTGAGCAAAGCCAAGTGTCTCCTGGCTCAGCCCCTCCATCCTCTGACTCCTGACTTTATCCTGATGCCTTCAGGACGTCGTTTTTATGCTCCGGTACGGAAGACTAACCGCTTCTCCAATTCTTTTGTGCCTTCAGCTATTAAACTGCTAAATTCTGAGGGTTGTGTTTTTGAGGTTTTTGCACTGTCATATGTATGTTGTTTTTATATTGTTCTTGAGTTCCACTTATGTCTGAAATGGTCTGACACACTGTGTGTTTGTGCATGTGAGAACTGCTCTGTGAAAGCTGCAAACGAATTGCCCTCTGGGATCAATAAAGTTTTCTGATTCTGGTCCAGTCCTGGAAACAGCTCCTGTCAGGTCCAGGGCCAGAGCCACAGCACTTCTGCATTTCCCTGGTGTTTATTACATTTGGATTTGTTCATTTTGACTGAAATAAACATTTCAAATAAAAATAGAAAGAGATGCACAATTACACACACCAAGATGTGTAATTTTCCATGTGTGTGAGAATTAACTCCACTTAGAGCGACTTTTTCACTCGTTATAAACACACACAGTCAGAGGAGTCGACCATCTTGACTCACTTCACTCTTTGGCAAAGTTTGGGTCGATCAAAATGGACGGAGCGCATGAGTTTGGGGAAAACAAAGTTCCTATTGGACACTCGTTTTGCTCACGTCATCACACAGCGTGAGTGTGACGTAGGATAAAGCCGCAGAAATGTACAGAAACCTCTATGTCTGCACTTTCAGAGGGGAAAAGGAAGTTTCTGTCTTTTACGGTTAGAAAGTTCTGTCACAGCACAAAACAGCACAAACGAAATACAAACGTTTTCTATAATTTTCTGCCTGTTTTGAGCTCGATTTAACATTTTAAGGGGCTGGACGACGTCATCGGCTGAAAAAAAACCTGCAAATATCTTAAGAGCCATAATCGCACGAACGAAACTTTTTGCAGCACAAACGATTGACATGGTTTTTGTGTAGGTTTGAGTTTGATGGGGCGACTTCACGCAGGTGATCACAGGTCTCCGCTCGGTCTCTAGCTCAAAAATAAGATAAGATATGATAAGTTATCCTTTATTTGTCCCACAATGGGGAAATTTCAGTGTTGCAACGCGCAGTTACAAGAAAACAGCAGCAGCAACAGAAGCACAGAATTACTTAAAAATAGACAAACTCTATAAGATCTATAAAGATAAGGATTAGAAAATGAAATTCTATATACAATAAATTGCTGTCTGAATACAGCGGCTACAGTTTTCAAAAATACCTTGGAAAAACAACATTGTGACTGTGAGCTGGGTCGCCTCTCCACAGATCTGACCTGTAATTTCGGTCTCCATGAAGATAGAAAGGTCTTTATAAAGAGTTTTTAAGGACAGAGTGTTGTTTTAGTTTGATTGAAAATTGTTTGTTTCTGATCCAATCTGCAGAGCCAATTTTGGGCAGGTCCTTCAGTAAATCCATCCGAGGTGAACTTTTGCACGATATTGATTTCTGTGCAAATAAAAAGCTGCTCCTCTTGTCAGAAATATACACTAAATATGGAGATTGGACAAACATTACTGCATGTCCAGAAAGAACCATAAAAATGCACCGTTTTTATAAAAGGAAACCCAATTATTTTTGCTTTTATTTAGTTTCCTCACAGTGAAAACCTCAATTTACACCCGCCTTTATTCATTTACATTACACTTTAAAGCTGCACTGTGTAGTTTTTCCAGTTGGTTGTGTCCGCCCCCTGCTCGTCTCCATGGAGATGTCATTGGCTTGTCTGGAATTTCCCAAAGTAAAGCGTTAAACTTGTCGATCCAGCATTTATTCAATTGCAGATGTACATTTTTTACAGTGTGTGGGGTGGCCTCTCCTCGGATCTGACCTGTAACTGTCTCCACATTTAATGCTATACCGTGGGACATTCCTGGTAAAGCAATAACATCTCCATGGCGACAAGAAGCCGATTGTACGCACACTCCATGGTGATGAAAAACGGGCTATAAACACAGTGTAGAAAAGCTGCATAGTTCAACTTTAAAATGTTTGCTTATCTCAGGGGGGTGCTCAACATGTATGTGTATGGCGGATTGTTCATCAGTTACCGTGGCGACCCAATGCGCATATTAGGTCTGCGAACTCAAGAGAAAAAAAAAAAATCAAAATGAATTTAGACTAAGATTTAACTCATTTTCAGGAGCTTGCGGTCAATACGAACTGTCTCCATGTTTAAAGCTACACTGTGGAACATTCCTGGTAAAGTAATAACATCTCCATGGAGAGCGGGGTCGCCTCTCCACAGATCCGACCTGTAACTTTGGTCTCCATGAATCTAGAAAGGTTTGAGTTCCATGGAGACGGGACAGATGACAGACGCTTCACCACAAAAGTTCCATCATGCATCTTTAAATCTCTGGGGTGTTCACCATGTATTTGTATGGCAGGATTGTTCATCAGTTACCGTGGCGACGCGACGCACATATTAGCAACGTTGCCGAAACATATTTAGGTCTGTGAACTCAAGAAAATACAAAATGGATTTAGATTAACAAATTTTCAGGAGCTTGTGATCAATACGAGGTGTCTCCATGTTTAATGTTATATTGCGGAACATTCCGGGTAAACTGATAACATTTCCATGGTGACAAGAAGCAGGCTATAAACGCACTATAGAAAAGCTGCATAGTTCAACTTTAAAATATTTGCTCATCTCTGGGGGGTGTTCAGCATGTATGTGTATGGCAGATTGTTCATCAGTTACCGTGGCGACCCAATGCACATATTGCACATAAGTCTAGTCTACAGGTCATTTATTTTAAGATAACTTGCTGCTTGGACAGATAATTTCACAACTTTTAAGTCATTTTCTGATAGATTTAAGCATTTATATCTTAAATTTTGGCCAAGCTTTTTGCTCCACCGCGTTTTTAAACTCCACACAGCTTCACTCGAATCATTTGGATCATTTTTTCTGCTCTGGAACTGTCCAGTCGTCCACTGAACTAAAGCTAAAACGTAGCGTAAACTTGAAAAACTACCGCTCCACCTTCTATCGCGAGGTGGAACAGAACGTTTTGAGCTTTGGAAATATCGACAGAGTAATAATAAAAGCGTGAAGAACATTAAACTTTGTACCAGATTTAGTATCTCGTCGACCGTCCCTGTAATTACAGAGATATTATAAACAATTCTGACATTTAAAACGCAAATTCCACTGAAGGGTTCTGACCTCTCCTCCATTTCGGCGTTAAACAATGGCCGGTTTTGAGTGCCGTGAGCCCATTCCTGACCGCGTGTGTAAAATACAGTGGGCGGGCTGCTGATTGCATTGTGTTGTATTGTATTGTGTGGTATTGTGTGGTATTGATTTGAATGTACAGCGATGCCAGAGGGACAGGAGGGTGTGAAGTGAATGGAAACTGAATGCAGAGGGTCAGACCGGGTCAAACTGCACCAGAGTTATGTAACCTTTCAATAATGGCACCACTTTCTTGAGGCTATTGTTAAAAAAATATGATACATTGGTTTGTATATACTGATACGGCGTTGAACTTTGTGCGGGTTTTTGTTCTGTGTGGAAGAAACAAACAAAGACAAACAAAAAACAAAAGAACCAGCAAAAAAGCAACATTAAAGGGGAACTCCGGCACGTTTGAAGCTACAGTTTGTTGCTAGAAGTGGTGGAATTCTGTCAGAAGCCAAAAAACGGCACAGATCAGTGTTTCCTCAGTGGAGATCTCACTGTGGCAGTGAGTCTGTCAAGGCAACAAACTAGTGTAGTGATGGGGGCAAGTTCTGAACTTCCACGTAAAACACCAATTTGCTTCACACTGAAGAAGCTTAACACCACTTTAACCCATCTTACAACAGCCACGAGTCTAACAAACAAAACGCTCTGCCTGGTTCACTCATTAGTGTCTGGAAACGTTAGAAAACAACTTTATAAGCAGCCTTAGCATTAGTTTGATGATTTCCCACTGCACATGTGAAAGCCCAAAAGACTCGATCCCCGATGTCGTTTCTAATCCCATTTATTTATGAGTGAATTATATTTTTTGAAAGCGCTGTGGTTAATTATTCAAATCATCACCACAATATTGCAGAGCCAGCATGGACAGGCATTGGGTTTGGGTTGGTGCTTTCTCGCTTTTACACTCGATCCTTCTGTTCTGACCCCGAGCTGAACTCTCGCTCTGAAATCACGCGGGAGTTTGTTGTTGCAGGAAGAGATGCTCCACGTTATTAGCTAGTAGCCTCCAGAAGCAACAAGTGACGGATCGACTACTGACGGCGAAGAAGAAGAGAAACTGAAAGTTGTTGAAAGAAAATGGTTCGGGAATGTGTTTTTTTTTAGCATTTTTCAAAAAATATAATTCACTCGTAAATAAATGGGATTAGAAACGACATTGACTTTCACATGCGCAGTGGGAAATCAACAAAGGTAATGTTAAAGCTGCTTCTGAAGTTGTTTTCTAACATTTCCAGACACTAATGAGTGAACCAGGCAGAGTGTTTTGTTTGTTAGACTCGTGGCTGTTGTAAGATGGGTTAAAGTGGTGTTAAGCTTCTTCAGTGTGAAGCAAATTGGTGTTTTTCGTGGAAGTTCAGAACTTGCCCCCATCACTACACTAGTTTGTCGCCTTGACAGACTCACTGCCACAGTGAGATCTCCGCCGAGGAAACGCTGATCTGTGTCGTTTTTTGGCTTCTGACAGAATTCGACCGCCTCTAGCAACGGACTTTAGCTTCAAACGTGCCGGAGTTCGATTTTGGCTGCGATTTCTTCTCCCCGTCTTCTCTCGTGTGCGATTTCGTAACCACCAAACTTCAGCAATGCTACGATAAAAACCAGTAAAACAAAGCATTGTGATGAGGAAACTACATTATAACATATATCAGAAAATGGTGTCATATGAGCCCTTTAATTCTATCAAGTTTTAAAGTTTTTAGCCTTGAATACTTACAGAAAAGTCGTCTCTAATCACCTCTATTCAAACGCAAATGACTCCAGATGGGTCTATAAGCACCTCCAGCTCCCTGGACTCAGACTCCTAATCACAGACCGTCCTTGCATGATTTCATGTATAGAAAATGTGATGTTTTTATGATACGGGTGCATTTTGATCAAAGCGTGGAATCACGCCACATATTTTATTTTTGGCCCTGTTTGAACCATCGAAGCCTCTAAAATGTGAACGCAGGTTTCAGAGAATGTACACAAGAGTCTTTTGTGCACATATTTTCACATGTTTGAAATGAAAAGGTGGTTTAAAAGGAAGATGGCCTTTACTGCGAGTAGCAAAAGAAAGATTTAATAACCTGTTCACCCACGCTCCCACATGACAGTCCTCCATAAATGTACAAAAACATGGCACATAACTGTCCTCTACAACTTCACAAAACTGTGCAGGAGTTTCATTGCCGGACAGCGCTCTGAAAGGGAAGCGAAGGGGCTGTACATGATTTTTTTTCATTACTTCAAACCTATAAAAAACAAAACTAATTCACCTCATTGTTGTTTTCTGACTGTATCATGTCCCTCCCCTTTAATTTGGCTTATAAGGACCACTACAATTAAGGTTATCTGTAGTATTTTCTGTAGTTTGATGAACATTTTTAGTGGAGAGAGGTGGAAAGCAAATCAGAGAGAAAATTGAAAAATGTAGATTTCAGGCAAAAAGGCCCAGTCCTGCCTCAAACTCGCCATGTTTACATGATGCTTTGTAATAGTTAATTGTTCTGATTTAAATAGTTCAAAATTAAAATGTTTTCCTTCGAGTTTACACGGAAAGCACGTTAAACCGTCTTTATTTAATTTCATTTATCGTCTGGGGGTGGGGAAGGTTCTGATCGGACAGCGACACAAACATATTTACGTCTTTGTGAAGAAAACCCACACTTCAGCTGCTCCCGGCTTTTCCGTCATCTCAGTTTGTCGTTTCGCCGCCGACACAAACACGATCCGAACTTTTCCCGGGGTCGTTCCGGTGATAATGAAGCAGCAGCTGGAGAATTCTGTCCTCAGGCTTTCCGTCTGTGAGCTGAGGAGGAGAAGGGAAGAGTGTGGGAGAAGGAGGAAGAAGACAAACTGAGTCTGAGACTCTCACACCTCAGCCCACTCCCACATCCCGCTCACAAATCCAAAGAGACGTGGAGGAAAAGTCCCAAGAGACGACTGGAGGAGCCGGATCGAAGGCGACGCAACGAGCACCAACCACCGGGATTATTTCTCAGAAGAATAAACGTTTACATGATCGAGGAATAAATGAATTCAGCTTTAAAATCGGAATAAACCACCCACTTACTTCGGAAATAAGTTTAATTCCGAATAATCATTTTCATTATGAAGTGTTTACATGGACTTTTTAAAGCGGAATTCATTTTTATTCAGGTTTAAATGACTTTTATTCAGAATTAAAGCTCATGTAAACGTGGCAAGCGACAGGTTTGGCTCATGCCTGGTGCAGAGAGAGATGATCGTCTACATGATGTTTTTACGTGTTTATTTAGAAGGACAAAAAGCAGTCATTGTGCATAATCACCGTCATGTCAGAGGGTTAGAGCGTTGCCGAGGGAGACGCAAAAACACAGCGAATCAGGATCTCCGTTTCTGTAACCACGGGGATTATACTCTGGGATCTTTTAGCTTTTAGCCATGTAATAATTTAAAGGTGATCCATACGACTTTACTCGTGAAGGGTCTGGCACCTGCTTGTTTTCAGATGTTGGTTAAAGGTTTGCATGGTCCAGAGTATAGATTATATATTAATTTGATCTCCATGGCCTAGTTACAGGTCAGATCTGTGGAGAGGTGACCCTGCGCACAATAATAATGCACAAAATTCAACGTGTTTTTGAGCTTTTTTGCTAAAACTTAACTTAAAGGCCCATTCCCCAGCGTGATTCAACGGAAATAGAAGGTTAAAATCACACTTCAGAACATTCCCCATGGATATAGCTACGTTTAATGCCATACTGTGGAATATTATTATGATTTCCATGGAGACGAGCAGGGTGGGACATAATAAGAGTCAGGTTTGTGGAGATGCGAGGCCAAACGGAGTAAAGACGCATGTTTTTCAGGGAAATGAGCACAACTAACGTTTATTTTTTGCTAAAATTGTTCCATACTGTGGTTTTAAAACATGCCAAAAACTGAACAAAAAATAACTTTAAAACACGCTGATAATGTTTAATTTCCCTCTTTTTCCAGATCAAAAGTGCAAAGAGTGAGCAGGAGGCCGAGGAGCTGCTGCTGCGGAGTCTGCAGTATTTGGAGAGATACGTTTACCTCATTCTGTTCAACACCTACCTGCACCTGGAGAAGAAGGACTCATGGGGGCGCTCTTTCACACAGTGGATGGAGCAGGTAAGAGCATTTTAAGTCTACATTTTTACCATCAAATTATCTTTTTGTTGATCACATAGTACCCATCAAAAGTCTGGACTCAACATCTCATTCGGTGTTTATTTTTTCTTTATTTTTACTACTGTGAGTGGTGAAAATGGGGTTATTGGTTAAGACAAGAGGCCAGATATTAAAACAAAATAATCACAATACCGTATTTTCCAGTCGCACCAGCCAAAAAATGCAGAATGAAGAAGAAAAAAAAACATATATAAGTCGCACTGGATGATAAGTTACATTTTGGGGGGGAAATTTATTTGATCAAATCAGACACCAGGAACAGACATTTCATCTAGAAAAGCAAATTATAGTAATGACACTAGAACAGAGAAGAACAGGCTGAACATGCGTCTGGTGAGTTCACGTCACATATGAACAGTTATTCAGAAAAACTAGAGCAGAAACAACAGAACAGAAGTTTACCAAACTCTCCGTCTCGCTCCAAATCACTAAATCCACTGAATTCGACGTCGGTGTCACTTGTGAGCAACTCCGCTAACTCCAGCTAAATCCACCTTTTAATCCGTGATTAGCTTTTGTTTTCTTCATTGCAGTTCGAGTTTCCTCCGTTTTTCTCCATCAAACACAAGTTTCTCTCACTCCAAACTTTCTTTCTGCTGCTCGATCGGTCTCTACCACCGCTCCGCAGACGTTTCCGCTGCTCCGCTCAATATAAACACTGAGTAATAATGTGTTTAATGCAGCTTTGTGCACATTTACATATATAGTATAAGCGCTGAAAAAAACAACAGATTGTGCATTGATGCAGTGAAGCTTCTGTCGGACTTAAAGGACCAGATTCAGTGGATTATTCACAGTCTGGACAAAATAAAGTCTCCACCTGGATTTTCCTGAGCGAACAGGTCCGAGGTGCTGCAGCTGAAGTGACAGTGGTGCAGGAGGAAGAGCCTGAGGCGGAGCAGATACTGGCGCGCACAAGCCTAGAGCGCCCCCTCGTGGCCGTCAGGGTGAAAATAACCAACATGTGAACTTGTATCTCGCTGGTCGAAACACGTTGGCGTCGCTCGATGTGATAAAGGACTTTTAATGTCTTCAGTCGGTGCCTCGGGTTTGCACCTCGTTTTTCCACGAAGGGCTGTTTCCTGTTTAGATGTGACATTATAGATATATACACCACCATGAAAAAAAGTAATTTTACCCACTCTACACTGTTCAGTTTCCCCCTCAGAACGGTCCACATGTTCTTTTGGGGAGTTCTCCACAAAGTAATTACAGAACAGCTTTCAAAAAATACAAGTTTAAGTTAGTTTTAGGGTGTGTTTTTTGATATTTTGCCGTCACCGGAGCTCGTTCACGTGTCTGTGTGGACTTTTAAAGCGGCCACTTCAGCTTCAGGGCCACAGCTGGTGAAGCCATCGCTCACACGGTTATGGAGTGGACACAATAGAACCTCGCGAGGCTCGTAAATACCTCAAGGACAATTCAGAAGGAGCTTTGGCAACACTTTTACAATAATGTATTCCCGTTTTTCGATTTAAACTCCAAATGGGGAAAAACGTGCGGCTAAAAAACTAAAAATATCATGGAAAAGTAATATTTTTTTTTGTCGTTTCTCATTTCAGAAACTTGTATATTATAGAGGCTCAGATTTCACTTTTCAACAGTTTATTTCTTTCATTTTTGTGGTTATGACGAATAAATAGATTTCGTGCATTGTGTAACTTGCAGGTTTGGAGGTCTGTCACTTGCTTGTCTCTATGGATACGTGTTTTCTCTGCCTGGAATGTCCCACAGTGTGACTTTAAACAGCTCTACTTTACATTTATTCGAGCACACGTGGTTTTATAGCTCAAAAATACGTGGAAAAACAGACATTCTGACTGCGAGCGGAGTCGCCGCTCCACAGATCTGACCTGTAACTTGGTCTGGTTTGGTTTGCATGAAGACAGAAAGGTTTAATGCCGTACTGTGGAACATTCCAGACAAACATCTCCATGGAGAAAAGCATTTGGCGGACCCTCTACCAGAAAATTACACAAATGCACCTTTAAGTTTAATTAATAATTTTGACTTTCCGAAATAAGTGACAAAAAATATAGAACTTTTTCATGATATTCTAATGTTTTGATAGACTTCTGTATGTATATTTATTATTATTTATGAGAAATAATAGTAAAGGTGCACTGTGTAACTTTACTTGTCTCCATGGAGATGTTATTGCTTTACGTCCAACATCCCAAACTGCCATTAAACTCTCCAGTCTCCTTAGAAACAAGCGGTAGCCCAATTTACAGGTGAGATCTGTGAAGAGGCGACCCCCCCTTCCCGCACACAGTCATAATGCAGGTTTTTTAAGGTATTTTTGAGCTATAGAAACACTGATAATTCAATTAATGCGTCTATAAGTTTAATATCATATTGTGGAACATTACAGGCAAAGCAATACAGGGTTCCCACAGTGTCTTAAAAACTCTTAAAAGCGTTGAATTTATGAATTTGGAAATACCGCCTTAAAAAACCTGAAAAAAGTCTTAAATTTTTATATCTGGGTCTTAAAATGTGTGCAGTTTCTAACTTCTCCGTATCACATTTCTCCTCAAAAGTTGAATTCGTCGAGCGCCATTATTTGGTTAAATAACGTCGCCTAAATAAATAAAATAAAACGCAACGCAGCACCGGGTCCTGGTCTGTTTTTTTTCCCACTATTTCTGCACCAGAACTCTTCATTTAAGCAAAGACACTTGTGATTCGATATATTGTGATGCTCCACGATGTTATTGTGAGACCTCTGACGATACGACATCACCATATTTACGTTATTGTTACATCCCTGCTATGCACCTTTAAATCAGCGCGGATTATTTTGTACTTGTCAGTGCGTTTACGTGAAATGGTGAAGGCGTTTCTCCCACAAACATGTTTAAAATTCATAAAGCGTTTTTTTCCACCAACACACAACACTTCCCAAACGGTCACTCTTAGACGTCCTCGTTCCGTACTCTCCGTCTGAGTTTTCTTCACGCTCGAGCAGAAGTCGCCCGGTTTCGCGAAAGGCCGAGCGTCTGATTTGTCGGCGCGTCGGACAGCGGCTCAAACACACAAACCAAACAAATAAAAAGCGGAGACACTGAGCAGAGTTGTGCCATGGCGACGGGGGAACTTTCCTCCGGGTTTGTTTAAAGTCATAACGGAGCGGAGAGTCTGTTCGTGGCTTTTTCCTCAGCTTTTTCCCCCCCTTCAAAAGAGGCAATATTTAAAACCCTTTACCGTCTGTTATAGTTTTTCTTTAATAGTTTGGAGTTTTACATATTTAAATGATTTTTCTCATGTAATTAAGTGCTTTAAAAGTCCTAGATTACGCTAAATTGACTCTTGTGAGGTTTGAGCCGTTGTTTCCTTCTCAAAAACAGACCTGGAATTGTGTGTTTTATTTTTCATTCACACATGTTAAACACACAAATTCTGCATATTTAGAGTTCTTTTCTCAATGGAAAACGCTGGAAATTAATTGCTAATCGCTATGGCAACAGTTGTCATTCATCATCACCCTGTGTATTCAGTACAGTGTCTCTTCCTACAAGGCAATAAGATCTTGACAAGACATTTAAAAGGGAAAAAATAGCATTTCTACAACTATATAACATCAAATATACCTTGACTTTTAAGTACAATTTAGTTTAAGGCAAATAAACTGCAAAAATCTAAGCTGTATTTGGTACTTTAATTTAAAGAAATTACTTGAAACTCAAAACACTTGCATAAGATTTGCCCGTCCTTGACTCTGAGTCAAAATGCTCCGTTCCACCTTGTGATGTCATGAAGCGGTAGTTTCCCAGTGAACAGCTCCTTTTACCTTTAGCTCAGCGATTAGAGTGCAATTAGAGACCTGAAATCATCCAAAAGATTCTCGTGAAGGTGTGTGGAGTTTAAAAACACAGCGGAGCGCTTCCTGTATCACCCCATGACATCACAAGGTGGAACGGAGTGTTTCAGTGTGCAGGGTTTGTGCGTTAAACACGTGCGAATGAAACAAAACGCAAACTCCAGGTGTGTTTGTGACGAGGAAACGACTTCATAACAGCAGAAAATAGCGTAAAATGGACCCTTTAAACCTGGATAAAAATCAAGATCGTGTGAGGGCATCAGGCTTAAAATTTAGACAGAACATTTATTTATTTTTCAACAAAATCCACGCAAAATCAGTTTCACCATCTGCTCCTGTCTGTTTATTTTTTAACTCGTGAGCATCTGTCTGTACAGGTGACGCTCTCCACACACCTGAGACTTTTCATTTCTGTTTTTCCAAATCTCCGACAAAACCCGGACGCGATTTTAAACCCTCGAAATAAGCCCGAATCCTCTTTGTTTTTGCTGTTCTGCTTGTTCATTCCAATGCGCATGAAAATGAATTCTCCGTGGAGTATTTTCCTCATTTTTTTAATCGATTTTCGCATCGATTTTCGCCGTGGCATCCCAAATATGAGCAGGGACGAGGGCTGGAAAAACACCGTCTGTGAAGTATGCGGCTCACTGGGGACTTGTTGTGAAAAGCAAATATATGAGGTTCAGTGGAGCGGCGGTAATGACTAAGTACGGGGCTACAGAATGTGAATATAAACGCAAAAAGACTCAAAATATAAAGGCGCAGTGTGTAACTTTCTTGTTTCTGCCATTGCTCTGCTTTAAACAGCTCTACTTTACATTTATTCAATTGCAGGTGGTTTTATTGCTCAAAAATACCTCGAAAAACCACATTCTGACTGTGAGCGGGGTCGCCTCTCCACAGATCTGACCTGTAACTTGGTCTGGTTTCCATGACGATGAAAATGGAAAGGTTAAAGGCTCTTTTTTTGGTATTTTGCGGTATTTATTTTTACTTAAAGGGCCCATATTACACCATTTTCTGATCTATATTATAATGTTTCCTCATCACAAACGGACCTGGAGCTGTGTTTTGTTTCATTCGCACACGTTTAACGCACAAATCCTGCGTATTTAGGCATTAGAAGTTCTTCTCTCAAACAGAAAACGCTCTGTTCCGCCTCGTGATGTCATGTGGCGATACAGGAAGTGCTCCAGTGTGTTTTTAAACTCCGCACACCTTCACTAGAATCATTTAAGTCATTTCAACGCTGGAATTGCCGATTTTCTCTACCGAACTAAAGGTAAAAGGAGCCGTTAGCTTGAAAACTACCACTTAATGACATCACAAGGTGGAACAGAGCATTTTGAGCTTTGGAGATGTAGACAGACGAATAATAAAGAGTTACTCAAACATGTGAATGAAAGAAAACATAACTCCAGCCCTGTTTTTTTTTTTGTTGAGGAAGAAACGACATTATAACACGGCTAAAACCTCACAAGAGTCCATTTTGTGTAATATAGAACATTTAACGCACTTATTTACCTGAAAAAAATCATTTAAATATCTAAAATTTATGCATTTTTCAGATTATTTCTATTATTTAGCGCATGTTTTCCCAACACTAACACACTTCAGACATTTCTAGCAACTCTACTTACCACAAAACCTCGAAATTATGTAACAGAATTTGCATTTTAATGATTTTCCTTGTTTAAAAAAAAACCTACGGAGAATCAATTTACTATTACAACACCCGGGAGCGCAACTCAACTCCGCTTTATTTCACGCAACTTGGAAAATCTGGAGCGTTTCTCGACATCTCATGAATATTTAAACCCGTTGTCTTGACTGTTCTTGCTGCGGGGCGAGTTATAATGAAATCGATTCGCCCCGGAGGACACGTTTAGGCGCCATCTTCGTTTGTGTTTAAGCCGGATGCCCTGGAGTGTAGTTGTTAGTCTAAATCGGCAGATAAGCCTGGGACCTTAGTGGCCAATTAGGAAGAAGTGGAGAGCGGTTCAGCTGAGAACATGAAAAAAGTGGAGAACTAAACAAAAAGAGGAGCTTAAAGATGTGCGGGAAGGTCAAAAGTTTAGGAGTTATTCGTGATCGTGAGCTTCGCTTTGAGCCACACATCAGGTCCATCACAAAATCTGGTTTTTATCAGCTAAAAAATATGGCCAGAGTCCGACCACTTCCCTCTCCAGCCTGTGCAGAGACTTTAATGCTTTAGTACTTTAATGCTTTAGTACTTTAATACAGGCTTTTATCACACGCCGTGTTGCTCTGCTGTCTGGGCTTCCAAAGAAAACTCCAGCTCCACTACAGATACTACAAAACTCTGCAGACGAGGACCAGGAAGAGAGTTCAGACCTGGTTTAGTCTGGGTTTAGACCTGGTTCAGACCTGGTTCAGACCTGGTTCAGACCTGGTTTAGACCTGGTTTATTCTGGGTTTAGACCTGGTTCAAAGCAGGTCCACAGCAGCTTCATTTTGCTGGACAGCTCTGCAATTTAACCTCATTGAACTTTATTTTGTTTTAGAGCTATTGAAACCACGATTACAAGACATCTATACAGTCTGTTTTAAGACCTGGTTTGGTCTGAGTTTAGACCTGGTTTAGACCTGGTTTAGACCTGGTTTAGACCTGGTTTAGACCTGGTCAGAGCAACTTCATTTTGATTGACAGCCATTGAAGCCTTTCAACCAGACCTGACTTAGACCTGGTTCAGACCTGGTTCAGACCTGGTTCAGACCTGGTTCAGACCTGGTTCAGACCTGGTTTAGACCTGGTTTAGACCTGGTTCACACCTGGTTCACACCTGGTTCAAACTTTTCAAACATTTTGTTTGACAGCTATTGAAACCTTTATTTCAAAGTTTCCAAACAGTCTATTATGACACATTTTAAGACCTCGTTTGGACCAAGTTTAGTCCTGGTTCAGACCTGGTTTAGTCTGGGTTTAGACCTGGTTTAGACCTGTTTCAAAGCAGGTCCAAAGCAACTTCATTTTGATGGACATCTGTACAGTTTGACCTCATTGAAGCCTTTTTTATAAGGTTTCCATTTAGTTTATTATGATACATTATAAGACCAGGTTTAGACCTGGTTTAGACCTGTTTTAGACCTGGTTCAGACCTGGCTTAGACCTGGTTCAGACTGGGTTCAAAGCAACTTCATTTTGATTAACAGCCATCGAAACCTTTATTACAAGGTTTCCAAACAATCTATTATGACACATTTTAAGACCTGGTTTGATTTGGGTTTAGACCTGGTTCTGACCTGGCTAAGACCTGATTTAGTCAAGGTTTAGACCTGGCTTAGACCTGGCTTAGACCTGATTTAGTCAAGGTTTAGACCTGGTTTAGACCTGGTTTAGACCTGGTCAGAGCAACTTCATTTTGATTGACAGCCATTGAAGCCTTTCGACCAGACGTTGTTTAGACCTGGTTTAGTTTGGGTTTAGACCTGGTGTAGTTTGGGTTTAGACCTGGTTTAGACCTACTTCAGACCTGTTAAGATCAGCTCTAAATCTGGTTGAGATCCTGCTGAGAGCCGCTGTAAGTGACGGCTCTAGACGTGACCCAGTTTGAATAAGTCTCTGTTCTTTCTCGTTAGAATGATCCATGGTGAGTAAAAAGGATTAAGGACATAGTGTAATTATACAGATCTTCTATAAATTAATTTAACACGTCTATATTCAGTGTGTGGCCTGTGGCATGTGTCAAGTCCAATTTACGTCACATATGAAGTCCACAAGGCGTTAAGGTTTAATTACAGTACTTACATTTAAGCCTATTATATCTCAAGACTATTATAATGTGTCTTATATTGTGTTTCGTTCATATTAAAGATGTACTAGGTAACTTTCCTGGTGGAGGGTCTGTCACCTGCTTGTCGCTATGTGATGTTGTTGCTTTGTCTGAAATGTTCCACTGTACAACATTAAATACATTTATCTCCATGAGGTCAAATTTACAATAAAAATGTGTTTTTCAAGTTTTTTTTTTGTTTTTTTTTGTTTTTTTGAGAAATAAAACACTGCTTTAGATTTGGTTTAGTCCTGGTTTCAAACTGGTTCAGTCCTGGTTTAGTCCTGGTTTCAAACTGGTTCAGTCCTGGTTTAGTCCAGGTTTAGTCCAGGTTTAGTTCTGGTTCAGTCCTGGTTCAGTCCTGGTTCAGTCATGGTTCAGTCATGGTTCAGTCCTGGTTAAGAAGTGGTTCAGTCCTGGTTTAGTCCTGGTTTCAAACTGGTTCAGTCCTGGTTTAGTCCAGGTTTAGTCCAGGTTTAGTTCTGGTTAAAAACAGCTTGATTTTAATGATTTTCTTTGCTTACATTGAGTATTATCGTGCGTTATGGTGGTTTGTTCAAAGCAACTTCATTTGGACTGACGGTTATTGAAGCCTTTATTACAAGGTTTCCATTAGGGTTGGGCCGTAATACGGTAATACGGTAATACGGTATACCGAGGTATCAAAAAGTAGAAACGGTATCAATTTCATCACCGTCATTAAAAAAATCTGCATAAGGACCTGAAACCACAGCAGGACTTTCTCCCCTCCGCTCTCTCTCCTCTTCAGACGTCGTTCCGCTCGGAGATTTCCATCCACCCGCAGCGAGGAAGAAGAAAAAAACCCTGACTGACACTTCGTGGGCGACGTTGAGCCCAAAAGTTTGTGACGGAGACGTTTTATTGAAGCCGAGAGTCGAGAGGGGACGAGGCGCTGAAGAGGAGAAAGTTCCCGCTCGAGGGCGAAGTCAGACTTTCACGGGGGAGACTGTAACTTCTCCGAGTGCCGAGAGCGCGGGTCTGTCAGATACAACATGCTGCAGTGGGAAATATCACACGCCGTGGACTGTCGCCTTTTACTTTTTACTCCAGAATCTGCCTCTTCTGCGCTTTTCTTGTCTCGGCGAGTCCCAGATCATTAAACGGAGGGAGATACGCGCTGGAGAAGTTTGGTTTGATCAGAACTTGTGCCTCGTCTTCAAATATAAAGCTGCTGTTCTGTTTCTGAATGGTTTAGGTGCAGCTACAAAAAAAATACCGTAAACCCCGGTAAAATGCTGAGAAGGTTTAACGGTATCAAAATTTGGATACCGCCCAACCCTAGTTTCCATACAGTCTATTATAAACCTCCGCCCCATCAAACTCAAACCTACACAAAAACAGTAGTTTGTGCTTCGTTTGTGCTGCAAAAAGTTTCGTTGCGATTCTGGTTCTTAAGATATTTGCAGTTTTATTTTGGGCCGATGACGTCGTCCAGAACCTCAGAATGTGAAACAGCCTCAAAACAGGAAGAAAATTATAGAAAATGTTTTAATTTTGTTTGTGCTGTGACAATTTTCATTTGTGCGAGTTTATTTCTAAAATTGTTATTTATTATTTCTGCTGTAATTATAGGAAGTCATTTCCGCTCAGCTGACGGCGACAAACACCACAAAACTAGTGGCAAAAACGGTCTCAGGCTGTGGAACAGTCTGTAACAGTTTTTAGTAATTTTCTTTTGATTCATATTTTATATAATAACACAGACTTTTCCACAGCCTGAGATCATTTTTGCCACTAGTTTTGTGGAGTTTCGCTAAAGTCGCCGCCGTCAGCTGAGCGGAAATGACGTCCTATAATTACCGCAGAAATAATAAGAAATAATTTTAGAAATAAACTCGCACAAATGAAAATTGTCACAGCACAAACAAAATACAAACGTTTTCTATAATTTTCTGCCTGTTTTAAGCTCGATTTAACATTCTGAGGTTCTGGACGACGTCATCGGCCGAAAATAAAACTGCAAATATCTTAAGAACCAGAATCGCACAAACAAAACTTTTTGCAGCACAAACAATTGACAGTTTTTGTGTAGGTTTGAGTTTGATGGGGGCGACTTCACGCAGGTCTATTATAATACATTTTAAGGCCTCGTTTAGACCTCAAAGCAACTTGATTTTGATTGGCAGTGATACAGTTTCACCAGTCTCTTATGACACATTTTAAGACTATAGAAAGAGTTAATATGGTGAAACATTTCAGACAAAGCATTTGACGGACCCTCCACCAGGAAATCTACACAATGCACCTTTAAAATATAACCTTGTGGCCGTTGGTGGTCAGAAACGAGGACGTATAACGGCAGTAATGGCCTATAGCTTCTTATAGTCATTGGATTTCTCTAAAGCACAGCTGGATGCAGGAAATGAGCGAACCATTTGGCTGCATAAATCATTGTGCAGGAGGTTTTGAAATGGCTCTATAATGTCCACTGCATTATACCGTCTGCATGGGGTCTTTTATAGTTTAGACGTCGACATGATCTGAGATACACGGGGGTTTTGCATCAGTTCAGATTTCAGCCTTCTGGTTTCTCATTGATGTTATTTCCTCATCACAAACAGACCTGGAGTTGTGTTTTCCATCCATCTTCTCCCGCTTAATCCGGGAATCTCATAGCACCTGACCCCCCCCCATGAACCCCTCTGCGGGTGGAGCCCACAGGAGGGTGGACGTCATGGGGGAAACCGGAGCACCCGGAGGAAACCCATCCATGCAAACTCCACACAGAAAGGCCCGGGGATCGAACCCGCAACCTTCTTGCTGTGAGGCATGAGTGTTGCCACTCAGCCACCGTGCTGCGGAGTTGTGTTTTGTTTCCTTTAATACACAAATCCTGCGTATTTAGGCTGAGTTCTTCTCTCAAACTGAAAAGTGGAAGTGCGCAACTGTGTTTTTAAACTGTATACACCTTCACTACACTCATTTCTACTTGACAACTACCACTACATGACATCACAAGGTGGAACAGAGCATTTTGAGCATTGAAGATGTAAACAGACAAATGAAAAGGATCACGAATGAAGCAAAACACAACTCCCAGGTCTGTTTTTGACGAAGAAACATTATAATGTGACTTAACATTCACAAAACTCAATTTTGGAACCTTTAAAATGTACTAAATGTTGATTATAATGTAAAAACAAACTGAAAATCATGATCGTAATACCTAAAAATGCACTAGTGGAGTGTCTGGACCTGCTTTTTTCCATATAATAATAATAATGATATATTTTATTCATTAGGCGCCTTTCTGGATACTCAAGTTCGCCAACACAAACAAATTAAATCCGATTAAAACATACAGTTAAAAGTGGGACAGTGTTTAATTGATTGATTGTATTTAGTATTGCATTTTATTAGTATTTAGTAGGACGGTCAAACGACTAATTTTTAAATCTTGATTAAGCTCAGAAATTCAATACAACTGGACTTATTTGAGGGTTTACGGATATTTATTTTACGCTCAGCTACAGCCAAATATGCACAGATTTTCCGAATACGCACGGATTTCATTCCTACGCACGCGAATGGTTCTGACGGCTAACTCACTCCATACGTGTCGTGCTGTGTCGTGCCGGTAGTGTCGTCAAAAAGCCCTATTAGACTAGACGTACTTCGGTGGTGCTGAATCTCTGCTGGACACAGGCTGCATTTAACTCTTAACTTGTCAATTGTAGCGTCTGGAAGTTTTTTTTAAAAGTCAAATAAACCGTTCAAAAGTCCAGAAGCTCCTCTGTTTCTCCGTCACGGCGGTGAGTTTACTGAAGCACGACGCTCTGCAGCTCGAAAGCGAAACAGCCAGAGGAGCCGCCTGACGAAAAGTCGGCGAACTCTAACTGCGAGTAAAAAACAAACAAAATCATCACGTTTTTAGGAGGGACAAAAGGCTGGCGAACTCTAATTGCAATTTAAAAAATATATCGCATTATGGATTTAATCTAATTAATCTAGTCGCGATTAATGCGTTAACGTTGACAGCCCGAGTATTTAGTAAAGTATTAGACACTATTTTAATTGATTGTATTTATTTGACCTACAGTCAGCTATTCTTCCTGGACACCTAATCTATGTGGCATGTTTTGGGTTGATGGAGCCCGGAGGAAACCCATCCAGACACGAGCAGAACATGCAAACTCCACACAGATGTATTAGTTTTGCCTGGAATCTTCCGCAGTACGGCATTATTAGACGTCACTATCTCCACGGAGACGACCGGGTGACGCCTCGAGGCTCAGCTGAAGTTCAGATCTGCGGAGAGGCGACTCCGCTCGTAGTAAAAATGCCTGTATTTCATGGCATTTCTTAGCCATAAAAACACAAGTAACTGGATAAAATTCAAGGTATAGATTTAACGCTGCACCGTGGAACATTCCAGGTTAAACGTTACTCAATGAATCTTTAAAGGAACTAAACCTGAATCACTTTTTATTCCCTGTAAAGAGATTCTAGGCGTGATGAGGCTATTAAAAAAATAATAAAAACCACAAGAAATTACCACAGCGGGTTCGGGAATCCACTTTGCAAACTCCATAGGGATTATTGCACATTTGTACGACTCATCGGGCTCCTGCCAAGAGTCATGAGGGAACTGAGCCGACTGCTACTGCAAAACAGAAATGTACACAAAATTTTTTTTAAAAGTGTCTAATTTTGCCCAAAAACTACGACAACTAGACTTTCTACATTTTTTTTTTTCTGGGAGACGCTGTATAAATCGTTTTAACTGTGCACTGTGTAACATTTTGGTTGGTTTTGGTTTTACATTTATTCAGTTACAGGTGGTTTTATAGACCGCAAGCCTACGTCACCCACACTTCCACACGACAGTTCTCCATAAATATACAAAAACATGATACAAAACGGTTTGTTGCATATTTGTGACCCTCGGAGGTGAAGATTAAAGTCGAACAAGCTTTGGATAGAGCAGTGCCAGCAGTTAGCATGTTAGAAAGTTGATGATACCAGCTACAAGCAGCGAGCATCAATCAATAACACATAGTAACCCTGTAGTTTAGTGGCCAGGCTGGCGCCACCTAGTGCCTCCGCTCAGTTTCATTTCTCTCCAGCGACTTTTCAGGAACCAGAAAACACTCGGCGGTTTGCGAGGACCCCAGAAGTTGTATTCGGCGCACCGGCCAATCAGTGAAGAGCTGTGAAGCCGTGAGGTCAAACTCCAGCTCCTCTGGGTCTGTCGTGCAGCACAACAGGAAACAAAGCGTCGAGATGGATGTAAACAAAGCTGCTCATTTTGTTTTGGCAGCGATTCCCAACATAGAGGATTTAAAGCCGGAACAAAGAGAATGTTTGGTGAATTTTATCGAGGAGAAATACGTTATTGCCCTTCTTTCTACGGGATTTGCTGTTGTTCTGGCGATTACTTGGTCACCACTGTGTGTTCCGGCCATAGACCGTATATGAGTGGACTAAGCTACCGCGTTAGCCGCTGCGTGCCAAACAGGAAGTGCTCCAGGCTCTTCCGGCTCCTTCTGTCCCTTTTTCCCATTGGCTTACATTAGGAACTTATCGTCCCTCTCTCCGTAACTGCTGCACTGAGCCTCGTCATTCTGGTCTTAAAATGTTCGTATGAACCCGCGACACATGAGCCTGAAATTTTCATTTTGCTGTTTTTTTCCTAAATCAAGATATGAACATAAATAACGGACCAATCAGACGCCTTCATTCCCCGAAGTCGCTTCCGACGAGCGTTAGCAACAGGTTTGATTGACAGCTAGCGTGTTTCGCTAGCTGTCAATCAATCAGTTCCCTTCCCGCTTTCCTGCCCCGATGGACTATTTTTTAAATAAAATGACAAAATATCTCAATTACAAGAGCTAACGTTACTAGAATCTTAACTAGCATAACTTAACTAGCATAAAGTAAAGTGAATTTCGTTAAATTGCGACTCTATTGTTGTTCGTACTTAACAGAATATAAATCAATGACTTAAACTTACTATTTAAAGTTTGATAATAAAAGCTAAAAGTTTCCTTATTATTCTCAAGAATCACCAAAATACAGCGGTCCGTGCAGGTGCAGAGTATCCACAGACCGTATATATGATGCATCGCAGCTCTGCTCTGAGGAGGGCGGCACATTTAACAACCTAAACCATGATTGGCTCTTGTTATTACTATGATACTTGCGGTCAGATTTCCAAATAAATTCGCTCCTGTAACTGTGAGATCGTGAGCCTCATTTGAGCGACGCTAAACGCTATGGGTGACGTCACACTCACTCAGTCCACTCATATATACGGACTATGGTTCCGGCGCATCACAGACGTCACCACCAAACAGCACCGATTGGTTAAATAAAAAAAGTATCCGCCTACTTTCGAGCGAACGAATCCTAATGCTGCGAGTTCAGATGGTTTCCACGAAGTGAAAACCGGCTGATGAATCAGGCTAATAGTTTAGACAAAGTTACTCAATGTACCTTTAAAAAATACACTGAATTGCAGCAGTTTAGGCCTTTCCTCTCCGGTGCTCTTCCCTGTCGCGTTCATTAGTCACATGTGGTTCAGCGCCGTCGCCTCCACCTCTGCTCGGCTCTGTTTTTCTCTGTACTCCCATGCACGTCTCCTATGGGTGCTCTTATGTAACCGTCTGAGCGAGGGCGCCCTGCTGAGCCCGGCCTTGAGGGTGGACCTGCCCCTCGTTATCTGGGCCATAGTTTCGTGGGCGGTCATTTTGTGAAGGTTTGTCGATCCTTGATTTGATTGACCTCTTTATATTCAGCTCTGTGTTTATTTCACTGTTTTAATGTGATTGGCTCAGTTCCACGGGGGGTAGACTGGATAGAAAGGAAACTATCGTCCTACTTTGATTTTTACAGGCGTTAATATGTATTAATTTTCATTTTAAAGGTGTTACTACCAGATTTTTTTTTTACCATTTTAGAACACAAAAATAGCATAAAAATTGGCTCTTTTGAGCTTTAAATCAAGTTATAATGTTTCCACATCAAAAACAGACCTGGAGTTGTGGTTTGTTTCATTCACATGTTTATCCAAATGATTCTAGTGAAGGTTGTATGGAGTTTAAAAACACAGTGGAGCACTTCCTGTATCACCACATGACATCACAAGGTGGAACAGAGCGTTTTGAGAGAAGAACTCAGCTTAAATATGCAGCGTTTGTGTGTTAAACATGTGTGGGAAAAAAAAGAAAGAAAAACGTGTGAAGAACAAAAAAAAAAACTCCAGTTCTGTTTGTGATCAGGAAACAACATCATAACATAGAATAACAACTAGCATGCTAACAGCACATCTTCCTGGTTCACTGATGATAAAAACACTTTATAATTTGATGCGGACAGTGCAGCAGTTGGAGTTATGTTATGTTTTGACAAATTTGACTTTATTATTATTTTTGAGTGGCTATTTCTATTCTGTTGCTGTTCGTAAACTGGGTGTTGCAAAACTGGAATTTCCTCATCATGGGACAAATAAAGATCCTCTTATCTTACATTCTTACTACGTGAAAATAAATCCTGTACAGCCCCATCATAAGATTGGATGCTGATCCATGGGGAGTAGATCGGTAATACACTAACTGTCCCATCGCGTCTGTGGGCTTTAGTTTGTATTGATTTTAATTTATAAATGTTTTTCTCTTTTGTTGTTTTGTTTTGTGTTATTGATGTGTTCAAACCGTGTATTAGTCTTCAAAAGGTCCAATATCTAAGGTGAGCACAAGGGGAGTAATGATATCCAAGTCTGTCGTCACAGTATGAACCTCGCAGAACGATATTTATTGCGATATCGTGGGGAGGCTCATGATATTACGATGGTTCACTCTGGAAATGTTATAAAACAACTCTATAAGCAGCCTTACACTTCCCTCTGTTGATTTCCCACTGCGCATATATTTTTTGAAAAATGCTAAAAAATACATTCCTGAACCATTTTCTTTCAACAACTTTCAGTTTCTCTTCTTCACCGTCAGTAGTCAATTCTCACTTGTTGCTTCTGGCAGAATCTTTTGGGCTAAAGCTTCTTTTAAAGTTGTTTTCTAACGTTTCCAGACACTAATGAGTGAACCAGGCAGAGCGTTTTGTTTGTCAGACTCGTGGCTGTTGTCAGATGGGTTAAAGTGGTGTTAAGCTTCTTCAGTGTGAAGCAAACTGGTGTTTTACGTGGAAGTTCAGAACTTGCCTCCATCACTACACTAGTTTGTCGCCTTGACAAACTCACTGCCACAGTGAGATCTCCACCGAGGAAACACTGATCTGTGCCATTTTTTGGCTTCTGACAGAATTCAAGCACCTCTAGTGATGCACTTTAGCTTCAAATGTGCCAGAGTTCAACTTTAATGATGAGACACGACTATAACATGATTAAAAGTCTCTTTTAGTTCATGTTTACGTCTGTATAAAATCCAATGGATGAGTTTCTGTTCAGCAGTGTCCCAGTTCCTGCAGAGGTCTATAGCCCGAGAGCCGGAGGACAGATCGATATTTAGTTTAGTGATCCTGGCAGGAGCAGAGAGACGTACAACAGAGTTAAACCACACATTTTTATGAGTTTGTGATCATAGTTTCATAGTCCTGTTTAGGAGTTTGATTTTCAACAAAAAGGTGCATTTGACTAGTTTTCCATGAGAGGGGCTTCTTTAAGAGCTCGCCTGTTGTAGTTCCAGCCAAGTCAATTCTTTACAGTCAGAATGCATTAAAATAAAGGTCAGATTAACGTCTAACTTGAGTTCTAACTTGACTTCAGACAGAGTGGTGCCTCCAGTTACCATCAAAGTCCCAGGGAATGTTGATGACAGCTGCAAAGAATCAAGAAATCTTCTGCCAAGGTCTTCACCGTTTGCCTTATTCAATCTGACACAAAACTTTAAATCGAATCTTTTAGCAGACAAATCGCTCGAGGATTTTGGTGGGTTTAAAAAACGAAATTCCTGTAACGTTTTATATCGATGAAATACGAATGAAAACCCATTAACATCCTGGGAGATTCCTGTGGTTTTCTTTTGGCATCTGTATCGTTATTGTCTCTGGTTTGGACCTCCAGGGAGCCCCTTCCCCCCCCACCCCTCGCCTCCACGTGTCTGCCCCCAAAACCGTGCTCCTCTGGCGGGATGGATGTGCTGACGAAGCCCCTGACACCTCCGCCGTGGCCCAGCTGAGACGCGAGGAAACATGAGTCAGCAGCATCTGTCTGCGCTATCACGGACGCCCACGCACCCAACACGCTCAAGGACATGTGGGGAAGGACTTATTTATTTGGGATTTATTATCATTTTCCATAATAGTTGGATACGTAGGTGTTCGACGGTATTTCCGCAAGAGTCCGTGAGGGAAAAGTCGCCCTGGAGACGAGAAAGTGGGCAATAAACGTCCTATGTGACACGGAAATGACTCTTTTGAGCTTTAATCCGTGTTATAATGCTGTTACCTCCTCCAAAACAGACCTGGAGTTGTGTTTTGGTTCATTCACGCATGTTCGAGTCATCCTGCAACCTCAGAATGCTCCGTTCCACCTTGTGATGTCATGAAGTTGTAGTTTTCAAGTTAACAGCTACATTTTTACCTTTTGTTCAGTAGAGATGGGCAATTCCAGGGTTGAAATGATCCCAATGATTCTAGTGAAGGTGTGTGGAGTTTAAAAACACAGTGGAGCACTTCCTGTGTCACCACAAGGAGGAACAGGGTGTTTTCTGTTTTGAGAGAAGAACCTAAATATGCATTATTTGTGTGTTTTTCATGTGCGAATGAGACAAAACACAACTCCCAAGTATGTTTGTGATGAGGAAACAGCATTATAACATAGATCAGAAAACGCCTCTCCACAGATCTGACCTGTAACTTGATCTGTTTGGTCTCCGTGAACATAGAAAGGTTTTAATGCCACACTGTGGAACATTCCAGACAAAGAAGAAAAGCATTTGACGGACCCTCCACACAATACACTTCAACCTTAAGCTGTTTGTCTGGCATTAAACTTTTACCTTGAGAAACGTGTGTTCTTATAGAAATCAAGCTCGCCTCTCCACAGATCTGACCCGTAACTTGGCGTGGCAGTGGTCGTGTAACCTGCTTGTTTCAATGGCGATAAATATATGTATTTATTGTCTATTTGATGGGGACAGATACAAAAAAACTGTCAAACTAATCTGATGCATGAATCACAGTGTTTATAGCTGTGGCTAATTCACAACACCGGCCCCTGAATGAGAATAATGCCGTACTGTGGAACATTCCAGACATAGTAGGTGGTGGACTATCAGAAAAGTTGTACATTGCACAAAGTAATTTTTTTGCCACATTTGCCACACTTTTATTTTAATTTTTTTACATTTTGGATGCATTTATTGCACTGAAAAATGTACAAAAACAGACTTTTTTACTGCGTCACTGCAAATTTCTCTGATCTGGCCAAGATTTTTGAACTTCTATCAGTTTATTCATCTAGTTCATTATTCATCAAGTTTATTATTGACTTACTAGTTCTGAGACTGCGTCATTCTAGTCGAGAGGTTGTTTATTTTAAGATAATTTGTAAGTAAAATAATCTTGCTGCATGGACGGATAATGTCACTACTTTGAAGTCATTTTATGATCGATTTAAGTGTTTATATCTTAAATTTTGGCCGTGTGTGTGTGCGCGTGTGTTATGTGTGCGTGTGTGTGTGTTATGTGTGCGTGTGTGTAGGTGTGTGTGTGTGTGCGTGTGTGTGTGTGTGGGTGTGTGTATATGTGGGTGTGTGTGTGCGTGTGTGTGTATGTGTGTGTGTGTGTGTGTGTGCGTGTGTGTATATGTGTGTGTGTGTGTGGTGGGTGTGTGTATATGTGTGTGTGTGTGTGTGGTGGGTGTGTGTATATGTGTGTGTGTGTGTGGTGGGTGTGTGTATATGTGTGTGTGTGTGTGTATATGTGTGTGTGGGTGTGTGTATATGTGGGTGTGCGTGGGTGTGGGTGTGTGTATGTGTGTGTGTGTGTGTGTATATGTGTGTGTGTGGGTGGGTGTGGGTGTGTGTATATGTGTGTGTGTGTGTGCGTGGGTGTGGGTGTGTGTATATGTGTGTGTGGGTGTGCGTGGGTGTGTGTGTGTGTGTATATGTGTGTGTGTGTGTGTGTGTGTGTATGTGTGTGTGTTGGTGTATATGTGTGCGTGGGTGTGGGTGTGTGTGTATATTTGAGTGTGCATGTGTGTGTGTTTTTGTGTGTGTGTGTGTGGGTGGGTGTGTGTGTGTATGTGTGTATATGTGTGTATGTGTGTGGGTGTGTGTGTAGGTGTGTGTGGGTGTGTGTGCGTATGTGTGTATATGTGTGTGTGTGTGTAGGTGTGTGTGCGTGAGTGGGTGTGCGTGGGTGGGTGTGTGTGTGGGTGGGTGGGTGTGTGTGTGTGTGGTGCAACCTGCTTGTTTCAATGGAAATAAATAAGATTAATGCCATATTGTGGAACATTCCAGGCAAAGTAGGTTGTACATTAGAAAAGTACATTTTTTGCCACATTTTTATTGTTTTTGCACAGAAAAACGTACAAAAACAGACTTTCTTACTGAGCATCTCCACAAACCCGACTCGTATTGGTCCTGTTTGGCCTCATTTCTTGTTTCCATAGAAATGTTTATTTAAAGTTGCTATTTAAAGGCTCCAAGGTCTGAACTCGAGGAGCAAAACTAAAAAAGAAAGGTACTTTTTAAATAAATATTCAAAAATAGGAATAACTGTAAAAACAAAAACTGGGAAAAATACTACAAAATAACTAAATAAATAAATAAGGTAAGGGAATAAATAAATAAATCTAATAAAAATAATAAAATAAATAAATAAACAAATAAAAATAAACAAATAAATCAAATAAAAATTAAATAAATCTAAATAAAATAAGGTGCCCAAAGTTAACAAATGGGTTTCAGTGTATTCGTAACAACAATTTGTAACTCCTGTAACTGAATAAATGCAAAAAAGATCCGTTTAATGCCAATTATTCACCACAACGAGGCTCTTATCCCATTTTTCTGAGGCCGTAGTGAACAACTGGCATGCTAACTGCGCACTTCCTGATATTTTCACAATAAAACACTTGATAAAAATGCACAAAAACATCAAAATGTTGCTCTTTTGGCTATAATCTTCCACTTATACAGCATAAACTCTATATATCTCTATGGAGAATGTCCCCACGCATGGATTTAACTCCCTGTTCCCATGGCGACGTGTCTGCAGAAGGTTACACGGTGCTGCTTTAGAGGGAGTTCTGTATTTGCGATGGCTCCACGCGCCGGTAGGTCTTATGTAACCGTGTTGATTCGACTGTGGTGCAGCTTTGGTCTCGGCCTGGTGTTTATCCTTTTGCACAATGCTGGCTCGGAGCGCTGTAATTAGCCGCGCAAACAGCATCAAACCTTTGTTCAACTTTCAAACAACTTTCAACAAACTTTCTGCTTCGTTTTAGTTTCGAGATATAAACGAATGGGAAATATCTGAGAGAAGATTTTCCCCACATATTTGAGAAAACTGGAGGTCGACGAGTCTGCAGTGTTCCGTCTGCGTCCAATAATAAACCGCTTTATTGTGCGATAAACGGGACTGTTAGCATGCTAGTTGTAGCTTTATAATCACAGCATAACTCTACACTTACTTTTGCTGTCAGAGTATCAGGAAGTGCGCCGTTAGTTTGTCAGATGTTCACTACGGCCTCAAAATTGTGAGAGATTATAAACTTATGGTGAGTAATTCGGATGCGCGGATCAAAACATGTTTATAAAAGGACACAGGAAAACAAGTTAAGGCTTAAATTATTTTATTGTTTTATATTTTTTGTTATTAATTGTTGATGCTTAAGTTCTTTTGTTTTTAAATGGGAGGAATGAAGGTCCCTTAAAAACCCGTGTTCCCCCAAAAAAAACCAAATAACAAAGGGAAAGACCATCGCCAACGTAAAATAAGGACGATAACGAAAAAACAACCCACAAACTTCTCCTACTACTACTAGTACTATTACTACTGCTACTGTTCCCATGGAGATGTGCCTTGAATGTTCCTCACTGTGGCACTGAACTTGTTTAAATCCATAGAGACCTACAAGTGATGTAACCAGGCCCAGTTACGCGTTAGATCTGTGGGGTATGTGTGTTTTTCACTGTGTTTTTGAGCAGAAAAATGTAAATAATTAAACACTAGACACTAGTGTATATATATTTAATGCCACACTGCAGAACAAACCAGGCAAAGAGATCGCATCTCCATAGAGACAAGCAAGGAGTGAATCTGCCACCAGGAAACAAGGACTAAACCAGGGCCAAACCAGGTCTAAACCAGGTCCAAACCAGGACTAAACCAGATCTAAACTGAGTCCAAACCAGGACTAAACCTGGTCTAAAGCAGGACTAAACCAAGTCGGAATAAGGACTAAACCACATCCAAACCAGGTCTAAACCACGTCTAAACCAGGTCGAAAGCAGGTGTAAACCAGGTCTAAACCAGGTCCAACCCACATCCAAACCGGGTCCCAACTAGGACTAAACCAGGTCCAAACCATGACTAAACCAGGTCTAAACCACGTGTAAACCAGGTCCCAACCAGGTCCCAACCAGGTCTAAACCAGGTCTAAACCAGGTCCAACCCACATCCAAACCGGGTCCAAACTAAGACTAAACCAGGTCCAAACCATGACTAAACCAGGTCTAAACCAGGACTAAACCAGGACTAAACCAGGTTCAACCCATATCCAAACCAGGTACAAACCATGTCTGAACCAGATCTTAACCAGGTCCAAATCAGGACTAAACCAGTTCGGACACTACTGAACTACACTAACGAAAAAACAACCCACAAACTTCCCCTACATTAAATAAAGAACGAAAACAGGACGTCCGGACTCACCAGGGCAAACGGAAATAAGGTTAAGATACCAAAAAAACTAAAGAGGAACAGGAACCAGCGGCGGGGAAACGTGGACACACGATATTTAAAGGTTCTTAGGTGCGAACTCGAGGAGCAAAAGTTTTTTTACAAAAAGGTAAAAAAAAGGTTCAAAAATAACTTGTAAAAACAAAAACTGGGAAAAATACTACAAAAAATGAACAATAAAACTATACAGGGGAAAAACTGGTGCCCAAATGTAACAATCACTGCAAACTGTTTAAACTGAACTAGGCCAGATCTGTGGAGAGGCGAACCCACTCACAATAACAATGCAGG
This sequence comes from Odontamblyopus rebecca, assembly GCA_030686955.1. Lineage (NCBI taxonomy): Eukaryota > Metazoa > Chordata > Actinopteri > Gobiiformes > Gobiidae > Odontamblyopus > Odontamblyopus rebecca. The sequence goes on from CM060671.1 coordinate 6,208,039, forward strand.
TGTTTCGTATTCGTATTTGTAATTCAATAAATGCAAGAGAGATTTGGTTTCATGTCAATTGTTCACCACAATGAATCACGTTTTTCTGAAGCTGTAGTGAACGACTGGCATGACAACTGCGCACTTCCTGTTACTCCTCCCCCCCATTACCCTCCCCCATTGTCTCCAGAAAAAAGGAACTAAACAATAATTGTAGTAAGAAAAAGAAGACGAAGAAGAACATGAAGAACGCAAAGAACATGAAGAACGCAAAGAAGAAGAACATGAAGAACAAGAAGAATGCAAAGAACACGAAGAACAAGAAAACAAAGAACAAGAAGACGAAGAAGAAGACGTACACGAAGAAGAACAAGAAGACGAAGAACATAAAGAACAAGAACATGAAGAACAACAAGAAGAAGAGTACGAAGAAGAACATGAAGAACAAGAAAAAGAATAAGAACACAAAGAACAAGAACAACAAGAACATGAAGAAGAAGAACACGAAGAAGAAGAACAAGAAGAACGCAAAGAAGAAGATGAAGAAGTTGAACATGAAGAAGAAGAAAACAACGAAGAAGACGAAGAAGAACACGAAGAACATGAAGAACAAGAAGAACACAAAGAAGAAGAACATGAAGAAGACGAAGAAGAACACGAAGAAGACAAAGAAGAACAAGAAGACGAAGAACAAGAACAGGAACAACAAGAAGAATAAGAACACAAAGAACAAGAACAACAAGAACATGAAGAACACGAAGAAGAACACGAAGAACACAAAGAAGAACGCAAAGAACAAGAAGAACATGAAGAACAAGAAGAAGAAGAACAAGAAGAAGAACATGAAGAAGAAGAAAACGGCAACAACAACAAACAACACGAAGACGAAGAAGAAGATTAGTTTAAATAAAGTAATAAATACATATCGGGAAAAGAGGGAAATTTGTAAATAAATAAATATATTATATAAATATATATATACATTTCCTTTTTACATAAATTGGGAAATTAAACTTGCGTAGCTTTTATATGTGTAGTGTTATAATCTGTTGTTTTACTGACAAGCAAAAACTACAAGAAAACTACTAGAATATTGGATAGACAAAAACTACATAAAATTCACCTTTTTCCTTGGGCTGTTTTTGAGAATCAAACTATTTCCTGTTTCCATTTGTGTTGTAATTGTTCCCCACTGTTTTACACCTCCTCGTCTCCGCTGTAGTTTTTCTGCTCATTCTCACGTCGTTTTTCCCTGTATTGATCCGAGTTCAGGATGCTAACAGCGCGATCGGATTAGCTTTAACCCGGCGTAGATCAATACCAAAGGTGATGGTGGAGCTTCAAACCGCACGAGCTGTGACTAATGAGTCTGAGGCGCTCGACGATTCTTTACCCTCCACGTTTAGGAGTTTAGTTTGAGTTTAAAGACGGATTTTCCGCGGTCGTCCGGAGCGTGAGCCCAGGTTTAGTGTCGAAGGTTTAAAGGTCTGTTATGTAACTTTTCTGGAGGTGGGAGGTTAGCTGGAACTACAGTTAGGTCCAGGTCCAAAACCAGGACTAAACCAGGTCCAAGTTAGGACTAAACCATGTCCAAACCAGGTTTAGACCAAGACCAAACCAGGATTAAACCAGATCTAAACCATGTCTGAATCAGGAATAAACCAAGATTAAACTATGACTAAATCAGGACTAAATCAGGTCTTAATCACAAGTAAACCTGGACTAAACCCTGTCCAAACCCGGTCTAAACTAGGACTAAACCCTGTCCAAACCTGGTCTAAACTAGGACTAAACCATGTCCAAACCCAGTCTAAACTAGGACTAAACCATGTCCAAACCCAGTCTAAACTAGGACTAAACCATGTCCAAACCCGGTCTAAACTAGGACTAAACCATGTCCAAACCCGGTCTAAACTAGGACTAACCCATGTCTAAACTAGGATTAAACCATGTGCGAACTAGGTCTAAAACAGGACTAAACCAGGATTAAACCAGCTCTAAACCAAGAATAAACCAGGGTTAAACCTAAACAGGACTAAACCAGGTCTAAACTAGATCTAAACTAGGACTAACCAGGTCAAAACTAGGTCTAAACCAGGTCGAAACTAGGTCTAAACCAGGTCAAAACTAGGTCTAAACCAGGACTAAACCATGTCCAAATTGAAGACTAAACCAGGACTAAACCTGTTCTTAACCAGGTCTAAACCTAAACCAGGACGAAACCAAGACTAAACCAGGGCTAAACCATGTCTAAACCAGGTCTAAACCAGGTCTAAACAAGGTCTAAACCAGATTTTCATTTTCTGAGTAGTTTTGGAGGGGTTGTTCATATCTAATACTTAACATAACTCTCTGTTTTAAGCTGTTTTGACTGACACAAGCTCAGTCTAACCCAGGTCTAAACCAGGTCTAACCCAGGACTTCAGTCATTTTTCACAGATCTGACCCTGTTATTGTTGGTGCGCCTCCAGCTGTTGCCGTAACATCTGTTTTTCAGTGTTTTGACGGTTCAGCTGAATTCGTCAGCAGCTCGAACAAGCCTGACTCAACAAACCCTCGTCTCTCAGGTGTTACTCAGACTCTGCAGCACCCAGGGGCCCCTCTTTAGGATTTCCCGGTACTTTTAGGTCTAATCACAGAGTTTCCAGTATCTAATGCAAATGTTGATGTAACTGACCCAGACGGCACAGCGAAAGAATCGACTCGACACTCAAAACTGATAATAAATAATAAAAACACTCTTAATTTAGACAATACAATGTGATTTTCTTGTTTTGTTTTTTAACTTTTGCGATTTTGGTTTTCATTTGATCAAACTTGGCTGTTTCCTAATGTGGAATTTCACTGCAAAACATCATTTTTTTGAGAATAAAATATGACTTTTTCTCACTTGTAATGCTGTTCCTTATTAGTTTTTAACAAGAATCTGTCCCCAAAAGAGACAATTACTGAACAGAAATGTAACTTTTAACATCTCCTTTGTGAATTTTCAGCTTCAGTGAAACGAAGTAATTTTTCTTTTTACGCCTGCGTTTCCAAATGGGACGATTCTGCAGTGAAATAAATTAAATCTTCCATCCATCCATCCATCTTCTCCCGCTTAATCCGGCTGGGTCGCGGGGGCAGCGTGCTGCCCAATACTCATAGCACCTGACCCCCCCATGAACCCCTCTGCAGGTGGTGAGCCCACAGGAGGAAATTAAAATAAATAAAATCTTGTTTTTAATTTAGTTTTTAGGTGTTTTGGAGGTGATGATGAAGTAACGTCACAACACTTGGGCTTTTAAAGGTGCTTGTGTAACTTTTGTGGTGGAGGATCCGCCACATGCTTTTCTCCATGGATTTGTTTCTCAGTACGATATTGAACCTTTCCTGTTTTCATGGAGACCAGACCAAGTTACAGGTCAGATCTGTGGAGACGGAGCCGTAAATGGTCATCTGGGTGCCCTAAACACAAAATGCATGATGGTAGGGGAAGGGGAAAGGAGAACATTTAGATTGTGATACCCGATTGTGCGATTTCGATAAAAAATAAAGTGTATAAAGTGAATGTATGGGTAGTGCCGCTCCCTGGACTTTGGAAATCGGTGACGGGGGAGGTAGGACGACCAGACGTGACCGAACTGTCCCGAAATCTAAGCTGTTGTCCCGAATCCGGCCCTCAATGTCCCGAAAATGACACTCAGAAACAGAATACAGAGTAGTTATTTTCTGATGAACATTAAAACCTGTTGGTAGAGAGGCTGAGTTGACTGCACACAGGCCCTGGCGGCTTCCGGACGCTCTACGTTCGACTCCAGGGAAGCTGGATTCGTCTGACAGAAGACGCAGGCGGGACGTACGCAGCGGCCAGACTTTCCTTTACGTCATTTTACAGTCGTGGCCAGAAGTTTTGAGAAATATTACATTTTCACAGGTTCTGCTGCTTCATTGTTTTTAGGTGTTTTCTCAGATGTTTTTATGGTTTGACTGAAATACAATTACAAGCATTTCATAAGTAACAAAAGCTTTTATTGACAATTACACCGAGTTCATGCAGGAAGTCAAAATTTGCAGTGTTGACTCTTTTTCAAGACCTCTGCAGCATCAATCAACTTCTGAACCAAATCCTGACTGATGGCTCCATTCTTGTATAATCAATGCTTTGAGTTTGTCAGAATTTGTGTTTTTTTTTTTCCCCACCTGTCTCTTAAGGATTGACAAGAAGTTCTCAGTGGGATTAAGATCTGGGGAGTTTCCTGGATCTAAAATCTTTATGTTTTGTTCCCCGAGCCGTTTAGTTATTACGTTTGCCTTATGAGAAGGTCCATCCTGCTGGAAAAGGCTTTGTTCATCACCAAACTGCTCTTGGACGGTTGGGAGAAGTTGCTCTTGTGTCATTCTCAGGACTTTTGGCCATGACCGTAGTTTAGCTCGCTCATCTTTAGTGCCGACGCTCCAGGTTCAAGACCCTGATTTGTCGTTTACATTCTTATTTTGTTCTTTTTTTTCCAGTTTTGTGTGTGATTATTATTCAAAATTATTCAATAAAACTCATTGTTTTTATTAGTTGTTGTGATTTTTGTCTGTAAAGAAAAGCAACTTAGAACATATCAGCATTCCTGAGCATACACTTTGCCCTTCCCCACCTCCGTCCCGAATTTCAGACAATCTATCGGCGGCTATTTCGCGCCAACGAAATCGACGATCGGGCTGGAGCGCTCAGGAGCTACGTTACTGTGTCTAAGAGTTTTTGAGCTATAAAACCACCTGTAATTGTATGAAAGTAGAGCTGTTTAATGCCACACTGCGGAATATTCCAGGCAGAGCAATGACTTATCCATGGAAACAAGCAGGTGACGGACCCCCCCAACCCAAAAAGTTACACAGTGCACCTTTAAATGATGCTTTGAAGAGTCTTTATAACATTGTTTTACTTTTTATAGCCAAAGTGAGTGGGAGGAAGAGCAGCAAACACATGTGATACAATATATGGATAATATTATATTGTTTTCTATTTAATATCGTATAACTAATTAGAATTAATTACTTTTCCAAATGGCTGGAGCAATAATTGTGATCACGTCAACGCTGGAGTAATTACACATGCTTTGTCGCCATGGAGACGCTATTGCTTTGCCAAGAAATTGTCCTTTTATGCGGTGAAGGTCCTTCCCCGCTCTGGCTGCAATGTTCTACACCAAAGTATTGATTAACAAAGCCTAAAGATGCACTAAACGACATGAAACAGCTCTACTTTACGTTTATTCACTTACAGGTGGTTTTATAGGTCAAAAATGCCTAGAAAAACAGGCGTTCTGACTGTGAGCGGCGGCGCCTCTCCACAGATCTGACCTGTAACTTAGTCCGGCTTGGTTTCCGTGAGGATAGAAAAGTTTAATGTCGTACTTGTGTTTACACGAGAGCTTTAATCCCGAATAAAAACGGTTTAATTCTGAATAAAAATGAATTCCGCTTTAAAAAGTCCATGTAAACACTTCATAATGAAAATGATTATTCGGAATTAAACTTAATTCCGAAGAAAGTGAGTGGTTTATTTCGATTTTAAAGCTGAATTCATTTAATCCTCGATCATGTAAATGTTTATTCTTCTTCAAAATAATCCCGGTGGTTGGTGCTCGTTGCGTCGCCTTCGATCCGGCTCCTCCAGTCGTCTCTCGGGACTTTTCCTCCACGTCTCTTTGGATTTGTGAGCGGGATGTGGGAGTGGGCTGAGGTGTGGCAGCCTCAGACTCAGTTTGTCTTCTTCCTCCTTCTCCGACACTCTTCCCTTCTCCTCCTCGGCTCACAGACGGAAAGCGTGAGGACAGAATTCTCCAGCTGCTGCTTCATTATCACCGGAACGACCGCGGGAAAAGTCTGGATCGCGTTTGCGTCCACGGCGTAACGACAAACTGAGATGACGAAGTGTGCGTTTTCTTCCGGTCGACGTAAATACGTTCGTGTCGCTGTCCAATCAGAACCCTTCTCCATCCCCAGACGATAAACGGAATTAAATAAAGGCGATTGAACGTGTTTTCCGTGTAAACCTCAACTCCGAATTATTACTTCCATGTAAACTCGAAGGAGGATATTTTAATTCCGAACTATTTAATTCATAAAAACATCATGTAAACGTCGCTTCTGTGGAACATTCCAGACAAAACAGTGACATCTCCATGGGGAAAAGCGTTTGAGGGACCCTCCACCAGAAAAGTGACACAATGCACCTTTAAATCCCACGTAGGCCTCCTGGAATAACTATGAAAGCCGCACAGAGGAGCCATTGATCCCGCTGCTCCTTCCCTCCACAATCATCCACTGTTCATTTATTACCCCTCCTCCGAATCCAATATTATTTCAACATTTCCTCCTTTTTTGTTAATAAAAGTTTGTGTTGTTTTTGTGTTTTTTCGCGGCGCAGGTGGCAGCCAGAGCCGGAGTTTATGACATCCTCGACGGTTTGGGCTTCTCCGAGTTCGGAAACCCTCGGGACACGGCGCTGGCCAGGCTGCGTCACCGATGGCAACGGCAGGAAGTGCAGCCGCTTCCTGTGAGAGGCCAGTTCATCTGAACGAGGGAGGGAGGAGAAGAAAGAAGAGAGGAGAGAGGAGGGAAAGGAGAGAGGGGGAGAGAAGAGAGGAGTGAGGAGGGAAGAGGAGAGGAGAGAGGAGGGCAAGAAGAGAGTAGAGAGGAGGGAAGAGGAGAGAGGAGGGAAGGGAAGAGAGGAGAGAGGAGGGCAAGAAGAGAGGAGGGGGGGGAAAGAAGAGTAGAGAGGAGGGAAGAGGAGAGGGGGAAGAAGAGAGGAGAGAGGGAAAGAAGAGGAGAGAGAAGAAAGGAGAGAGGGGGGAAAGAAGAGAGGAGGGAAGAGGAGAGGAGGGAAAGGAGAGGAGAGAGGAGGGCAAGAAGAGTGAAGAAAGGATAGAAAGAAGAGAGGAGAGAGGGGGGAAAGAACAGAGGAGTGAGCAGGGAAGAGGAGAGAGGAGGGCAAGAAGAGAGGAGAGAGAGAAAGAGGAGGGAAAGGAGAGAGGGGGGAAGAAAAGAAGAGAGAGGAGGGCAAGAAGAGCAAAGAGAAGAAAGAAAGGAGAGGGGGGAAAGAAGAGAGAGGAAAGAATGAAGGGAGGAGAGAGGGAAAGAACAGAGGAGGGAAGAGGAGAGAGGAGGGCAAGAAGAGAGGAGAGAGGGAAAGAGGGAGAAAGAGGAGGAAAAGGAGAGAGGGGGAAAGAAAAGAGGAGAGAGGAGGGGGAGAAGGAAGGGAGGAAAGAGGAGGAACCAAGAGAGGAATCGGAGGGAAAGAAGAGGGAGAAGGATGGGGTAAAGAAAAGAGGGAGAGGAGGGAGAAAGAAGAGAGATAGAAAAGGGGGGAAGAGAGGGATGGGAGAGAGAGAGAGAAGAGGGAGGACAGTGAAGAAAGAGGGGATAGATAGAAAATGAAAAAGAGGGATGGGAGGGAGAGAAGTGGGGGAGGGGGGAAGCGAGGGATGGGAGAGAGTGAAGAATGGGGGCATAGACAGAAAAGAATGAAAGAGGGGGGCAGTGGGGAAGGGAGAGTGATGGGGAGAGAAGCAAAGAAGAGAGAGAATAGAGTGAACGAAGAGGGAGAGAGAAGAGAGAAACGGAGGACAGAGTGGTAGAGAGGAGAGAGAGAGAGAAAAGGGGGAGAACGGGCTGGGGAGAGAAGAGAGAAAAGAGGGATAAAGGGGCGGATGGCAGGAAGCGAGGAGGGAGAGAAGGGGAGAAAAAAGAGAGAGGGATGGCGGGAGAGGAGAGAGAGGGAGAAACAGGGAGATGGAGAAGAAGAAGAAGGGAAAGAGCTGAGGAGAGAGAGGGAGGAGGAAAGAGGGATAGAGAGAAAGAAGAGAGACTGTGAATGGACTAAACCAATACTGTGCTTATAGACGAAAAAAGAAGAAAACGATAACAATTCTTCTTATACTCAGTTCGGTTTTCAATTTTTCTTTCTTTTTGTTTTTTTGTTGTTGTTTCGTATTTTTTTCTGCTATAAAAAAAGACCAACAAATGTTTTTCTAGCAAAACATCAAAATTTGCTAGTTTTTGCTTTTATTTTTGGTTTTATTTTGAAAAAAAGTAACGTTTTTGATCTGCAAAAGTTTTACCGTTTGTTTTTAGTTTTCGATTTTTCTGCTAAAACTGCAAAATTATTTGTTCATAACAGGTTTTTATGCTGTTTTAATTTGAGGTTTTTTTATTTCTCCGTATTATGTTCAGTTTGCGAAATATTTGAAATGTTTTTGTTCTAAAATTTTCTTCAAGGTTTTTTTTTTAATAACTAAAAAGATGTCTTTTAAAAATATTTAGAACTCAAAAGTACAAAAGCTACAAATTTACCATCTGTTTTTAGAAAGAAAAAAGCACCGCCCTGTTTTGCTTTTGTGTTTTTACATTTTTATGCGTTTTTAAATTTGTATCTAGTTTGTAATGACGATAATTTCACTAATGCTATTTTTGATTTAATTTTTCGATTTAATTTAAAACCACAGCAGCAGCTTTTTCTGATTTCCTGGAAGAATCGCGTTTGCTTTTATTGTCCGTTTCGAAACGTGTTACATTTTGTATTGTGTAAATAAAATAGCTGTAAATTGTAACTTGCCTTAAAGCGAAAATAGAAATAAGAAGTGTCCTGTTTTTATTCGATTTAAGAGTCAAAAAAATCCTAATTGTTTTTCAAATTTCTTTAATAATATTTAATTTCCATGTTCTTTCATGCAGTTTTTTGTGGTGTTTTCAGTTAAAGATGCATTATGTAACTTTTGTGGTTCATCTGCTGCCTGTTTTTTCCCTCAGGGTAAATACTACAGCTGTGTGCGTAAAATGTTCCACAGTGGCATTAAACGTATCTGTCTAGAATTCATTTAATTACCAAACTGGTGGTAGAATAAACCTTCCATCCATCTTCTTCCTCTTATCCGGGGCCGGGTCGTGGGGGCATCAGTCTAAGCAGGGACTCCCAGACTTCCCTCACCCCAGACACTTCCTCCAGCTCAACCCTGAGGTGTTCCCAGGCCCAGAGACACAGTCCCTCCATTGTGTCCTGGGTTTTCCTCGGGGCCTCCTCCCGTGGGACATGAACACCTCCTGAGGGAAGCGTCCAGGAGGCATCAGAACAGATGCCCTCCCCTCTGCCACTCCTCTCGATGTGGAGGAGCAGCGGCTCTACTCCGAGCTCCTCATCCTCTCTCTAAGGGAGCGCTCGGCCACTCTCCGGAGGAAACTCATTTTTCGCCATTTTGTATCGGCGATCTCGTCCTTTCGGTCTTTCCCCAGAGCTCATGACCACAGGTGAGGGCAGAATAAACCTTCAAAAATGTTTGTTTTCTTACCTTGAGTGGGGTTCGCCGTTCCACAGATCCGTCTGTCCATCTTCTCCCGCTTAATCCGCCCAGTCCTCTGAGCCCCTGACCCCCCATGATTCCCTCTGAGAGTGGAGCCACAGGACGGTGGACGTCCTGGTCCTCGATGTTAGTTCAGGTGCTGCATGTTGTGAGTTGATGGGGGAAACTGGAGGAAACTCATCCAGACACGGGGAGAACATGCAAACTCCACACAGAAAGGCCCGGGGATCGAACCCTGAAGCTTCTTGCCACTCAGCCACCGTGCCGCCATTCCACAGATCTGACCTGTAACTGGCCGGTGGTTGTCACCTGCTCGTCTCCATGGAGATAGACATGCGTACAGTGGAAGTAAAATCTCCATGGAGACCAGCGGAGGACAGACCACAAGAAAAGTCGCATCGTCCAAATTTAAATATTGTTCAAATCCTTTTCTCCGTTGAAATGCTATTGCTTTGTCTTGAATGTTCCACAGTACGGCATTACTAAAGCTTTCTATCTTCACAGAGACCAAACCAGACCATGTTACGGGTCAGATCTGTGGAGAGGCGACGCCGCTCACAGTCAGAACACCTGTTTTTCTACGTTTTTTTGAGCGCTAAAACCACCTGTAATTGAATAAACATACAGTAGAGCTGTTTAATGCCGCACTGTGGAACATTCCAGGCAGAGCGATGGCGTCTCTGTGGAAACAAGCAGCAGCAATTAGAAAGCTACACAGTTCACCTTTAATTAAATACACGTTTTTTGAGTAGTATCAGTACTTTTAGACCTAATTATGCTACTTTAAATCGCAGGAATATGTTGAATTTCTGCGTTCCTGCTCGGACCTGAACTAGAACGTGAGCGGGGTTAAGTCAGGCCTGGAGGAGTGATCTCAAAATACCCCTGAGTGGACTCCGGAGTATTTCATTGGCCACTAACCCCGGTGGGTAATTACAGCGGCGGTCGCATTAGTCCACATCTGTCTGTCGCACTCACTCTTCCACTAATGGGCTTTTAATGGCCCAAAATAACCCGCTTCATACAATCCTAATTTGTACTTCTGGCTAAGCTTAAATCTGCTACTACTGCGACTGCCGTTCGCTTTTAAATCCAAATCTGATGCGTTATTTTAAAGGTTTTGCTGTAACATCCAATTATAGTTTATGGGTTGTTTTTTTTGCGTTCATGTTTTATAACTTAAAATGTTCCTTTTACGCTGTCTATTGACGTTAGGATGTTTCCTGATCACGGACTCGGAGTTTTGTTTTGTTTCATTCACACATGTTTAACACACAAATTCTGCATATTTAGGCTGAGTTTTTCCTCACTGTTCCACCTTGTGATGTCACGGGGTAATACAGGAAGTGCTTCGCTGTGTTATTAAGCTCCACACGCCTTCAGGAGAATCGTTTGGAAGAGTTCAGCGCTGGAATAGAAACAAAAATGCAAAGAGTTTTGATCGGCTCTATTGTTAAACGGAAGAATTGAAGGTTTTTTCATTTTCAGTACGATAATTGCATTTACGTAGTACTTTTTTTTTTTTTCATTATGTTAACAACACTGTACATTTTATATTGAGAAGAATTTAAATATACGAAGCAAGAAATGTGGAATTCTGTGTTTAAAAACTCAAATATTTTCTATATTTTAAATTAAAATCCACAAATTATTAAACTTTATTTATATTAGATTTACATGTATATAGATTAAACATTTATGTATTATTTTCTATATGTTAAATTGAAATGTTTTTTTAAAATTAAAATCCACAAATTAACAAGGAACTGATAAACTGTAATTGAAAACCTCTATATATCTATCCACACTACCATTAAAAAGTTATTAATTTTTTTCATTATGTTAACTTTCTATGTTTTATATTTAGAAAATTTTAATATATAAAATTATCGTGCAAAAAACAAGGAATTCTGTGTTTAAAAACTCAAGTAAATATTTTATATTTTAAAATAAAATCCATGAATTAACTTTTATTGCCTTTATGTACACAAGGAACTGATGGAACTGTCATTAAAAATCTCTATATCCATCTACAATACCAATAAAAAGTTATTTTGTTTTTCATTATGTGAACAACTTTCTACATTTTACTGTATATTGAGAAAAATTTAAATATACGAAGCAAGAAATATGGAATTCTGTGTTTACAAAATCAACTATATATATTTTTTAAACGTTTTAAATTAAAATCCACCCTTTGCTTTGTCAACAGCGCTTCAAACCCTCGGCCTTTTTATCTTTCCATCTTCTAACCGTCTTTCTATCGATTCACCTTTTCTATCTTTCCATCACCAAGACCAAAATCCTGCCTCAGATCCTGGCTCCAAATGCAAAGATGGTTCTACGGAAGCACTGAGTTTTATCGCAGACTTTTAAGGTATGAATTCAATAGACTGAAATGATCCAAATGATTCTAGTGAAGGTGTGTGGATAGTTTAAAAACACAGTGGAGCACGTCCGGTGGAGTTTTTTTTCCATTTGAGCGAAGTTCTGCAGAAGCCTAAATACGCAGGGTTTGTGTGTTAAACATGTGTGAATGGAACAAAACACGACTCCGGGTCTGTTTGTGATGAGGAAACGCAAAAACTGGAGGGTTAAAATTTCAGGGTAAATATTTCAGAGTTGTTTTTTATCACAAAACGTTTTATTTTAATTATTTGAAAGTTAAATGGGGGTTTGAGTTGGGGTTATTTGTCCCCCCGAGCACTTCAAAATCCGGCCAGTTTGACCCAGTTTTGTACAGAATTTCATCTTAAATTATTTAGCGAAATTAGGATAACCCTACAAAGTGTTACCGTTGATTTCGGGGTTAAACAGGAACTTTGGTCCAGTGTTACTTAAGCCCCTTTCACACTGGAAGGAGATGCAAAACCAAACTTCTGAACAGTTTTTTTTTAGGGGGGGGGAAATCGTCGGGTTTGCTGTGGTTCGCAAGGTATCGCTACATGAACAAGAACGTTCGCCACGGCCTCGTCAAGTTCCCCATCCTCAGTTTTTTGAAATGTTAAAAAAATTCGTCAGTGGTCGCCAAGAAAAATTCACTCGGTGAAGGTTCGCCAAGGCGTCGTTAGCGTTCGCCAACCTTCGTTCGTCAATCGTCAATGCAAGAATTGACGACATCTTGACTATTTGCTGGGGATTCAGTAAGGAAAATTGACGAACCCTCTGCAGACACTTGTGATTCACGTCCGAACTTAAACCGACATATTAACGAATAGATGGATTTCTGGGCTGCGTCACAAACGAGCAGTGAATCCAGCTTCATCTCCCACAACAGCCTCCAGATCCGCCTCCAGATCCTCCGGTTCATCCAGACACGCCAGACGAGAAGGAACCGTCCGAGGCCTCGACTTAATTCCCACGATTTGACTGACGAAGAAGAAGTGGAACTCTGCGATTGGTCCAGAGATCATCCTATTTTCTCTACATGTCGCCAGTACTTCGTGAAACAGTCGCCAAGAGGTCGTTATTGAACTTCATCCACATCGCAAGTCCTCGCCGATAGTTCGTCGACAGTTGCCAATAGTTCGCCAACAGTCGTCAGTATTCGTTAATAATATACATCAAGGCGTCGCTATTAGATTGCGGTAACAACGTCTTTGCATCGCAACCACCTCGTCAAGACATCGTTAACACATCACAAAGTGTCACAAAGTATCAACAGTTCGTAAATATGTTGCAGAAGAGGAACACTAGTGGTGTCTTGACGAGGTGTTTGCGATACTGCGGTCGCCAACGCATCGCAAATACGTCGACGCCTACTGTGAAAGGGGCTTTAACATTTCCAAAAATGTTAAATTACCTCTAGAACAGATTGGACTCATATAAACCCTGAGAAAAAAATGTTAAAATTGATTCTGCGAGAGTCAATTTTAACACTCCACTTTTTGCTGTAGATTTAAAACAAAAAAACAGCGTAATATTTGCATTGCGTAACTTTTCTGGTGGAGGACGCCTGTTTTTCTGGGTATTTTCGAGCCATAAAACCACCTGCAGTCGAATAAACGCAAAGCAGAGCCGTTTAAAGTCGCACTGTGGGACATTCCAGGCAGAGAGAAACGACCGCAGACCTCCTCAGAAACGGGCGTTTGACGGAAACATGACCGAAAAACTCCCACAGCGCACCTTCAAAGCTCCTCCAGCTCCAGAAATCTCTTTTACTCCTTATCTTTTCCTGCTCCTCGGTTAAACCCTCTTCGCATCCGGCTCCCTCGGATTCCCCCTTTAAGTCCGGGGCCGGGGACTTGAACCCACTTCCCCCGAACAACCGCCGCTTTGTGCTCCATATTTCATAATAACGGGCTTAGACACATCAAAAGGCTCCGCACTCGGCGTTTGATCTGGACAGGTAACGTCTTAATTAAAATCCCTCGCGGACAAAAAGGAGGACTGTTCCAGGATTAATGCCGAATAACCCCCAGACTTCCACGGAGCGCTCTTTGGAATCGCCGCAGCCCCGAGTTTTGTCTTCCAGGCTCATCTGAAGTAAGGAAGCGGCCAGCGTTTTTAAAATTTTTTTTATCAAACTCGGATTACGCCGAGTGAAAGCAGAGAGAGGGTTTTATCTTTTAACGTTTATTTCCGTCGTTTGGGTTTACGGCGTTCCCTGATTCCGATTTTGGATCCACGGGAGCAGAAAAGGATACGGAAAAGCAACAAAATGATGAATAGAGTGTTTCTGAAAAGGGTTTTAATGGAGTTTAATAAAAGTTAGAGAGTCGTGGAGTGGACGGTTTGGATCCGACGTTCTTCTGCTCTTGAGCAAGACGCTAAACGTTTGATTAAATCGCCCAAATTCTGCCATTTTTTGATCCACGTTCTAGTGTTGTGTGTTTTCGAGGAGGTAACAACAATAGAACATGGCTTAAAATTCACAAAAAAGACCTTTTAGAGATAAATATATAGATTTTTTTGTCCTTTTTTGGGCTTAATTGTTCTTTTTAAATCTTTATTTATTAACATTTTCAGTATAGAACAAATATTCTACAACAAAAAAGTAAATAATAATAAAGTAAATTAATAAATCAAGTAAAATTAATAAATAAAGTAAAGTAAAATGGTAAAAATAATATAAATAAAGTAAATTATTATTAAAATACACATATACAAGCATCACATACAATAAAAATATATACAATATAAATTAAATGAAAAAAATGAATAAAATTTAAATTCTATATGACTTAGATAACAAAAACATATGTAAATAAAGTTGTTCAATAATAATAATAATAATAAAGTGAAATAGATACAGAATAAAAAAATGTAAAAAAAAATAGAGGAAAATAAATAAAAACGTGGGGTAGATGTATACAAAAAACTACTGAGTTTATACATTGTTTTTTGTGGTTAATTATTATTTAAATCTACCTTTTCCATGGTTTAGTCTTATTTTAGTCCTGGTTTAGTCTCATTTTAGACCATGATTAGACTTGATCAAGTCCGGGTTTAGACCTGGTGCTAAAAGACTGATTTGGAGATAGATTTTTTTGATTAATTAAAATAAATCAATTATGTGTATCACTGTTTAAAGGGCTCATGTGAGGCTATTTTCTGATCTACGTTATAACGTTTCCTCATCACAAACAGACCTGGAGTTGTCATGTGAGAATGAAACAAAACACCAGTCCAGGTCTGTGTTTGAGGACGTAACATTAGAACATGACTTAAAGTTCACAAAAAGGACCTTTTAGAGATAAATATATACATTTTTTGTCCTTTTTTGGGGGTTAAGCGTTATTTAGAAGTACCTTTTCCATGGTTTAGTCTCATGTTTAGACCTGATAAAGTCTGGCTTTAGACCTGGTGCTGCTCGGTGCTAAAATCTGAGAACCAATATGTCCGGTTGTTATTTTTGTCAGTGGAAATAGATTTTAAAAAATGTATTAAAATAAACTAATTATGTATATCACTGTTTGTATATTACACTATATTCTGATCTATGTTATAATGTTTCCTCATCACAAACAGACCTGGAGTTGTGTTTTTGTTTCATTTACATTAATCCTGCAGATTTAGGCTTCTTTCAAACTAAAGACGCTCTGTTCCACCTTGTGATGTCACGTGGTGATACAGGAAGTGCTCCACTGTGTTTTTTAAACTCCACGCACCTTCACTAGAATCATTTGGATCATTTTAGCCCAGGAACTGCCAAAAATCTACTGAACTAAAGGTAAATGTTCACTTGAAAACTACCACTTCATGACATCACAAGGTGGAACAGAGCATTTTGAGCTTTGGAGATGTAGACAGACGAATAATAAAGGGTTTCTGAAACATGTAAATGAAACAAAACACAACTCCAGGTCTGTTTTTAAGGAGGAAATAACATTATAACACGACTTAAAGCTCCCAAGAGTCAGTTTTGTGTAATACAGCACCTTTAAGTTAAAAAAGTAATTGGATAAAGAAGTAAAATACAGAGCAGTGGGCGTGTATTTACGAAAACAGGCGAATTCAGGAGAAAAAATACTATCCAAACACTCATGAATCATTCTAAATACGGCTCTGAGACGGCAAACGAGAAGCTCGAAAAGGAAAATTCTGCAGAAACTGTCCCACAAAATCCCACAAAATCTTACTCATAATTTGCTCGAAAAACAGTTTTGAAACCAGCCCGAAATGTCTCGAATCAGCTCTCAGACGGCATATGGACTCATTTTCAGAAGCCGGGTGTCTCTCTGAAAGTTTACACAGGTGAAGTGAAGTGAGTCGGTGGGCGATGCTTTTCTCGTTGGTGTTTATGATGGTTTAATCTCTGGGTAAACACGTAAAGGTCTGACATTTGCTTTGAGGAGATATTTGTAAGCCCTTTTCATTTTCTCATATCCTTGTGGATCGATTCAGAACAGACTCGCGCCATCGTCAACGACGTCCGACCCTCAGTTCAGTCGCACGCTCGCTCATATTGCGCTATTTTAATGTTGTTTCCTCATCACAAACAGACCTGGAGTTGTGTTTTGTTTCATTCACACATGTTTAACACACAAACCTGCACTTTTAGGCTGAGTTCTTCCACCTTGTGATGTCATGTGGTGATACGGGAAGTGTTTGTTTGTGTTTTTGAGGAGGTAACAACATTAAAACATGGTTTAAAGTTCACCAGAAACCATTTTGTGTAATACAGGGCCTGTAAGAGAGAAATATATTCTTTTTTGTTGTCTTTTTTTGGTTATTTGTTATTTAGAACAGCCTTACCCATGGTTTAGTCTCATTTTAGGTCCAGATTTAGACCTTCTGCGACTCACTGGTAAAAATTTGAGAACCAATGTGTCGGGTCATGATTTTTGCCAGTGGAGACAGATTTCTTTTTGATTAATTAAAATAAGTTAATTATGTGTATCACTGGTATATGTTATAATGTTTCCTCGTCACAAACAGACCTTTTTGTGATGCCGATATTAGCATAGCATAGCATAGCATAGCATAGCATAGCATAATGAGAGATTTGTGCAGTTTAAATGGTCGACATTAAGAGGAGGGTCACTCATAAGCTTTCTGGGTTTTATTACCTTTCCTGCACTGTTATTTTTTTACCTTTTGTGCCTATTTTTGTCCCTTTAAATAAAAAAAAAATAGAGGGAATAAATAAATAAACATATAAACACCACGAGTTTAAATGTCCACACTTGCATCAACTGACAACATTTTTTTTTTGGTGTTAATTGATATTTAGAAGTACCTTTTCTATGGTTTAGTCTTATTTTAGTCCTGGTTTAGTCTTATTTTTTTAAATTTGTGTAGCATTTAAATTGCACAAATCTCTCGGTCTGTGCTAATATCGACATCACAAAATCGATTTTTAATTTTAATACTCGAATCAGTCTGAGCGAACAAGTCCCTTCATGTTTTATTCATGACCGTAACGTTAGTTTCGCTCAGTCTAGTCGTTGTTCGCCTTATGTTTTCGTCTTTCTTCCCTCGATCGTTGTGGATAAATTCTTCATGGACAGAATCTGTTCTTTGTCGACCTTCCTCAGTTGGATGAAGATTTGGTGTTGGGGCAGATTTATGAAGCTGGTTAAAAATATGTGACACTTTTCCTCAGGTATTTTGCCGTAGAAAAGCACTGACCGGAAGTTGCGCGACTCAACATCGCTGCACTTCCTGTCTCAAAACCCCCCCCAAAAAAGTGCAATCGCGCCATTACTTTACTGGTCATGGAAACGAATGTAGACAGACTAATAATAAAGTGTTACTCAAACACGTGCGAATGAAACAAAACAACACACCTTTGAGTACAATAAACCATCCAAGTTACATAATGAACCTTTTACGTTCGATTTCTTACACGTAACAACACATTCTGCAGACTCATTTCGCCGACGTCGCTTTCATTTCCAGACTCCTCACATCTCTGGAGCTCCCCTCTCCGGGACCTCCTCTCCAGCCCCGAGATAAGCCCGGCAAACGAAGCCCGGCGCTGGGGCGATATCTGCGAGCCTTCCCTTTGAACCTCGCTCCAGCGCCGTCTCATCCACCGCGCCGTGAAACGTGAGCCAGACTATCTCAAAATTCAGATTAGAATTGACAAAGGACCCCATTGAAAGCGGCGGGTATCGGGAGGATGTGGTCCGCGCCGTCTGCCTCCGCGGGGCTTTACAACGAGGAGGATATTTGGTTTTTTATTCAGGCAAAGTTACAGACACCTCCGCATCTCTCTCACCTGTAATAAGCGCACGGCATAAGGCTCTTAAAGGGACGGTTATTTTGTATTGGCAGAGTCCAGTGTCCGCGATATTAAAGGCATCGCACAGCCCACTGAGCAGACTAATAAAAAGAGCGATAGAAAAGATAGAGGAGTGTCACTGAGGTTAGTCCATTCTTCTCCAAGCAAAGGGAATTCAGAAAAGCGAAAACATACGACTAATATACGAATAATTGTCTTATTTGCACGCGTCTGTTTACATCTCCAAAGCTCAAAATGCTCTGTTTCACTTTGTGATGTCACGAAGCGGGAGTTTGCGAGTGAACAGCTCCTTTTACCTGAGAAGAAATGGGCAGTTCCAGGACTGAAATGATTTAGTGAACGATTTTAGTGAAGATGGATGGAGAAAAAAACAACATCCAGGTAAATTAAAAAGACTTAAAGGGATAGTTTGGGTTTTTTGACATGAATCTGTACGTCCCCATCAGCAGAGTCGTGCATCAACACTGACTTACCTCCCGACATCGTCCGGTGAGACGAGTTCTTCCCCGGTTTTCGATGCTGATGAAAGTGTCCGGCAAGTTGGCTGGAGTCACGAAAATAAAACGTTTTTCTTCTCCAAAAAATGTGAAATGGGAAAAAGTCAGACTTCATAATCTCTTGGTACTATTTTCTCTCCGGTCGTATCACTGCGCTGCCTCCAGGTGAAGCTGCGCACGAATCCAACACTTTTTTCAGTAGTTCGGCAGAGTTTACGTGGTCAGACTTTTGATCACTGCGACGCTAGAGAGCTAATGTGAGAGCTACAGCCATAAGTATATAAGCTTGTATAAGAATATATATAAAAATGTTGTGGACTTGTGATTGTCCAGGCTGGAACAACAAAACTCCAGGTTCTTCATCTTGTCCCACTCTGTCCCTCCTGTTTCTCTCTCTGCTGTTCTGACTCCATCTGGTGAATTTGGACATCAGTATATTCGGGTTCATAAAGATCTCCCCTTGGCTCTGTGCTAAAGGCCACGCCTTCATCGCCGGTGTCGTACTGACACACGTCGCCGTGAACTTTCCGAGCACGAAACACAGTGAAACAGCCTCCGCTTCACCTGGAGGCGGCGCGGTGATGCAGCTGTGGAAAATGAAGCGACTTTTTCGTGGTCCACTGTTTTGTGACGCAAATGTGTCGCTCTTTAGAACACATATTGTTCTCAGAAGAAAAACACTTTATTTTCGTGACTCCAGCCGACTTGCCGGACACTTTCATCAGCACAGAAACCGGGGAAGAACTCGGCTCACCGGACGATGTCGGGAGGTAAGTCGGTGTTGATGCACGACTCTGCTGACGGGGACGTACAGATTCATGCCAAAAACCCCAAAACTATCCCTTTAAAGCCGGAACAAAGAGAATGTTTGTTGAATTTGATCAAGGGGAAATACATTATTGTGCTGCTTCCTACGGGATTTGCTGTTGTGCCGGGATTATTCGGACACCACTGAGCGTTACGTATGTCACCACCAAACAGCAGCGATTGGTTAAATAAAAAAGTACCCGCCTACCGTCGAACGAATGAATCCTAATGCTGCGAGTTGGCTTCCACAAATCAGGCTAAAGTTTAACGCCATACTGTGGAACATTTCAGGAAAGCATTAACGTCTAGCTTTTGTGGTGATCTTTTTGCAATGCCTGGAATGCTCCACAGTATGGCATTAAACATATCCATGTAGCATTCATTCATTACGGCTGTTTCTGTCGCTCAAAAATACAATCATTCCTTCTGTGAATGGAAGCGTCTCTCCACAGATCTGACCTGTAATGTAGCGCAGTGCTGTCATCGTACTTTAATCGGTACCGTGGAACATCCTGGACCATGCCATAGCGTTTCCATGGAGACAAGCAGGTGGCGGACTTTCCACCCTAAATGTAAACGACGTCGCTTGGTTTGCTCGGTCGTGTTTTTCAGCACTTCCTCACAGAACGCTTTAAGAATTACAACTTTTTAAACAAAGTCGGCTTTTATTACGCTTTAATTTCCTGTGTTTGTTCGCTAAGCGCAAACATTTCATCACCGAACTGGCGAACGCGAACCAGCACGACCCATCTGTCCCGCGCTCACATCCAGCTCCGGAATCCGCCGTGTTTATGGTTTAATAAAAGCGGCTTAAGTGGAAAAATAGGTAGTAAAAATTTAGCTGCGCTGTGGGCCTGGTGCGGGTCCAGCGCGGGTGATGTCATGGCCTCCTCCTCTCTTTTTCCACTACTGTTACTGGCCCGAGCTCAGAGCCGCCTGCCACACGCTCCTGCAAACCGCCGGGAGACATCTGACCGGCATCTACAGCTGCTCCCGCTCCGCTGGCTCGCTCCCGGAGAAAGTTTTTTGGACGTGGATTTTCATGGAAAGATTCTGCAGGACAAGAATGTACAGAATGTCAGATGCGTTTGAAGGAGTGACTGCGAGACTCCGGGTGTTATTGTAAAGTTAAAGGCGCCGCACCGGGTTTTTACCGTCCTTAAAAACGGGGGGAAAGCAGAACGAAACTGTCCAGAGTTGTTCCTCACTTACCGTATGCCTGATTACCCACCATGACGAGTTTATAAAAGCTTTTTACAGCTGTGGAGACTCTTAACAAGGACTGTCATGCTAATGTGCACTTCCTGATCACAGTAAAAATGCATGCATGTTGTCAAGATACTTTTAAACTGTGAGATTAAGTCTCCGCCCATATCACTATTTAATGAAGCAGGAAGTTGTAGAAGATCTAATAATCATCAACAGCAATAATAATAATTACTGTAGATTTGTTAAATGTATTTATTTTTATTATATATATTATTTTGTTAATTTTTTACTTTTACTTTCTATATCTAAATTTTTATATAAAATATAATAACAACCACAATAATAATAATAATAATAATAATAATAATAATAATAATAATAATAATAATAATAATAATTATTATTATTATTATTATTATGATATTGTTATTATTATTGTTATTACTGTGGATTTATTTTATTTATTTAATATTTTGTTATTTCATTTTTTATAATTTTTTAATTTTACTTTCTGTATACATTTTTAAAAATATTTTCATAATAATACAACAATAATCATCATAAAAACTACTGTGGATTTATTTTATTTATTTAATATGAATACATTTTTAATATTTTTTTAATTTTTACTCTATATCTCAATTTTTTAAATAATTTTCTCACTTTGAGCCATTTACTTTCTCTCTTCCCTTCAGCTTCAACATGCTTTAGTTACACATAAACACTTACTCTTGACTTATTCTTATTCTGTCATTATTATTATTATTATTATTTTATTTTATATATTTACTGTTTTTTGTTGTTGTCTTGTCTGCAAACTCTCCTGTTACGTCTTCAGTCTCGTCATTTGATCTCTGCAGATCTTGTTATTAACGTTTGGACCTATAATCTTGCGTTTAAAAAGGTTTAAAATGTAAATATGCACCGGGGCCCTGTGCAGCTTTACTACGCCACTGCCTCAAAATCTGCTTCTACTAAATATCTGTACTGGGGCAAGACTCACTGAGCTCAAATACACGGAAATAAATCAGAAAAGGACCTTTAAAGACATTCAAAAACATTGCAGACAAACCAATAACATAGTAATAATAAGCATTTGACGCACCCTCCACCAGAAAAGTTACACAATGCACCTTTTAAGAAGACATTTAGCAAGGGGAAAATGGCGCTATGATGCTACAGGGTTCATTACGCCAAAAACTATATTGGTTTCTAATTGAAGCGTGTCAGCGAGCCGTTGTGATTGGCCAAAACTCGGCGCTGAAAGTCCCTCCTTTACTTGAACTATCCAAACAGGAAGTTCCCTTAATAGCGCTGTAATGTCAGTGCGACTTTTACCAGGTTTACTAGCGTGACTGTTTGCATTTCAGAAGCGTTCAGAAGTGTTTTCACTCAAAAACTGGTGGTTTACCCTTAATTATTAGTCTGTCAACATCTCCAAAGCTCAAAATGCTCTGTTCCACCTGGTGTTTTCAGGCCTGTTGACACTTACACGGGTATTTTTTAAAAAGCGGTTTTATTACACTTTATTCCTATTTTGTCTTGAAGGGAAATGCAATATAGGGTTTAATTATTCGGTTTGATTTTCAGTAATGTTTGGTTTGATATTACTAACTTTGATTTGTGGTGTTTAGTTAGTTAGTTTAGCATCTACAAGGGTTAATTTGTTAGTATTTATTCATGTACCAAAAGAAAAAAAGGATGAAATCATGTTTAACCCCTGAAGACCTAAGGGCAGTTTTAGTACGTTTCTCCTCGCCTGGATTTTTTTCTTAATTTTGCTTTTAAAACTGCCCCTTTTACCCGATAATGAAGTGTTCTACCTCCTTTTGTTTAGTCCAACCTGTTATTTCACAATCTGCTGCTGTAGTTGTGTCAAAGAAAATAAAATTCACAGTCTTTTATACAAAACACACAGCAAACATGTTTAAACAACTTTTTGGACATAAAAAATGCTTAATTTAGGACCTTAGCTACAAAAATGCAAAAATATCAAGTCTGTAAGTAAATTAAAAATCTCCTTATTGCCCTAAAAACAAAAAAGTGTAATCGCTCCATTACTTTTCTGGTCCAGTCCTGGAAACAGCTCCTGTCAGGTCCAGGGCCAGAGCCACAGCACTTCTGCATTTCCCTGGTGTTTATTACATTTGGATTTGTTCATTTTGACTGAAATAAACATTTCAAATAAAAATAGAAAGGGATGCACAATTACACACACCAAGATGCGTAATTTTCCGTTTATGTGAGAATTAACTCCACTTAGAGCGACTTTTTCGCTCGTTATAAACACACACAGTCAGAGGAGTCGCAGCGTGAGTGTGACGTAGGATAAAGCCGCAGAAATGTACGGAAACCTCTATGTCTGCACTTTCAGAGGGAAAAAAAAGTAAGTTTCTATCTTTTACGGTTTGAAAGTTCTGCGGGGTTATATAAAACATATTCCTCGTTATTGTATACGATAACATAGATCTTCGAGGGCTCAATGTCTAAAATATTAAATAAAGATGTAACTTTTTTTATATCACATTGCCCTTGTTCTATTTTATGTCAGAACGGATTGTGGGAGCAGTTAATAAGGGGATCCAAACCGCTCAGTTACAGTAAATTTTGGCTTCGTTTGTACCCTTCTTTCACACGCAAATGGGGAATTCACCTCTGAAGACGAATCTTTCTAAAAACTCAAGTGAGATAAATGGAGTTTTAGGAGCTGACGCGCCAAAAGTGTGATCACTGTTTACCTTTTGCTCGGATGATGATCGTGGAAGCGTTCAGAGCAGCAGTCGCGTTACTTCTGGTGCAAACACTCGTCATGTGTTTGCATTTGCACAGCTGATGGATCATATCGATGAAGAGAGATGAATGAGCGCTCGGAGGTCAGCAATTTTGCCACTTCTCCGTCCTACTCAAAGACCCAGTCGCTGTCGGTTTTGGGTCCGACCTGGGCGGACTGCGGTCTGGTGGGATTTAGGGTTGGGCAGTAATATGGTAATACGGTAATACAGTATCCTGAGGTATCAAGTAGCAACGGTATCAGTTTCATTACCTTCATTTAAAAAATGTGCAGCGCATAAGGACCTAATACAATATTTGGCAGCATTTTGGCTTCAGGGGAGAGACGCAAATGTTGCCGGAGCTACGACCCTGCGCCAGGCCAGAGATCCCGCCACAGTCGCTTCAGACACGGGGCACAGCGTCGACTTTCTCCCCTCCAAACATCGTTACGCTCGGAGATTTCCATCCACACGCAGCGAGGAAGAAGAAACAAACCCGACTGATGCTTCGTGTGCGACGTTGAGCCGAAAAGTTTCAGATGGCGACGTTTCGTTGAACGCCGAGAGTCGAAGAGGGGAAAGTTCCCGCTCGAGGCCGAAGTCAGACTTTCACGGAGGAGACGGTAACTTCTCCGAGTGCCGAGAGCGCGGGTCTGTCAGATACAACATGCTGCAGGGGGAAATATCACACGCCGTGGACTGTCGCCTTTTACTTTTTACTCCAGAATCTGCCTCTTCTGCGCTTTTCTTGTCTCGGCGAGTCCCAGATCATTAAACAGAGGGAGATACGCACTGGAGAAGTTTGGTTTGATCAGAACTTGTGCCTCGTCTTCAAATATAAAGCTGCTCTTCTGTTTCTGAATGGTTTAGGTGCAGCTACTAAATAATTCTTAATTAGTCACGGTAATACTGTATACCCCAGGAAAATGCAGAGAAGGTTTAATGGTGTCAAAATTTGGATACCGCCCAATCCTAGTGGGATCATTTTGTCCTGGAGGAGTGGTATTTTAGGATGAAATTGAGTTATGTGCTCGTAACTCTTCAAATTTCTCCATTTTAAATCGCGGTTTTGTTTTTACTCTTTCCATTTCCATCACATCTTTAACCTTTTCCCACCAATTTTCTCAACCAGGATACAGTATCATTTTTTTCAGAGGCGAGTTTGCTGTTTGTGCGTAAAAGATGGGTACGAACAAAGGGAAATGTCTCCGTTTTATACCTGTGTACGTGTAAGTGAAAACTTTTTTGGAAAACGATGCCATGTGCACCATGTTATTTTGGAAAACAGAGGGATGTAAATCTTCGTTTCTTCTTGTAAAGGCAGCCTTCAGCTCCAAAGACCTTCTCTAAAATCATTTGGATCCCTTATGCCCTAAAACTGCCCATCTCCACTGGACTAAAGGTAAAAAGGGAGCTGCTAACTATCGCTTCGTGACATCACAAGGTGGACCAGAGCATTTTGAGCCTTGGAGATGCAAACAGACTCATAATAAAGGATTACTCCGACATGTGTGAACGAAACCAGACTCAGCTCCGGGTACGTTTTTGTGGGGGCAACATTTTAACAGGGCTTAACGCTCACAAGAGTCAATTTTGCATAATATTGACCTCTTTAATCTCCTCTAAACCCTCTAAACTCTGCCGTTACTTAGGCCTGTGAGAGTTTCCATTCGGAGTCCGCAAACACGTACCTGCTGTGACCTTCGTGTTCTCAGTGGGAGAGGTTTGAGTGACGGGCGGATTAGCTCAGCCTCTGCGGCCGTGTGGAAAAACGACGGCTGTTCTGCGGCGAGGATGGAGCGGAGGCGCTGTGTACGACGTGGGTAATGTCATTTAATGGGCTAATGCTAACGGGTTTGGACACGGTGGGCAGCGCGACGAAGGCTCGGGTTTGAACCAGGACAAGCTGAAGAGGGGGAAGTGTCTGGGGAGAGGGGAAGTGTTACACTGGACTCCAAACAAATACTGGAAAATATTGGTCATACATACTGTAACTGTTTTGTGTTTTCGGATTAGGACAAAAATGTACAAGTCAAGGCACGTTTCCTTTTGTTGAGTATAGTTTCTACAGCTAGCGTTGCCTGGAATGTTCCACAGTAGGGCATTAAACTAAACTCTAAACTATCTCCGGTGAGACAAACTGGTGACGCCAACTTTCCAACTTTCAGATCGCTTACGGTAAGAATGTTTTTTTTTGTTTGTTTTTTTCATATTTTTGCGCAATAAAAACGCCCATTCATAGTCAGGTAAATGCTAAATAGAGTTTAATGCCATACTGTGGAACATTCTAGGAAATCTCCATGGAAACAAGAAGAAGGTAGAACCCAAACCAGAAAAGTTACTCCTGTTTGGACGCTTTGTGAGCAATTAATATTATTATTACTATTTATTTTATTATAATTTTTGTATATAATATTATATATATATATATATATATATATATATATATATATATATATATATATTTTTCCTCTGTTGTCACCAACAAAAATGAAAAATCACAAAGAAAACAGAAATTCTCAAAGTCTTTATACTATGTTAACGGAGCAATTTATTTATTTTTTTATTATTGTGATATGAACATGTAATTTATGTAGCAAATCTTGACATTCAGCATCAGGACAAAGAGTCACAGATATAACAATCGAACATTGTGGACATAATCGTACGAATTCTGCACTGGGCCAACAGTTTATATAATAATCTGCCTATAACTGCAGGTTCTTTCTTGAAACACGAAACACATTTTATTTATTTAATTAATAAATAAATAAATAATAAATGAATAAACATGCACTTACACATTCACACACACAGGTAGGGTACAGATCATTTTGCCTCGTGTATTACAGGAGCCCATAACTCTTCAAATTTCTTCATTTTAAATCGCGGTCTTGTTGTTACTCTTTCCATTTCCATCACATCTTTAACCTTTTCCCACCAATTTTCTCAACCAGGATACAGTTATCTTTTTTTTAGCTTAATATTAGAATAAATTTCCTATTTTGGGGGGACATACGATATTCAAATCCCCTCTGAACGGAGCCAATTTGACCACAGAATCTGAGTCTGGGGATGGTTTAAGGACTTAAAAACTGCACAGGAAAAAAGACGAGTTTTATCTATGACGCAACAAATCTGGCAAATTTCAAATGGAGCTTTTACGCCTGCTCAGAGAAGAGAAAATTTTAGATTTGACTAATTAAACAAGCGTAAAAACACAACTCCAGTAAAGCACGTCTAAAAGCTCAATTTGTTTTCTATTATATACCAGTTCGTACTGAGCGTTTGGTATGTCCCGTATCAACTTCCAGATGGATTATGATTGCTAAAAATGATTTACAATTAGCAAAAGTAAAAATGAAAAGCGGAATAGTCTTGGGTTGGAGTTTTATGGAGCACAGCTTGTTCTAATGAAAGCAGCGTAGTAGAAAATTGTCCTGGTACACGGACCAAACCACACTACTTATTTACTCCAGTCGGAAAAAGGACTTAATAATTGAACACAAGAAGTCTATACACTATTGTGGAATGTTGTGTTGGCGTTCGGATACAAGGAGCTGGAAAAATGGCATAAAACTTCTTACAAGGCACTAAAGGGTTTCCAGGCTTTAATAGTGTGGTTGGATTTTAAAGGAAAAGTCCGTATAGCTCGGGAATGGCTTCGGGGCGACGGGAATAAAAAGGGGACGAGAGGGCACACCTGTCTATGTCCCGGAGAGATAATGATACACATCGGATGGAAAAGAAAACACGTCTAGACTCACTTACGCAACAATCGCGTTAGAAAGTTTGAAAATAGTGCATTCAGCAAACGATAATAAACCAGGAAAAAGACTAAGCTTAAAAAATAATAATATATTTAACATTTTAAAAGTCGTTTATTACGCAAAATTGACTCTTGTGAGCGTTAAGTCATGTTTTAATGCTGTTATCTAATCAAAAACAAACCTGGAGTTGTGTTTCGCTTCATTCACGCATGTTTGAGTCATCCTTTATTATCAGTCTGTTTAAATCTCCAAAGCACAAAATGCTCCGTTCCACCTTGTGATGTCATGAGGAGGTAGTTTTCCAGTTAAACCTTTTCAGCCCTATTTAATTCCATGCATCAAAATCCCGTCTGGATTTTTTTTTTGTGTTTTTTGCCTTTAAAAATGCCCCAGAAAATGTCCCAGGAGTAAGTGCTTTTGCCCCTTTTACCAGGATGAGTCCAGCTTTAAATATCCGGCAGTTGTTCAAACACACAAAAACACACAAAAAATGAAAAAGCACCGAAAAACCACTTGTAAACTACCGCTGCTATCTCCAAATCGCCGCCACTCTACACTCGATACTACAGGCTCCGTGACGGTTGCTGCAGAAATTTACTGTAATAACTCTACATGGAAGAAAGTGCAACTTCTCTGCTTTCAGGAACTGTTGGAATTTTTTCGATAGCGCATGTAGTTCCGGAGATACGGTAATGAGTCGCACATGGAAACTGGGAGTGTGGCACTTCCGTCGGTCTATGGGGGTTAACACCAACATTTACCTTTAGTCCAGTAAAGATTAATAATAATTCCAGGGTTGAAATGATCCAAATGCAATCAGTTTAAAAACACAGTGGAGCACTTTCAGTATCACCATGGTTATTTTTAGCAATAAAAGCACCTGGAATTGAATAAAAGCAATAAAAGTATGTTTAATGCCACACTGTGGAACATTCCAGGCAGAGCAATAACAGCTCCATGGAGCTAAGTCTCCATCCATCCATCTTCTTCCACTTATCCGGGGCCGGGTTGAGGGGGCAGCAGTTTAAGCAGGGACTCCCAGACTTCCTTCACCCCAGACACTTCCTCCAGCTCCTCAGCATCCCCCCGGGCCTGAGGTGTTCCCAGACCCAGAGACATAGTCCCTCCAGTGTGTCCTGAGTCTTCCCCGGGGCCTAGTTCCAGTGGAACAAGCCCGGATCATAGACTGTATAAAAGAAGTGGACTAAGCGAGTGTGATGTCACTCATAGTGTTTAGCGTCGCTCAAATGAGGCTCGCGATGCCACGGCTACAGGAGTGAATCTGGAGCCAGGATCTATGTTATGAACAGGGTTTTTTCTGACAGACAAAATAGCGAAAAAGAAATTCAGGATGATGTAGAGCGATTTCATACGAACATTTTCAGACCAAAATGACGAGGCCACTGCAACAGGTACAGAGAGAGGAGCGATAAGATCTCGGCGTGAGTCAATGGGAAAAAGGGAGAGGAGCCGGAAGAGCCTCCTGGAGCACTTCCTGTTTGGCACGCGGCGGCTAACGGATTAGCTTAGTCCACTTATATATACGGTCTATGGCCCGGATGCCTCCCTTGAGCGGTGTTCCTTGACGTGGAGGAACAGCGACTCTACTCCGAGCTCCTCCTGTGTGACCGAACTCCTCACCCGGAGGAAACTCATTTTGACTGCTTGTATCGGCGACCTTGTCCTTTTCAGTCATTACCCAAAGCTCATGACCATAGGTATAGATGACATGAATATGTGAGTTTCTTGCTCTTCTCCTTCAAATTTTATGCTTTTCTGTAATAATGTTTGTGGCAATACCAGATTTTACGCATTATTACATTTCGTTAGCCTAATTGCATAGTCGCCTGAGTCACATTTGAACGGCAATAAGGCAATAAGACAGGGTGATGCAGCAGGGGTAGAGAGTAAAGTTAGGCAGATGTCACAATTTGGCCAAAAAAAAAACGACTTTTGCTGAAATTAATTATGCTATTCGGCTAATGATTTTTTTTGTCCTTCCAGTTAACTTCAAATTAGAAATCAGATGTTGTATCCAGAGCTTAGACTGTATAAAGAAGCCGACTAAGGGAGTTCGACCGTCTCCTATGGCGTTCGGCTCCAGTCAAATGAAGCTCATCGAGGCTGCAGACAAGATAGACAAGATAGTGGAATAAAAACCCCCAAGATCACGTCGAGCGGGTTAACACGAACATTTTAAAACCATAAAATACGAGCCTCGTCGGTTTTTCAGCGTCAAAGTCGATAAAACCGGAAACTATTCGGTAAAAACCCCAGTGTTCATTTTCTGTTCGAGACGCGGCAGCTCTGGAGTTAACTTTGACCCATTTATATAAACAGTCCACGGTCCAGACGCTCTCGCAATTTCTCTCATTTCAGTAGTTTCCCCAAACACTTTCAAACTATTTCTTGGACGTCTCCTCCGTCCTTTCGTTTATTTCGCAGCAGCGGAATAAACGTCTGGCCTCCTCCCTCAACGTTCCCACACTTTAAATCCACTTTCGTGCGTTTCCTTTTTGTCTTAACTCAATTTCATCTGCTGTTTCATGTTTGTGCTCAGACAGATTCCAGAGCGTCTACACCTCCCTCCTCCTCCCTTCTTTCTTTTGCTCTCTTTCGCTCACTTTACCCTTTCTCTCTCTCTGCTCTACGTCTTTTTTTCTCTCTTTCTTCCTCTAAATTTGCTCGTTTCCCTCTCTTTATTTGACTTCTCTTTCTCCTTCCTTTCTTTCTTTTTTTCTCTCCCTTTCTTTTCCTTCACCTCTCTCTTTATTCCCAATCTTTCTGCCTCTTTCCTTTCTTTCCATCCGTCTCTTTTGCTACTCCCTCTCTCTTCCTCTAATGCTGCTCACTCTTCCTCTCCCTCTCTTTCTTTTCTTTCTCTCTCTCCTTCCTTCCTTTCCCCCTTACTTTCTTTTTCTTTCTTTCTCTTTCTCTCTTAGCTATGTCATTTTCTCTACCTCTGTTTCTCTCTCTCTCTTTCTTTTCTTTCACCTCTCTCTCTTTATTCTCAATCTTTCTTCCTCTTTCTTTCCTTTCTTTCTGTCGGTATCCCTCCTTCTCTTTCTTCACTTTCTCTGTCTCCTTTCTTTCTCTTTCTCTCTTAGCTGTGTCATTTTCTCTACCTCTGTTTCTCTCCCTTTCTTTTCTTTCACCTCTCTCGTTATTCTAAATCTTTCTTCCTCTTTCTTTCCTTTCTTTCTGTCAGTATCCCTCCCACTCTTTCTTCGCTTTCTCTGTCTCCTCCCTTCCTTTCTTTCTGTTTCTCTCTCTGCTGTCATTTTCTCCACCTCTCTATTTCTCTCTCCCTTTCTTTTCTCTCACCTCTCTCTCTCTTCGCCTGTTTTTTCCTCTTTCTTTCCTTCCTTTCTGTCTCTCTCTCTCCCTCTGTCTCTTTGCCCTCTCACTCTTTCTCTTCTCACCCTCCTCTCTCTCCCTTTTCATTCTCTCTGCTGTACGTCTCTTTTTCTCTTTCTCTCTCCCCCTTCTCTCCTTCTAACTTTTCTCACTGAACCTCTCCCTCTCTTTCTTTGCTTTCTCTCTCTCCTTTCTTTCTTTCTCTCTGCTGTGTCATTTTCTCTCACCTCCCTCTCTTCATCTCCCTCTCTCTTCCTCTTCCGTTTTTCTTTCTCTGTCTCTCCCCCGTTTCTTTGCCCTCTCACTCTTTCTCTACTTCCCCTCTCTCTCCCTCTTTCACTCTCTCTATGCCCCTCGTCCCTCCTCTCTCTCCTCTTACTCTTCCCTTTTTCCCTCTGTTATCTCCCATTTTCTTCCTCTCTTTCTCTGTTTTCTCTCTCCTTCCTTGTTGTTTTTTCTCTCAATGTTGTCTTTCTCTCTCTCCCCTCTCTCCTTTTCTTTCTGTCTCTCCTTCTCTCTCTTATTGTTTTCTTTCTCCTCTCTTTTTCTCTCGTTTCCTTTCTCTTTCTCTCTCTCTATATATATGCTGTATATGCACGTGTCTCTGTCATATCTGTTTCTTTGCCTTCTCTCACTCTTTCTTTCACTCTCTTTCTCTCTTTCTTCCTCCCTCCCTCCGTCTTTGCCCCCTCCTCCCTCTCTCCTTCCCTCTCTCCTCAGATCTGCCCTGAGTCTAGACTCCGGTGGAGGGTGAACCGGGGGCAGAAGAATGAAAAACCTCTGCAGCTGTTTTGGTGAGTGGAGTCAAAGAATATGAGAGACGAGAGAAAAGAGCTCAGCGATTTCACACGTTTAAACTGGGACTAAACCAGGACTAAACCAGGACTAAACCAGGACTAAACCAGGGTTAAACCAGGACTAAACCAGGGCTAAACCAGGACTAAACCAGGACTAAACCAGGGCTAAACCAGGACTAAACCAGGGCTAAACCAGGACTAAACCAGGACTAAACCAGGACTAAACCAGGGTTAAACCAGGACTAAACCAGGGCTAAACCAGGACTAAACCAGGACTAAACCAGGGTTAAACCAGGACTAAACCAGGACTAAACCAGGACTAAACCAGGGCTAAACCAGGACTAAACCAGGGCTAAATCAGGGCTAAACCAGGACTAAAGCAGGACTGAACCAGAGCTAAACCAGGGCTAAACCAGGGCTAAACCAGGACTAAACCAGGGCTAAACCAGGGCTAAACCAGGGCTAAGACAGGACTAAACTAGGATTAAACCAGGGTTAAACCAGGGCTAAATCAGGGCTAAACCAGGACTAAAGCAGGACTGAACCAGAGCTAAACCAGGGCTAAACCAGGGCTAAACCAGGACTAAACCAGGGCTAAACCAGGGCTAAACCAGGGCTAAGACAGGACTAAACCGGGACTAAACCAGGACTAAGCCAGAGCTAAACCGGGACTAAACCAGGACTAAACCAGGAATAAACCAGGGCTAAACCAGGGCTAAACCAGAACTAAACCAGGGCTAAACCAGGGCTAAGACAGGACTAAACCAGGGCTAAACCAGGACTAAACCAGGGCTAAACCAGGGCTAAATCAGGGCTAAACCAGGACTAAACCAGGACTAAACCAGAGCTAAACCAGGGCAAAACCGGGAATAAATCAGGACTAAACCGGGACTAAACTGGGACTAAACCAGGACTAAACCAGGTCTATACCAGGACCAAACCAGGATTAAACCAGGACTAAACCAAGACTAAACCAAGACTAAACTGGACTAAACCAGGACTAAAACAGGACTAAAACAGGACTAAACCTGGACTAAACGAGGTCTAAAACGGGACAAAACCAAGTTTAAACTAGGACTAAACCAGGACTAAATCAAGTGTAAACAAAGGTCTAGCTGAGATCTAAACCAAGACTAAAGCAGTTCTGGACCAGGACTAACCCAGAACTAAATCATGTCTAAACCAGGACTATACCAAGACTAAACCAGGACTCTACCCAGCCTTAACTATGAATAAGCCAGTTCTAAACCAAGGTCTGGATCAAATCTAAACCAGAACTAAACCAGGACTATATCACGACTAAACCGGGATTATATCAGGACTAAACCCATTCTAAACCAGTTCTAAACCAAGGTTTGGATCTATACAGGAATAAAAGAGATCTGGACCAAGACTATACCAAGACTAAACCAGGACTAAACCAGTTCTAAACCAATGTCTGGATCAGATCTAAACCTGGACTGAACCAGGTCTGGACCAAGACTATATGAAGACTAAACCAGGACTAAATCAGGTCTAAACCAGGATTACACCAAGACCAAAGAAGGACTAAATTAGGTCTAAACCAGGACTACACCAAGATCATACTTGGACTAAACCAGTTCTAAACCAAGGTCTGGATCAGATCTAAACCAGGAATAAGCCAGATCTGGACCAACACTATACCAAAACTAAACCAAGACTAAATCAGGTCTAAATCAGGACTACGCCAAGACTAAACCAAATCAAAACCAAGATCTGGATGGGAGCTAAACCAGGACTGAACCAGGACTGAACCAGGTCTGGACCAAGACTGTACCAAATCTAAACCAGGACTAAATCAAGACTAAATCAGGTCTAAACCAGGATTACACCAAGACTAAAAAAGGACTAAATTAGGTCTAAAAGGGACTCAACCAGTTCTAAACCAAGGTCTGGATGAGATCTAAACCAGGACTGAACCAGGGCTGGACCAAGACTATACCAAGACAAAACCAGGACTAGATCAGGTCTAAAGTAGGGCTACACCAAGACTAA
>CM060671.1:6248762-6321262 GCA_030686955.1 Odontamblyopus rebecca
TAGAACTTGGACTGAAAACCAAAGATGGACTAAACCAGGACTAAACCAACCTAAACTTGGACTAAAATGCGTCTATACCAAGTCTAAAATTAGACTATACCAGGTCTCAACAGGATTAAACCACTATAGGACTAGAACTTGGACTGAAAACCAAAGATGGACTAAACCAGGACTAAACCAAATCTAAACTTGGTCTAGATTTGGACTAAAATGTGACTATACCAGGTCTAAAACGTAACTATACCAGGTCTAAGCAGAATTAAAGTACTATAGAACTAGAACTTGGACTAAAACCGAACACGGACTAAACCAGCTCCAGACTTGGACTAAAATGGGACTATACCAAGTCTAAAATTGGACTATACCCGGTCTCAACAGGATTAAACCACTATAGGACTAGAACTTGGACTGAAAACCAAAGATGGACTAAACCAGGACTAAACCAAACCTAAACTTGGTCTAGATTTGGACTAAAACGGGACTATACCAGGAACTATACAAGTTCTAAACAGGATTAAACCACTATAGGACTAGAACTTGGACTAAAACCCAAACGCGGACTAAACCGGCTCTAGACTTGGACTAAAATGTGACCATACCAGATCTAAAACGGGACTATACCAGGTCTAAGCAGAATTAAAGTACTATAGAACTAGAACTTGGACTAAAACCCAAATGCGGACTAAACCGGCTCTAGACTTGGACTAAAACGGGACTATACCAGGTCGAAAACGTAACTATACCAGGTCTAAGCAGAATTAAACCACTATAGGACTAGAACTTGGACTAAAACCCAAACGCGGACTAAACCCGCTCCTAATCCAGGTCTCAAATGGGGGGGGGGATCAACTTCCTGGACCTTCCCCGAGTCGTGCGCACGGCCCTGGATGTGTGCGTGGTTCACTCCCCCTGCCCGGGCCGTCTCTCCAAACTTGACCGGCGGGCTGAGCGGAGCTGGGGGCAGTCTCGGCTCCAGCGCGCAGCGAGTGGAGCAAAGCGACTGGATGACAGCTGTCCCACGGCTGCAACTCACTACTTCTCCAAAAACCCCAGGACGCAAAGGGAAAAAAACCTCTCCCCGCGCTCCTCCAAGACCTGCAAACGCGTTTTTTTTTTTTTGGTTTAACTTTTGCGCTCACTAGAAACCCAAGATTTCTTTCTCTTTTTTTCTCATGGATGAAGTTTGCGTTTTGTTTGGCGCAGTTTTTCGGCGTGGGGGACTTCAACCAACACCAAACCCTAACAAAGTCTAAAACCCAACCAGGATTTAACCATGCACAAACCAAACCAGGACTAAACCAGGTCTTAAAAAACCCCAGTGGAGCTCCTGTTGCGTCTTTGGACATATCGCGTGAAAAATGCCCGGC
Source organism: Odontamblyopus rebecca (assembly GCA_030686955.1). Taxonomy (NCBI): domain Eukaryota; kingdom Metazoa; phylum Chordata; class Actinopteri; order Gobiiformes; family Gobiidae; genus Odontamblyopus; species Odontamblyopus rebecca. The sequence goes on from CM060671.1 coordinate 6,250,130, forward strand.
TTCTTCGCTCCAGCTCACGTTTAAACAACTTTTCCATTCACTTTTGCAGCTTTGGACGACACTTCTGGCCGCTTGACGCGTTTGGCACGGACGTTTCACGCGATGGATTGGCTGTACTTGCCGCTTTGGTGCTTTTGTCTCGTTTTGCATCGGATAGCGGCTGTAGAAACACATGGTAAGTATTAAAATAGCTGTCTACGCTCCACGGACTCACGCTCTGGCTGCAGTGCATTGTGTCGCACTGGAGCTCGCATAGATAGAGGCTTTTTGTGGTTGGACAAACGAAGCCTGTTGGAATTGATGGAACTGACACGGGCTGGTAGATGCGGGCCACGGCGATCAATAGTCCCTGATCTGAACTTTGTGTACGGCGAACGCGACCACAATGCCTCATTTGAGTGACAGCCGAGTTACCCGCATATCATAAAGCAGCGCGTTAAACTTGGAAATTGTGCTTTTTTACCAAATTTTGAATGGATTTGGTTTGTTCATATGGATTATGTTGGGGAAAATGTGATATTAAGTTCATTTAAGAGCTAAATTGGACTAAACCAGGACTAAACTACAAGCAAAACTTTCTCTTACTTTCAGTTTGGTGAAGTTTAAAGTGCAGCTGACCTGTCAGAGGAAATTAAAGGGAATTAAAAAGACATATGGAGATATAGATCCGTCTCTTATGAAACTTAGTCCTGGTTTAGTCCTGGTTTAGTTTTGTTTTAGTTCTGATTTAGTCCTAGTTTAGTTATGGTATAGTATTGACCTGGTTTGATACTAGTTCAATTATGGTTTAGTCCTGGGTTAGACTTGGTTTAGTTATGGTTTAGTCCTTGTTTAATCCTGGTTTAGTTATGGTTTTAGTTCTGGGTTAGACCTGGTTTAAGATCTGGTTTAGTTCTGGTTTAGTCCTTGTTTAGTTTTGCTTTAGTTCTGGTTTAGTCCTGTTTAGCCCGGGTTTTATCCTGGTTTAGTCCTGATTTAGTCTTGGTTTAGTCCTGGTTTAGCTCTGATTTGGTCCTAGTTTAGTCCTGGTTTAGTCCTAGTTTAGTCCTGGTTTAGCTCTGGTTTAGTCCTGGTTTAGTCCTAGTTTAGTCCTCGTTTAGCTCTGATTTAGTCCTAGTTTAGTCCTGGTTTAGCTCTGGTTTAGCCCTGGTTTAGTCCTGGTTTAGTCCTGGTTTAGCTCTGGTTTAGTCCTAGTTTAGTCCTGGTTTAGCTCTGATTTAATCCTAGTTTAGTTCTGGTTTAGTCCTGGTTTAGTCCTGGTTTAGTCCTGGTTTAGTCCTGGTTTAGCTCTGATTTAGTCCTAGTTTAGTTCTGGTTTAGTCCTGGTTTAGTCCTGGTTTAGTCCTAGTTTAGTCCTAGTTTAGTCCTGGTTTAGCTCTGGTTTAGCTCTGGTTTAGTCCTAGTTTAGTCCTGGTTTAGTCCTGGTTTAGTCCTCACCTCCATGATTCAGACAAAGAGAAAATGATCTTTTACGTTGGCCTCAGTGAGTCTGGATCCACAGTCGGACTAAACCATCTGTCTCTGCATTAAAGGAGCAGTGTGGAGCTTTGTGGATGACCCGCTTACCTGCCTGTTTCCATGGAGATGTTATTTCTTTAGCTGGGACATTCCACAGTATGACATTAAACTTGTCTGTCTACATTTATTCAATTACAGTGTCGCCTCTCCACAGATCTGACCTGTAACTTGGCCTAATGATGTCAGCTCCCAGTATTCATCAGGATAGAGATGTTAAAATGCCGTACTGTGGAATATTCCAACTAAAGGAATATAATCTCCATGGACTAAACCAGGACTAAACCAGGACTAAATCAGTACTAATCCAGGTCCAACACAGAACTAAACCAAGAGTAAACCAGGACTAAACTGGGACTAAACTATGACTAAACCAGGTCTAAAACAGAACTAAACCAGGTCAAACCCAGGATTAAACCGGGACTGCAACAGGTCTAAACCGGGACTAACCCAAGTCTAAACAAGGACTAAACCAGGTCTAAACTTGTTCCAAACCAGGACCAAACCAGGTCTAACCCAAGTCTAATCCAGGAGTAAACCAGTACTAAACCTGGACTAACCCAGTACTAAACCAGGTTGAAAGCAGGACTAAACCAGGACTAAACCAGGACTAAACCAGGTCTAAATGAGGTCTAAATCAGGACTAAACCAGGTCTGAACTTGTTTGAAACCAGGACTAAACCAGGTCTAACCCAAGTCTAACCAAGGAGTAAACCAGGACTAAACCTGGACTAACCCAGTACTAAACCAGGTTGAAAGCAGGACTAAACCAGGACTAAATCAGGTCTAACCCAGGACTAACCCAGGACTAAACCAGATCTAAGTTAGGTCTAAACCAGGACTAAACCAGGACTAAACCAGGTCTAAACTTGTTCTAAACCAGGACAAAACCAGGTCCAACCCAAGTCTAACCCAGGAGTAAACCAGGACTAAACCTGGACTAACCCAGGACTAAACCAGGTTGAAAGCAGGACTAAACCAGGACTAACCCAGGTCTAACCCAGGTCTAACCCAGGACTAAACCAGGTCTAAACCAGACCTAAGTTAGGTCTAAACCAGGACTAAACCTGGACTAACCCAGGACTAAACCAGGTTGAAAGCAGGACTAAACCAGGACTAAACCAGGTCTAACCCAGGACTAAATCAGGACTAAACCAGGACAAAATCAGTTCTAACCCAGGTCTAAACCAGGTCTATTTTTCCATTATCTAACATCACATTTTCACACTGAAGTCTTGACATTTCACCTTATATAAAACGTTACATTTTTCGCACTGAACCGAACTTTTAATTGTCGTCCTTTAATTTGAGCCACGCTCGACTCTGTGCCGGCGCTCGGTGTTTCAGAGCGAAATCACACAGTGGGAGGAAGAGGTGGTGACAGCTCCTGTAATTGCACATTCTTACACAATAATTGAACTTGTTCTGTTGTAAGGAACTGACTCCTGTGCAAGTCTTCCACCTTGTGATGTCATGAAGTGGCAGTTTTCACATTTAACAGCTCCTTTTTACCTTTTGTTCAGTAGATTTTTGCCAATTCCAGGTCTGAAATGATCCAAATGATTCTAGTGAAGCCGCAAACGATGTAACTTTTCGTTTGGGGGTCCGTCGCCTGCTTGTTTCTATGGATACGTCATTGTTTTGCTTGGAATGTTCCACAGTGTGACATTAAACAGCTCTACATTTTACATTTATTCAATTACAGGTGGTTTTATAGCTCAAAAACACCTAGAAAAACAGACATTCTGACACAGATCTGACCTGTAACTTGGTCTGGTTTGGTCTCCATGAAGATAGAAAGGTTTAATGCCACACTGTGAAACATTCCAGACAAACTATAACGTCTCCATAGATAGAAGGATTTGACGGACCCTCCACTGGAAAAGTTACACCTTTAAGTTACTCTTACCTCAATAGTACTTTTCACAAATACTATATTTTTTACTCTGACTCGAATATTTTTTTAGATCACTACTTTGTACTTCAACTTGAATAATACTATTGTGAAGTAACATGACTTTTACTTGAGCAGAATTTTCTCTCTATTATACCCACCGCTGTTTACGGATAATAAATCTGTTTATCTTTATTTATTCCTAAAACACTTTTGTTGCCATAGCGGTTTGTCAAAGCCTGATCCCGTCAGATCTTAGAAGTTCAGACGTCGGGCCTGGTCAGTACTTGGATGTGAGACCACTGGGAAAATCGGGTGCCACAAGGGGGCGCCAGTGGCAAAAATTGTTATTGTGTCCTTAGGCAAGACACTTCAGCCACATTCTCCAGTGTGAAAGTGGAGTGTGTGAGTTTTGGTGGTGGTCGGAGAGGCCGATGGTGCAGACTGGAGCCTCACTTCCGTCAGTCTGAGTGTTTAGTGAATAAATAATGAACTGTAAATATGCTCTGTAAATCATCTTTGTGACGTTTGTCTGTGAAAAGCTCTGTGTAAATAAACTCTCAATGACTTCCTTTAAAAAAACAAAGTGCTGTACAAACCACGAAGAACAATAGAAAAGAATCGAATTAGCATATATACGAAAACAGACAATGATGCAAACAGTCAGATGAATAGAAAAACGAAGGCCAAGCGATAAAAAAATGGGTTTCAAGATGATACTGATGGTGCGAGTCCCATCTCCTCGGGCAGGTCGTTCCAAAGCCGAGGGTCCGGACTCAAAAGGCTCCATCACCTTCGTCCGGAGTCTGGACTTTGGAACGGCCACAGGGACCAGGAGAGGATCTAAGCCTGCAGGAGGCTCGTACGGGGTTAAAAGTTAAAAGTTCTGAGATGTAACTTGGTGCAAGACCTGAAAAAGCTTTAAAAGTGATCAGCAAAATCTTAAAATCGATTCTAAAACACACAGGCGGCCACGGTATTTCTGTTATTGTTAGAGATGTTTGAAAGAAATCCACAAATGTTGAACCATATCATTATTTGTTCAGGACTGTCGTATTAATATTATGGTTTAAAGTCCATTCATTTTACAATAATCACGTCTTTGAGGCTGAATAATGGAACCACTTTATGAGGATTTTGGTGGAATTTTTTTGCTTTCTGACCGAGAAGACGCTGAACTTTGTGTCAGTTTTAGTTTTATGTCGATAGTTTCAGTAATTACAGGGATATGAACCATTAACCAGGTCATTAAGACGGTTAAAGGTGCAACTTTTGAAACTTTTGAAACCATCACTCCACAGATCTGACCTGTGACTTGGTTTTTCTCTGGTTTTCTTCTGTCAGGCTCAAGCTGGAACACTTTCAGACGGCAGTAACGTAGAGAGGAACTTGGTGCGAGACCTGAACGAGCTTTAAAAGTGATCAGTAAAACCTTAAAATCTTAGTATTTCTGTGATTGACAATAGACTGATTTCTCTGATTTTGCATTTTTTCAGAACAGTTACTCAATATAACCTTGTAGACATGTCGCCAACATCTACTTCGCTGCCGACATCACCCCTGCCGCCAGAAACCTCTGCGTCATTTTTGATTCTCGCCTCAAATTCCGCGTTCACATCAGGAAAAATCGCCCGATCCCATTTTCCCCAGCCCTGCACAATCGGCAAAATCAGCAAAATCAAAACGAACTTTCCCGCCCTGATCTGGAAAAAGTCATCCTCATCTTCTCCCGTCTAGACGATCGCAACTCCCTCGAGTCCAAGTCCATCGCCTCCGACTGGTCCAGAATGCAGAACCTCGACTCCTCACTGTCCCCTGTGTGTTTTAGAACCGATTTGAAGGTTTTACTGATCACTTTTGAAGCTCGTTTAGGTCTTGCACCAAGTCGCTCTCTACGTTACTGCAGTCTGAAGGTGTTCCAGCTTAGGCCAGAGAGAACAGGCGAGTCTGAACAGCCTGTCGCCACGGAAACCAAGTCACAGGTCAGATCTGTGGAGTGGTGGTTTCAAAAGTTTCAAAAGTTGCACCTTTAACCATCTTAAAGCAGATGTTTGGACCTGGTTATTGGTTCATATCCCTGTAATTACTGAAACTATCGACATGAAACTAAAACTGACACAAAGTTCAGCGTCTTCTCGGTCAGGAAATAAAAATAAAAAAATCCACCAAAACCTCATAAAGTGGTTCCATTATTCAGCCTCAAAGACGTGATTATTGTAAAATGAATGGACTTTAAACCATAATATTAATACGACAGTCCTGAACAAATAATGATTTGGTTCAACATTTGTGGATTTCTTTCAAAAATCTCTAACAATAACAGAAATACTGTGGCCGCCTGTGTGTTTTAGAATCGATTTTAAGATTTTGCTGATCACTTTTAAAGCTCGTTCAGGTCTTACACCAAGTTACGTCTCAGGACTTTTAACTTTTAACCCCGTACGAGCCTCCTGCAGCCTTAGATCCTCAGGTCACGGTGGCTGTTCCAAAGTCCAGACTCCAGATGAAGGTGATGGGGACTATTGAGCTCATTTATTATAATTAATTGAATTGTTTGCTTCATTGTGATTTTTTTTTTTTTGCTTTCTGGAGGCTATTTTTATCGTCCTTCGCTGCTTGCAGAGGTGGGACCCAGTCGTTGTTTTGCAAGTCTCGACTAACTAACTTTAAATGGGAGATATTTAATCTGTGAACATCTAGATCAGTGGTTCTTAACCGGGGTTGGATCGAGCCCCAGGGGTTCGGTGAGTCAGGCTCAGGGGTTCTGCAGGGGTCAAGACTCACATCCAACTCATATGATTCATGATGACACGGATTTTTTTTAAACCTTTATTTAACCAGGAAGTCCCATTGAGATTCAGAATCTCTTTTCCAAGAGAGACGTGGCCAAGGTGGCAGCCAATCCACAAAAAACAGTTACATACATATTAACAGCACTTTACATTTTCATCATAAATAAGTACAGTGTGTTAAAACATCTCAAGCACATTTTTTATGGAAGTTTTAAATTCATGAATTGGCTGCATGAAATTCTGTGTGCACAATAGTCGTGTCATTTCTATCTTAATATTTTCCCTTCATACGAACTATGTGGAGCAAAAAAAGAAAGGACGGATATGTGCAATATGGATTCCCATGTGTGCACTAATAAAATATATATACTTATGCTTTGAATTTGAGAAAAACATATTTTATTTTTCCAATTAAGAAGGTTCGGTGAATGCGCAGATGAAACTCGTGGGGTCCAACATGGTTAAGAACCACTGATCTGTAGCATTTAAACTGCACAAGTCTCTCAGTCTGAGCTCATATCGACATCACAAAATCTATTTTTAATTTTAATTGTAGAATCAGTCTGAGTGAACAAGTTATTTATGTTTTCTTCAGGACCATAACGTTAGTGTTGCTCAGTAGTTTCACTGATGCTCGTCGTCTTTCTTCCCTTGATCGTCGTGGATAAATTCTTCGTGGACAGAATCTGTTCTTTGTCGACCTTCCTCAGTTGGATGAAGATTTGGTGTTGGGGCAGATTTATGAAGCTGCTCAAAAATATCCGACGCTTTTCCACAGGGATTTTGCCGTAGAAAAGCACTGACCGGAAGTTGCGCGACTCAACATCCTTCCGTTCCTTCCTGCCGTTGTGATAAAAGTCTATTCTTTGTTGTTGTTTTTTTTTTGTTTACGTGTTTATTCCCGTCTCTCTTCTAGAAAAACTCTCCGGAAAGCTGAGCGAGTTCGGTCTCATGGTCCCCTTCAGCACCGACTACAGAGGGCGCTATCTCTCCCATGTGGTTTCCTCCGGCGACCCCGTCTCCGAGCCGGCGTTTGACCCCAACTCCGAGGGTTCCCGGCGGAGGAGAGTCCCCCGAGACCTCCACTCCTCTGCCTCCTCTTCATCCTCTCCACCCTCCTCCTCTTCTTCTTCTTCTTCTTCTTCTTCTTCTTCTCACCTCTTCTTCAACGTCACCGTTTTTGGCCAGGAGCTGCACTTGCGTCTTCGCGCCAACAGGAGGCTAGTGGCGCCGGGAGCGTTTGTGGAATTTCAGGAGGATTTTGAGGAAAAGTCCAAAGAGCGGATTCACGGCGACTGCGTGTTCACCGGCGACGTCAGCGACATGCCCCGAGCCACCGTCGCCATTAGCAACTGCGACGGGCTGGTAAGTGCACTCGTGTTAATCCCGGCGCAGCACAAACCCCAACTGTGTCAAACCTCTCTCACCGTTAAAGCCGCGCTGTGTAACTTTTAGGTTGGGGCTCCGTCGCCTGCTTGTTTTTCTGTGGAGACGTCGTCGCTCTGCCTGGAATGTTCCGCAGTGTGACTTTAAACAGCTCTGCTTTACATTTACTCAATTACAGGTGGTTTTATCGCTCAAAAATACCTAGAAAAACAACATTCTCTCCGCAGATCTGACCCGTAACTTGGTCTGATTTGGTCTCCACGACGATACAAAGGTTTAATGCCGTACTGTGGGACATTCCAGACAAAGCAATAACTTGTAAGAAGTATAATTCTATGGGAGATTCGCTGTTTTTAGAAGAAATATCAAATTTATGGCCCACAAATGTTGAACGTTCTCATTATTTTTTTTAGATTCTGGCACTGCAAACTCGTCATATTAATATTATGGTTTAAAGTCCATTCATTTTACAGTAATAACTTCTTTGGGGTTGATTAATGGTACAAGTTTCTGAGGCTTTTGTGGATATTTTTTATATTTTCTGACCGAGAAGACGTTGAGCCTTGTGTCGGTTTTAGTTTCATGTGGATCGTTTTAAGTAATTACAGAAATATGAACCATAAACCAGGTCAAAACATCTATAATCTGGTGCTGTTGCTTTTATTTATGAAATGTTCCATGGGACTAGTTACATTTCTCGTATTTATTCTCCTGTTTATTGCTAAAACGTCCTTTGAAAAGCTTTCGTTATTGTTGTACATTTTACACATTTCAATACTAAGGAACAGACTTGATACTCGATACAGATTCTGATACCATGATGATAATAATAAAAACACTTTATTTAGACCATAGAATGTGATTTTGTAGCACTTTCTTTTCTTTTGTGGTCTCCATAGTGCTGCAAATATCAAAATATCAATATATCGTATCGCCTAATGTGATGATACAGTATCGATATATTTTTGGAGTATTTTACTAAATTATTTTGTTACGGAGCTACAGTTTTGTTGCTTGTTTAGTGGAAGGAAACTCATTGACATTTTCACTGTTTTGACGATTAAAATGTTTGTGTTTCATATGAACTTTGCACAAGAAGCGGTTTAACAAAGACTTTTAGCATCACAGCCACGATTTAGCCTTTATTTTTATTGAACCGTATTGAATCGATGAAATATACCAGCCCTAGCGTATAAGAGTCTATGTGCGCTTTTATCTGCTTAGTATTAGTTTTAGTATCAGTTTAGGGGTTTAGGGACGTAACAATAACGTAAATATGGTGATATCGTATCGTCAAAGGTCTCACAATAATATCGCGGACCATCACAATATATCGAATCACAAGTCTCTTTGCTTAAATGAACAGTTCTGATGCAGAAATAGCTAAAAAAAACAGAGGGAACTACATAGACCATGATCCTTTGCTCCGTTTCAGTGCAGACGACATGAAGAAATAACTGTTCTAAGCACTTTTACATCTTCATTCTTTGGGTTAAGTCTTGTGGAGGCATTTTTAGAGGAAAAAGGAGCAGATTCACACAAAATATTGTAATAAATCTGGTTTGGTGAGATGTTTATGGTGAAAATATCGTACAGAGAGATTTGGATTTCGTTCCGTCCCTAATGACAATAAATGTTGCACCAAATGACTGGTCAAAGCGTTTTATAACGTCAGTCTTGTTATTATGTAGAATATCGTAATATCGTGAACTTTCCCACGATATCGCAATAAATATCTACAAAAAACATACTATTTCTATTAACAAATACCTACTACTATCACTACTGGTATGGGATATCGGCGTCGATGTTGACATATTTTCTGGACTGGATATCGGCTTCCAAATATCGGTCCAGTCGATATCCAGTTTGGACATATACTAGTAAGCCGACGTAATAAATAAAGTATGTACGCTCTACATGATCCTGGTGGTTTTATTTAGCTATTTTGGTCCGTAAATAAACTCGCTCATGTAACTCGCAGCCTCGATGAGCTTCATTTGACTGGTCTGTACTCGACAGTGAACTGTTTTAATTGCTTATTACGCCGTGAGAATACAATAACAATATCGTATCGTGAGATTTGGATATCGTTACATCCCTCGTATCTGGTTTTCTCTGTTCTTGACCTCAACCTGTCGTCATGAGCTAAAATATTTGCCTTTTACCACAGACTGACTGCTTTTTTAAAATCAAATTCTTCTTTTTTTTTAGTACATTTTCTGCCTGTATTCATTTATGTAACTGTAATTTGTCCGCAGAGAGACAAACCTTTCAGTGCCACGTCCCCTGATCCCCATAGTCGGGCTCTTTCAGTGCGGCTCTCCACATTGCTGTACATTATACGGGCGCTGCTTTTATCTGCACAAATAACCACTTAGCCATGTTCTGTGCAGTTGCATAACACCTGTAATAAAGAACTCGGGGATTCAGGCTGGTGCCGTAACACGTTAATTTGAGCAGAAGTAAATAGGCACCTGGTGGAAGGAGACGTCTGCGCGCTGTCAAACATATAGGCCCCCGGTGAACAGCGTCTGTGGAGAAACTCGGGGCGTCCTTGAGCTGATTGTGTCTGCGGCGGAGCTGACGGCGTGAAAGCGACGGGGAAAGCTGAGAGCGTTTTTAAATAACGGGAGATGGGATCGCGAAGGACGCTTTTCACGCAGGTCAGCGCAGGGAGAAGAATTACAAAGACGAGAAAACAGCGTCCGGTGAAAATATGTGAGGAATAAGTGAAGAAAAATATACAAGAAAATCAAGTCGTGTTGCTCTGTGTTGCTTCTTTCTGCTCCTTTTCATTCATTTGTTGATGTCTTTTTATTAGGGCTGTAACGATATCCGAGTCTCACGTATGGTATAAACCAGGTCTAAACCAGGTCTAAACCAGGTCTAAACCAGGTCTAACCCAGGTCTAAACCTGTTTCACATTTTGAGGGGCTGGACGACGTCATCGGCCGAAAATAAAACTGCAAATATCTAAAGAACCAGAATCGCACAAACAAAACTTTTTGCAGCACAAACGAAGCACAAACGATTGACTCCATTTTGGGCGTTTTAGTGCATTTTTAAGCTTCTTGTGGGTCTGACCCCAATTAAAATAAAGCTCAGATTAAAGTCTAACAAAGACTAAAGGCTAAACCAGGTCTAAACCGGGTCTAACCCAGGTCTAAACCAGGTCTAAACCAGATTTAAACCAAGACTAAACCAGGTCAAAACCAAGAGTTAAAACCAGGACTAAACCAGGTCGAGACCCGGACTTAAACCAGGTCTAAACCAGGTCTAAAATGGATCTAAACCAAGACTAAATCAGGTCTAAACCAAGACTAAACCAGGACTTAAACTACGTCTAATTCAGGTCTAAATCAGTTCTAAACCAGGTCTAAACCAGGTCTAAACCAGCTCAAACCCAGGTTTAAACCAGATCCAAACCAAGACTAAACTAGGTCTAAACCGGGACTTAAACCAGGTCTAAACCAGGTCTAAACCAGGTCTAAACCGAAACTTAAACCAGGTCTAAACCAGGTCTAAACCAAGACTAAACCAAGACTAAACCAGGTCTAAACCAAGACTTAAATCAGCTCTAAACCAGATCCAAACTAAGTCAAAAACAGGTCTAAGCCAGGTCTAAGCCAGGTCTAAACCAGGTCTAAACCAAGACTAAACCAGGTCTAAACCGAAACTTAAACCAGGTCTAAACCAAGACTAAACCAGGTCTAAACCAAGAGTTAAAACCAGGACTAAACCAGGTCTAAACCAGGTCTAAACCTAGAGTTAAAACCAGGACTAAACCAGATCCAAACCAAGTCTAAACCATGTCCAAACCGGGACTTAATCCAGGTCTAAACCAGGTCTAAACCAGTACTAAACCAGGACTTAAACCAGGTCTATACCAAGACTAAACCAATTCAAAACCTGGTCTAACCCAGATCTAACCCAGGTCTAACCCAAGTCTAAACCAGGTCTAACCCAGAACTCCAGGCAGTGCGGTCATGTCCCTCTGGCCCCTCACAGGAAATGTTCGGTTTTACATTTAGCAAATCGGGACCAAATATCTGAGAGTTTTATGTCGAACCTTTTGACTTTTGTCCTGATGTTCTCGTGCATTAAACCGAGAGGTCGGTCCTTCTACGCTCCGGCCAAGAGCTCTCGACCTGATTATGCACAAAAGAAGCCACTTAAAGGCCCAGTGTTTGTCCATATATTTGAGTAAAATGAGACACAGATATATTCTGTGCACAGCTCTTGAATTCAGAAGGAGTCGTTTTTACATCTAATCATAACAAACTTACATCATGGACCTTTAGAGAATAACTGTTATTTTCAGAACTATAGACAGTAATAAGTTTCTACATCGTCCTGATATGTTAAAGAGACTCTTTTGGACCATTATCATTATCTGGTATTTTGACACTGGAGTCTGGACACTTTTCCTTTTATAAAACATTACATTTATTTAATAGAAATCTACTTTTATCCAGCGAAATGTTAGACAGGACTCTGCTTGTTAATCTGTGTTTTTGGTCTAAATCAGGACTAACCCAGGTCTAAACCAGGTCTAAACTAGGTCTAAACCAGAATTAAACCAGGACTGAATCAGTGTTGAATCAGGACTGAAACCAGGTCTAAACCAGGTTTAACCCAGGACTGAATCAGGTTTAAATCAGGACTGAAACCAGGTCTAGCCCAGGTCTAAATCATGTCTAAACCAGGTCTAAACCAGGTTTATCCTAGGTTTAACCCAGGTCTAAACCAGGACTAAACCATGTTCTAAACCAGGACTAAACCAGGACTAAACCAGGTTTAACCCAGGACTGAATCAGGTTTAAATCAGGACTGAAACCAGGTCTAACCCAGGTCTAAATCATGTCTAAACCAGGTCTAAACCAGGTCTAATCCACATCTAAACCAGGACTTAATCCAGGACTAAACCAGATCTAAACCAGGACTAAACCAGGTCTAAGACAAGTCTAACCCAGGTCTAAACAAGGTCTAAACCAGTACTAAACAGAGCCAAACCAGGACTTAAACCAGGTCTAGATTAGGACTAAACCAAGTCTAAACTAGGACTAAATCAGGTCTAACCCAGGACTTCACCACAGGTTTTCGTCTTTCTTACCTTGATAGTTGTGGATAAATTCATGGACCTTGTTGGTTGAAGATTTGGTGATGGGGCAGATTTATGAAGCTGATGGGGAATGACATCGAGGACCATGACGTCCACCCTCCTGTGGGCTCACCACCCGCAGAGGGGTTCATAGGGGGGGTCAGGTGCTATGAGGACCAGCTGGATTAAGTGGGAGAAGATGGATGGATGGATGGAAGCTTCGATTAGCTTCATTTGACTGGAGCAGAACCCTCCTTTAGTCCACTTCTTTAGCCTCTGCTTGAAACCCGCTACAGCTAAAACATTTAACTCTTTCCTTTATTTAATTTCATGCATATTTAGCCCCGTACAATCTCCAAAAACCTCTTCACCTCGACCTTTACGGGAACATCTATTTGATTTTAGTCTAATTTTACGCCCTTTTACTCTTGAGTGCGCCGTTGTGTTTCGTAAGATCGGAAATCGTTACCGAATCACCCTGCGTAATTATGACAGTCATAATAAACACTGTGGGACATTTATTCAGCACCACTGGCTCAAGTGTGCGGGAGAAATCGAGCAGGTGCAGTGTCGAGATAAGAGATGCTTAACGGAGGATTGTGTAAAAAAAACACTTCTGGCAGTTAATTAACGACACAATAATGAATTATATTTTAAAAGGTCCATGTTACGCAACTTTCTGATCCAAGATATAAGGTTTATTTATTTGTACAGCACATTTTACATAATTTTTTAATTTTTATTTTTAGTTGTTCCTTGAGGATTAAATAACGGCAACATTTGGATTTTTGTCTTGTATTATTTTTATTTAAAGGAATTCAGTGCTGTTTTCAGACTCTGCGCTGGTATCGGTTGTCGGGTGACGAGATTTTCAAAGTCCAAAACTGGGACACGCTTCTTTTTGGTGGTTGGTAATCATAAAATTGTGAAACGAGTGCGGAATTAAGGAAAATTGTTCTGCACACTGCCCATTCATGTCTAACATATGAGTCAGTATAGTCACATTTTCTTTGTGTCATTGTGTTTTGGTCATTTTTAAGCAGCTTTTCTGTATTTTACCTAAACAAATATCAATTTATGCCTCTCTTTACTGTTGCCAGGTATCAAATTGGTAAAAAATATTGACATTTCTTGTATAAAACTGGGACAAATCACTGGTTTTGGATAAATCTGCTGGGACAGGAGACGTAGGGCTCAAAACTGGGAATGTCCTGGAGAAATAGGAACGTCTGGAGACTCTATTAAAGTGGAACTCCGGCACGTTTGAAGCTAAAGTCCGTTGCTAGAGGTGGTTGAATTCTGTCACAAGCCAAAATCGGCACAGATCAGTGTTTCCTCGGTGGAGATCTCACTGTGGCAGTGAGTCTGTCAAGGAAACAAACTAGTGCAGTGATGGGGGCAAGTTCTGAACTTCCACGTAAAACACCAATTTGCTTCACACTGAAGAAGCTTAACACCACTTTAACCCATTTTACACCAGCCACGAGTCTAACAAACAAAACGCTCTGCCTGGTTCACTCATTAGTGTCTGGAAACGTTAGAAAACAACTTTATAAGCAGCTTTACACTTCCCTCTGCTGATTTCCCACTGCACAGGCCAAAAGACTCGATCACCGATGTCGTTTCTAATCCCATTTATTTACGAGTGAATTATATTTTTTGAAAACACAAAAAAAAACATTCTTGAACCATTTTCTTTCATCAACTTTAAGTTTCTCTTCTTCACCATCTGTAGTCGATCCTCACTTTTTGCTTCTGGCAGTCGGCAATCGAGTCTTTTGGGCTTTTGAGTATCTCCAAGCAGACTGGAGATACTTCTCCATGCGTTTGTCTCCAGTAGGTTAGATTATTGTAACGGCCTCATTGGCCTCTGCAAACGAGCTGTAAAACAACTACAGAACATCCAGAACGCTGCAGCTCGGGTCCTGACTCGAACTAGGAAGTATGAGCGCATAAGTCCTGGTCTCAGGTCTCTGCACTGCCCCCTGTGGCTCAGAGACTTTAAAGCAGCTCTGCTTGTGTACAAGTCTCTCCATGACCGAGCTCCAAAGTCCATCTGTGACATGTTAGTGCCGTATGAACCATCTGCACTCTGAGGACCTCAGGGACCAACTCCTGCTGGTCCAGAGTCAGGACTAAACTCGGGGAGTCAGAGTTTCAGGCTCATGCAGCTAAAACCTGGAACAGTCTGAACATGTGACACAGACTCTGACTCTGTTTAAATCCAGGATCAAAACGGTTCTGTTCAGCTGCGTTTGACTGAAAGGTTTTTTCATTTTCCACTCCGCACTCTTCTCTTCTCTCTAATTCTCTCTAATTTAATGTTGCATCTCTATTTTAAAATTGTATGATGATTATTTATGTCTTGATTTGTTTGTATTGTGATTTTAATGTATTTCTTATTCTGTAAAGCACTTTGAATTACTTTGTGTACGAATTGTGCTGTACAAATAAACTTGCCTTGGGCTTTCACATGCGCAGTGGGAAATCAGCAGAGGGAAGTGTAAAGCTGCTTATAAAGTTGTTTTCTAACGTTTCCAGACACTAATGAGTGAACCAGGCAGAGCGTTTTGTTTGTTAGACTCGTGGCTGTTGTAAGATGGGTTAAAGTGGTGTTAAGCTTCTTCTGTGTGAAGCAAATTGGTGTTTTACGTGGAAGTTAAGAACTTGCCCCCATCACTACACTAGTTTGTTGCCTTGACAGACTCACTGCCACAGTGAGATCTCCACCGAGGAAACACTGATCTGTGCCGTTTTTTGGCTTCTGACAGAATTCATTAATAATAAAAGATCAGTTAAACATGTGTGAATGAAACAAAACACAAGTCCAGCTCTGTTTTTGAAGAGAAAACAACATTCTAACGTAACTGAAACCTCACAAGAGTCAATTTTGCTTTTGCAAATTTTTTTATGTTGGTCCTCTTCCCCTGTCTTTTTTTAATGCAACATTAGCTTAGGGCAAACCTCCATTCCCACAAAGAACAAACAGGGGGGTCTGCGGACAAGGCTCCGCACCTCGAGACCGCAGGCCACCCCACCCTTTTTTAATGCACCACTATATGTCACAACCCTCCACAAACGATCACTTTTAAAATCATATCAAATGGACAAAAACTCACTCAACTGTATGACGGCAACATCGAAAAATAAACAGAATGAATTATGGGTCACACCCCATGCATGGGTCTTAATAACTAACTATTTGTTACTGTTATTACCAACACCACCACAGTATCACAAACCACCTCACCACACCTCTCTTACAGCTCACAACACAGCCATAATATCCCACTCCACCATCACATCCTTTTCCAATATACACTTTCTCCATTATTATTATTATTATTATTATTACTATTGTTATCATTGTCATTATTGTTATTATTTATTTACTTTTATTCTATTTTATTATTTTTTATTATTATTTTTCTACTCTGCCAATCACCCTTTGAACCTGCTTGTTTCTAATTATCTAACTGTCCTTCATACGACCCACAATGTTACACACTCACACACACACACACACACACACACACACACACACACACACACACACACACACACCTACACCCACACCCTCTTCCCTTTTTCTCTGCTGTCTAATGTATGTAAATGCACTATACCTGTGATATGTAATTGCAAATGCCATATGTTTGTACACCTGGTGACAGCAAAATAAAAAAAATAATAAAAAAAATAAAAAACAAGAGTCAGTTTTGCGCACTTTAAACCTCTTTCGTTCGCCTACTTAGCGTTACGGCAGATGGTCGCACAAGCAGACACTGTGTTCTTTTCGTACAGTAGCAGCTGTTGTCAGTAAAGCTACAGAAAAAAAAACAGCCATAATTCATAGCAGTAAAAAGGTTAACTATTTCAACAATGTAATGTATGGAACAGGCTGGGTCCATATGTTCGAGCAGATGTGGAGAGATTAGAACAGAGGTTGGCGTAGAAGTGCACAGAGGTTAGTGAATCATGAACATATAAGACAGGGGTGTCAAACTCATTTTGGTCCGGGGGCCGTATGCAGCCTACTTTGATCCCAAAAGGGCCGGATCAGAAAACTCGGTTCTCTCTTCAAGTTATCGTATTTTTCTCCGTGTCTCGTAGTGGTGTTTAAGATTATATTCCTCGAGCAACGCCACTTGTTCCAAACACACTGAGCACAGATTTCCCATTCACCTCTGTCAACAAATAAGAATTAGACTATTTTTCTTGGGAAATCCTGAACTCAGCATCTGCTTTTCTCATTTTTTGACATTTTGCTGATGAGGGTCACGGTCGACAGTCAAAACGATCGTCCTTTAAGAGCGTTTGGAAAGAGGAAAGTCTTCATTTGTGCTGCTCTGGTGGGAGTTGCAACATACAGAAACGCCGGAGACGCTGCTATGCTAAACGGTGCAGAAAATTAACAGAAAAATCTGAAAATTTTAAGTATTTTAATAGAAAAATCAGCCGAGGGCCAGATTAAAGGTCTTGGAGGGCCGGATCTGGCCCCCGGGCCGCATGTTTGACACATGTGATATAAGAAGTGTAAACCATTATAGGGCAAAAAGTGAACATGATACGGACATGTGAGTTCCTATATTACGTAAAATATCCTATTGTGAGCTTTAAGTTGTGTCATAATGTTGTTTCCTCCTCAAAAACAGACCTGGAGTTGTGTTTTGTTTCATTCAGTAACCTTCACCTCCATTTCCACACAGGTTCACTAGAAACACAGATCATTTCAGCCCTGGAATTGCAGAATTTTGAGGAAAAATAATCTGACGAAGGCTTTTTGCCGAATCTTTATTTAAAAATTCAGAAAAAAAACGTTTGGACATTGGTCGTCTGACTGTGCGGTGCACTTTTTAAAACATTTTTATTGCCGCTCCTTGCGTTTGCACCTTTACAAGAACTTTGGTGTGTGTTTTCAGGTCCATTTGATGTTTTTGAGGAGGTAATAACATCATACCCTGGCGTTAATCTCACAAGAGGCAATTTTGTGTATTATAGTCCCTATTTACTCGGGACAGTCCCAGTTTTGGGCCTCGTGTCTCCTGTCCCCGCAGATTTATACAATTTATAGTGATTTGTCCCAGTTTTATACAAGAAATGTCCCTATTTTTGACCAGTCTGATCCCTGCCAACAGTAAAGAGAAGCATAAATTGACGTTTCAGTGTTTCCCACACATTTATCATTATGAGGCGCTGCGCCACACATGGATGACCCGGCGCCACAGATCGATTCTGCCTCTTTTTTCAACCGGTTAGAGAGAGAGAGGCACATACATGTCAGAGGAGCTGCATTTATAAAACACCTGCACTATTTGCTCTCCAGACCGACTCTCTGCCCGGACCAGGCCCTCCGTGCACGGGTTCGGGAACCCGGGTGAACCGCAAATTTGAATGAAACGAGTGAAAAATGTTGTGCTGTGTCGGACGCAGGAGAGCGGTTTACAAAACATCATGTGCGAACAAAAAACAGGGCTGTGTTTTAGTGAAATGCAAAAATGCCGTTGTTTTTACAAGGTGATTAAATGTAAAATCTGCATTTTTAGTTATTTGATCTTTATTTAACCAGGAAATATCCCACTGAGATTAAGAACCTCTTTTTCAAGGGAGTCCTGGCAACGAGGCAGCAGCAAACACAAAACACAGTGACATATTTACACAGATAAGACATAAAAGTTTAAAGACATTATGAAAAACAAGTGCAGATTGTGGAATTGGTCTCAAAAGCTCTCAGTTTGGATTGAAAAGTGCTCAATTAAATCAGTTATTTTCCAGTCTTTCTGTAGCATATTCCATGCAAAAGGTGCAGAGTAAACAAATGCCTTTTTACCCATTTTTGTACGAGCACAAGGAACAGAAAGCAACAAATCGTCTTGTGAACGCAGAGAATACGATTCAGCATTTCTCAGAGCAATTAGGGTGCAAATGTACGAAGGCGGTAGTCCCAATATTGCCTCATAAATGAAAGTTTACAGTGAGTAGTCCTCCGAGCGGCCAGAGCAGCCGTCCCACTCCAGAGGGTAATTCACAGTGGAGAGTGGACGTCTTACAGTTTGTCATGAACCTCAAAGAAGCATGAATGGTTTCGCTGCATTCCCACAAATCTCTGCCACTTTCATTTTCAAACCGCACATGCGACGTCCTGCACTTCAAAATGACCCCGACGAGCTGAAAAGAAAATTAGCGAGTGGAGAGTTGTGGCTCTTTTTTTTGGCTCTCGGACTGATTCTCATTCAGATCCGGTTCGGGTGTCGGGTGGATTTACAGCGGGTCGGATCAGGTGCGGGATTTATTTTCAATTCTGTCGGAAAACGGATTGAGGTATGACGGGTAACGGGCGGCTGCGGTTTGTCAAACTCAGACCCGTGCAGGACTCTGATCCGCGCTTCGCCCCGTGTGTCGGAGCTCGAACACTGGGCCGTTTGCTCATCTACGCAGGCGAACCTCCGGCCTCGTCCCGACACTCAGAACCACACGGAGTCCTGGCCCGGTCTGAGGTCCTGGCCCGGTCTGAGGTCCTGGCCCGGTCTGAGGTCCTGAAACCCTCGTAAAATGAAGTGTTCTGATCAGACATGTGCACCAAACAGGCTCATGCTGTTTCATTATTTAATTTAGTCGCCTTGTTGCTTATAGTGTTTTATTTATTTCATTTGTATTATATAATTGTTACATTATACCTACTATTTATTTAGTTTTACCAAAAAAAGTTTATTAGTAGATTATTATTAGTAGTATTGCTACTTGGGCTGTGGGAAACGCTGCTTTTCTTTTGGTAAACCACAGAAAATCTGCTTTAAAATGACCAAAACAAAGAAAATCGACAATATTCTGACTCACATTTTGGTCACGAATGGGCCGAGTGCAGAACAATTCTCCTTAATTACCACAAAAACGGGGATGTTCCAGTTTTTGACTCTGAAAACCTTGTCACTCTGTATTAAAAAACATTTCCGAGTAGCTTCTTCTCACGTTTCACTTTGCAGATTGCACCAGTGCTTTGTTATTTCCTACAGCAAGACGCGTCCTGCCGTCCAGATCTTATCACTTTCTCCGTTTTGTTTTTGTTGTGTTTTGTCAACGGAAACACGGAGCATGAACTCGGCTGCCTTTTGGTGTGGAGCCCGGACGCGCGATATCAACTCCGCGTTTCCATGGAGATGCATTTAGCTTCGAATGTCCCACAACGAACATTATTCTTAAAATGTTCTGTCTCGCGGCTGTAGCTAGATGATAATAACTAGCATGCTAACAACAGCTGTCAACATTTAGCTGTGCTGGGGCCACGCATTGGGGTCCTCATTTACCTCCAGTTTTATCCTGTGTTAGACCTGGTTTAGTCCTGGTTCAGTCCTGGTTCAGTCCTGGTTTAGTCCTGGTTTAGACCTGATTTAGACCTCTTTTAGACCTCATTTAGACCTTGTTTAGTCCTGGCTCAGTCCTGGTTCAGTCCTGGGCCAGTCCTGATTCAGTCCTGGTTTAGTCCTGGTTCAGCTCTGGTTTAGTCCTGGTTTAGCCCTGGTTTAGGCCTGGTTCAGCCCTGATTTAGACCTGGTTTAGACAAGGTTTAGTCCTGGTTTAGTCCTGATTTAGACCTGGTTTAGTCCTGGTTTAGCCCTGATTTAGACCTGGTTTAGTTCTGGTTTAGACAAGGTTTCGTCCTGGTTTAGCCCTGATTTAGACCTGGTTCAGTCCTGTTCTAGGCCTGTTTTAGTCCTGGTTCAGTCCTGGTTCAGTCCTGGTTCAGTGTACCACATGGTTGCTTGGTAACCGTGACAAATTCCCTGATGTGATGATTTACTAACAGGAAGTCCATTTTGAAACCTAAAAATATGGCCAAACTTGCACATTTTTATGGAAACATTTCTACCCAAGTCTTAAATATATCTTAGTATTTTAAAGCCAAAACCAAAACCCTAAAAAGACCCAATATCAGCCCGTCTTATCTCTGCTGTGGCACAATTTATCATCATCTCCACGGCTGAGCGCTGTGGGGGAAAAGCACACTGCGGAACATCTAAAGCTTTTACACGAAGATCGAACTGTGAACCAAATGAACTCAAATGAACCGAAAATCAGCACCACTTCTGGACCCAATTAAGTTTGTGTCTTTGAGTTGCAGGAGAATCATGTGCATAGATATAAAAGAGTCCGTGTAGAGCAGATACCAGAGCCCCATCAAACGGTCCTCGTTTAGTCCTGGTTTAGACCTGGTTTAGTCCTATTTTAGATCTGGTTTAGTCCTGGTTTAGTTCTGGTTTAGATCTGGTTTAGTCCTGGTTTAGACCTGGTTTAGTCCTGGTTTAGACCTGGTTTAATCCTGGTTTAGACCTGGTTTACTCCTGGTTTAGTCCTGGTTTAGACCTGGTTTACTCCTGGTTTAGACCTGGTTGAGTCCTGGTTTAATCCTGGTTTAGTCCTACTTTAGACCTGGTTTAGACCAGGTTTAGTCCTGGTTTGGACCTGGTTTAGTCCTGGTTTAGTCCTGATTTAGTCCTGGTTTAGTCCTGGTTTAGACCTGGTTTCAGCCTGATTTAGTCCTGATTTAGCCCTGATTTAGACCTGATTTAGCCCTGGTTTAGACCTGGTTTAAACCTGGTTTAGACCTGGTTTAGTCCTGGTTTAGCCCTGGTTTAGTCCTGGTTTAGTCCTGGTTTAGTCCTGGTTTAGTTCTACTTTAGGCCTCCTACTGGGCTTTGAAACCGCTCTTAAAGCTACGTTACGCCGACATTTATTTCTAAAAGTTTCGTAGATGTCTTCAGAAACAACCCAATATTTTTATTTGTAGTAAATTGTACCTTTGTAAAAATATTTTGTGCATTAAAAAAGTACTTTTAAACCGTTAAACTTCTCTTTAATGACGTGTCTGACGCCTTTCAGGAAACTCAAAGAAATTCCCTTTGCATTAATCATTTCTTCACTCACGTTTCTTCTTTCTGCTCGTTATAAAGCTTTAAAAATGAAAATGCATTGAAGAAGACGACGTGGAGGGTCTATCGCAGGCTTGTCTCCATGACGATGCTGTTGCTATGACAGGAATATTCCACAGTACGGTATTAAAGTGATATCTTGCATTGTATTTCACATTATGGGTGTTTTTGATACCTTGAAAAACACGTAAGGCATCGTTACTGTGAGTGGAGTCTCCTGTCCATAGATCTAATACGCATGCAAGTTGGTCTAATGGTGTTTCCATGGTAATACGACTTTGAAATGTCCCACAATAGGGCATTAATCTTGCATTTATTCAATTAGAGATGTCTTTACAGCTTTAAAATATGTTGAAAAGTTCATTCTTGTTGCTGTAATGTGGTCATCTCTCCACAGACCTGACCTGTAACTTCACCCTTTAGTACCACCAGCTTGTCTCCTTGGAGATTTTATTACTCGGCATTGAATATCCCACAGTAGGGCATTAAAACTTGCATTTATTCAATCACAGATGTCTTTATAGCTTTAAAATATGTTGAAAAGTTCATTCTTGTTGCTGTAACGGAGTCACCTCTCCGCAGACCTGGACTGTAACTTCACCTATTAGCACCACCATCTTGTTTCCATGGAGATTTTACTACTCTGCATGGAATATCCCACAATAGGGCATTAATCTTGCTTTTATTCAATCACAGATGTCTTTATAGCTTTAAAATACGTTGAAAAGTTCATTCTTTTGGCTGTAACGGGGTCACCTCTCCACAGACCAGACCTGTCACTTCACCTGTTAGTACCACCTGCTTGTCTCCATGGAGATTTTATTACTCCGCATTGAATATCCCTCAGTAGGGGATTAATCTTACGTTTATTCATTTACAGATGTCTCTAAAATGCATCGAAAAGCCTGTATTCTTACTGTGATTCTTACTTACTCTCCACAGATCCGACTTGTAACTTGGCTCGTTCGTCCCACCTGCTTGTCCCCGTGGCGATAGATAGGTTTTTAATGCCATACTGTGGGACATTCTAGGCAAAGCAGTAACATCTGGGTAGAGCAGACCAAAACATTCACTTTTTTTTTGCAGTTTTCTTACTCCTCCAAACTTATTTCCCATCAGCCGTTCTTTCGTTCTCGTTTTAAACTCTGTCGCGGCGGCGCAGATTGTCAGGACGTGGTTAACTTGAGACGTCTCCACGGCGACACCTGTTCAGATTAATTTAGGCCGGCTTACCTTATAAACCAGACTGTCAAACTCAGGCTACGCTCTGTGCAGGTTTTGTGTTCGGTTTCCTCTCTCGTCTTTTCTACTCGCGCCAAAGTCAACACGGAGCGGTCAGAGCGTTTACAAAGATCCACACACAAGATTCCTGATGTTTTGATATATTTTAAGAGTCATTTAATCTGCTTTTTGCCTTCTGTGCAGTCTGGTTTAAATGTGGTTTAGTTCTGGTTTGGTCCTGTTGATTAGTCCTGGTTTATACTCGGTTTAGTCCTGGTTTTGTCCTGAAATAGACCTGGTTTAGTGCTCATTTACCTGCAGTTTTATCCTGTGTTAGATCTCATTTAGTCCTGGTTAAGTCCTCGTTCAGTCCTGGTTTAGCCCCGGTTTGGTTTAGCCCTGATTTAATCCTGTTTTATCCCTGGTTTAGTCCTAGTTTAGTCCTGGTTTAGCCCTACTTTAGACCTGGTTTAGTCCTGGTTTTGCCTTGATTTAGACCTGTTTTAGGCCTGGTTTAGCCCTGGTTTAGTCCTGGTTTAGACCTGGTTTAGACCTGGTTTAGACCTGGTTTAGCCCTGGTTTAGCCCTGGTTCAGTCCTGGTTTAGACCTGGTTTAGTCCTGGTTTAACTCTACTTTAGACCTGGTTTAGTCCAGGTTTAGACAATGTTAGTCCTAGTTTATCTCTGGTTCAGTCCTGGTTTAGTCCAGTTTTAGTCCTGTTCAGTCCTGGTTTAGTCCTGTTTTAGCCCCGGTTTAGACCTAATTTAGACCTGGTTTAGTCCTGGTTCAGTCCTGGTTCAGTCCTGGTTCAGTCCTGGTTCAGTGCTGGTTGAGTCCTGGTTGAGTCCTGGTTTAGCCCTGGATTTATCCCCACACACACTTGACATTATTTAGTCTGGGTCTGCGTAGCTGCAGATGACGAATTGTGACAAGAGAAAATAAAAGGAACTCGCGTCTCTTTAGATCTGCTCCATCAGAAATCCTGTGAAGATGGTTCTCTTGAAGATACGAGATCTGTATCTGTGTCTGCACCGAAGACCAGAGAAAATCAGAGAAAATCAGAGGAAACCAGAGGAAATCAGAGGAGACCGGGCTCACACAGACTGCAAAAAGACTGTAAAAGACATTAGAAGAAACTCAGGAAGCAGTTTTGAGTTATTATTGCTGCTGTGGACTACTTACTTACTCATTTTTGGTTGAAGTTTCATCTTGGGTTTGTCATGGATTAGCAGGCTCGTCGACAGAAATTTGGGGGCCCGGGGCAAGACGTTTTACACGGGCCCCCCTCTAATATAAATCTATAGGAAGAGGGTCCAAATGTGGGCCCCCAAAACACTCCTCCCCCTGGATACTGTCCTGTGGATTAGGTTTGGTTTATTCCTACTCCTGATTCCCTGGTTTTGACCTGGTTTAAACCTGTCTTAGATCTGTCTTAGATCTGTCTTAGACCTGGTTTATACCTGGTTTAGACTTAGTTTTGACCTGGTTTAGAACTGGTTTAGACCTGGTTTAGACCTGGTTTATACCTGGTTTAGACTTAGTTTTGACCTGGTTTAGAACTGGTTTAGACCTGGTTTAGACCTGGTTTTTAGACCTGTCCTACACCTGTGCTAGACTTGGTTTAGACCTGTCTTAGATTTGTCTTTAATCTGTCTTAGACCTGGTTTAGACCTGTCTTAGACCTGGTTTAGACCTGTCTTAGACCTGGTTTAGACCTGTCTTTGATTTGTCTTAAATCTGTCTTAGATCTGTCTTAGACCTGGTTGAGACCTGATTTAAACCGGCTTTTGACCTGGTTTAGACCTGTCTTAGATATGTCTTAGACCTGTCTTAGATCTGTCTTAGACCTGCGTTAGACCTGGTTTAGACCTGTCTTAGATCTGTCTTAGACCTGCCTTAGACCTGGTTCAGACCTGTCTTAGACCTGCCTGAGACCTGGTTCAGACCTGTCTTAGATCTGTCTTAGACCTGTCCTTGACCTGGTTTAGACCTAGTTTAGACCTGGTTTAGATCTGTCCTAGACCTGGTTTAGACCTGTCTTAGACCTGGTTTAGACCTGTCCTTGAACTGGTTTAGACCTGTCTTAGACCTGGTTTAGACCTGGTTTAGACCTGGTTTAGACCTGTCTTAGACCTGTTTTTGACCTGGTTTAGACCTGTCTTAGATCTGTCTTAGACCTGGTTTAGACCTGTCTTAGATCTGGTTTAGACCTGATTTAGACCTGTCTTAGACCTGGTTTAGACCTGGTTTAGACCTGGTTTAGACCTGGTTTAGACCTGTCTTAGACCTGGTTTAGACCTGGTTTAGACCTGGTTTAGACCTGTCTTAGATCTGGTTTAGACCTGATTTAGACCTGGTTTAGACCTGATTTAGACCTAGTTTAGACCTGGTTTAGACCTGTTTTAGACCTGTCTTAGATCTGTCTTAGACCTGATTTAGACCTGGTTTAGACCTGTTTTAGACCTGCTCAGCCTCAGCACCAGAGCAGACCCGGCTTGTATAAACTGTAAAAGACATTATAGAAACAGGAAGCATCTTTGAGTTATTATCGCTGTTGTGGATTTCTCAGACCACTTCTTATTTGTGGCTGAAGTTTCATCTCGGTTTCTCATGGATTCGTTTTGCTTTATTCCTACTCCTGACCCTGGTTTAGTCCTGACATAGTCCTGACATAGACCTTGTTTACAGTCGTACATTATTTCTGCTTTTGTTGTGGTTTAGACCTGGTTCAGGCCTTGTTTAGACCTGATTTAGACCTGGTTTGGTATTGACTTCAGGTTTATCCTTAATCTAGGTTGTAGTTCAGTCCCATTCTTATGTTTTAGTCCTGATTTAGTCCTTTTCTGCTGCTGTTTATCTTGCTTTAGACCTCATTAGACCTCATGATTTGTTTGTATCTCATCGTGTCTCTGAATTGACTTTTAAACATTTATTAACCTGAAACAAATCTCGCTGAAAGAGATTGGAAAAGGCGGAACGTGATGGTGCATATTTGAATCTGTAGAAGTGTCACAACAGAAGATAAAGACAAAAAAAGTCAAACTTTAGTTAAATCCAATTGAGAGAAAAGCACAGACACTTTCCCTCCACAAATGCACAAAGCTTTTACCTTCTGCACGATTCTCACAAACTAAACAGTCCTGTAGTATTGTCGCTAAAACAGGCTGAAGTTCGTTGACGTCATCGTGTTTGTTTTGGTTCGTTCGTCCTCCTTCGACTTCTGCACAAACCAAATCAAGGCTGTGACGTGATTCATCGACCACACAATAGGCTATTATCACAAACGCAACGTTGAGTCACGCAGCTTCCGATCACTGCTTTTCTGCGGCAAAATCCCTGTGGAAAAGTGTCGCATATTTTTGAGCAGCTTCATAAATCAACACCAAATCCTCATCCAACAAGGTCGACAAAGAACAGATTTTGCCCATGAGGAACTGAAGAATTTATCCACAACTATCAAGGGAAGAAAGACGAAAATTTAAGGCTAAAAACAACGACGAGCATTAGTGAAACTCCTGAGCAACACTAACTCATGTACATATATTAACATAGACTGAGAGATTAAGAAGGTGTAAATGCTACAGATGTTTGTTCACAGATTAAATGTCGACCGTTTAAACAGCACGAATCTCTCAGTCTGTGCTCATATATCGACATCACAAAATCGATTTTTTATTATAATTGTAGAATCAGTCTGAGTGACGTTCTTTATGTTTTCTTCATCACCATAACGTTAGTGCTGCTCAGTCGTTTCGCTGATGCTCGTCATTGTTCTCCTTAAGTTTTCGTCTTTCTTCTCTTGATCGTTGTGGATAAACCTCGACCTCGTTGGATGAAGATTTGGTGTTGGGGCAGATTTATGAAGCTGCTCAATGTGCAACACTTTTCCACAGGTATTTTGCTGTAGAAAAGTATCGACTGGAAGTTGCGCGACTCAACATCGCCGCACTTCCTTCCTGCCGTTGTGATAATCGTCTATTAACAGGCGAGTTTGTAGAATCACAAATATCAGAAAATCCATCTGACTGTGCAAGAGTTATTTAGATTTAAAGACTTCTACAAACACTCTGAAACACATGGGGTTATTGTATTCATTTAGACAGATAGACAGACTCGTAGATAGATAAATTCTCACAGCTTTTGACTTAAAAAAAAGAAAAATATCCCATACTGTGGCTTTAATGTTTTGCAAATAGAAAGAAAGAAGTCCGTATATAGAATCCAAATGAATCCGCTCCTGTTTTTGACCTGGTTTACACCTGTCTTAGATCTGTCTTAGACCTGGTTTAGACCTGGTTTAAACCTGGTTTAGACTTAGTTTTGACCTGGTTTAGAACTGGTTTAGACCTGTTTTTGACCTGGTTTACACCTGGTTTGAACCTGGTTTAGACCTGATTTAGATCTGTTTTTGACCTGGTTTAGACCTGGTTTTTAGACCTGTCCTACACCTGTGCTAGACTTGGTTTAGACCTGTCTTAGATTTGTCTTTAATCTGTCTTAGATCTGTCTTAGACCTGGTTTAGACCTGTCTTAGATTTGTCTTAAATCTGTCTTAGATCTGTCTTAGACCTGGTTTAGACCTGTCTTAGACCTGGTTTAGACCTGGTTTAGACCTGTCTTAGATTTGTCTTAAATCTGTCTTAGATCTGTCTTAGACCTGGTTTAGACCTGTCTTAGACCTGGTTTAGACCTGTCTTAGACCTGGTTTAGACCTGGTTTAGACCTGTCTTAGATTTGTCTTAAATCTGTTTTAGGCCTGGTTTAGTCCTGGTTCAGTCCTGACGTAGTCCTGGTTTTGATTCATTCATTTACTCTTAGGTTTTCATTCTTTAGACGTCCAAGAATCCAAATGAATCCGCTCACTCTGACCTTTTGACACACGGTGAATGAAAAGAAACCGTCGAAATAACTTCTGCATGGCAACGGCCGCCGGCCCCATTGTCGACGGATATGTCTGTGATTACCCAGCATGCCGCACGTGCTGGGAATCCGAATCCATGACGCAGATTGGGTTACACGAGCGCCAGATAAGCCAGCGCGAAAGTGAGCTAAAAGAGGAGCGGACCACCTAGCAACAGCGCGCACCATTTTTCCAATGTCAAATGATCGGAAAAATCACGGATACTTGGAAGTGGAAGCCCCAAACGTTCGCCAACGAGAATTTCCACTGCTATTAATCCTGGTTGCTAACAGCTCGTCATAAACTACTCCGCTAAAATAAACGTAAATGTCAGATTAAAAGGGCTTTGATATTCGCTACTCCCGTCTATCAACTTTACATGTGCTCAGAAACCTCGGCCAAGGAACAGACAAGACACGAAGTTGAATTATTTGGAGGTTAATTCAGGAAAAAATAGGCAAGAAAACTCAATGGAAAAGTCATGTTTGGCAAAAGCGAGAAGTGATTCAGTGATTTTGGAGGAGCTGACAGGGGAAACAAGGCCCCCCACCAAGGCGTTGTGCATAAAACCCGCAATGAAAAAGATATTTACTTTATTACACTCCACAAATCTCAATTTAAAGCTCCTATATTACGCAAAATTGACTCCCGTGAGCTGGAAATCATGTTATAATGTTGTTGCCTCCTCAGAAACAGACCTGGAGTTGTGTTTGGTTTCATTCGCACAATTATTTTTCTCTTATTTTTGGTCTGTTTACATCGCGCAGTGGAAATGTGCAATTCCAGGGCTGAAATTATCCAGATGATTCCAGTGTTTTCTGTTTGAGAGAAGAACTCAGCCAGTGTGAATGAAACAAAACAGGGTAGCGCTGGGCGATATGACGATACATAGAAAAGTGTCTATTGTGCCACTTCTTTTCTATCGTTTTTTTTGTTTCTAACCTAATTTTATCAATTATTACAGCAAATATATCATTAAATAGCCTGCGGTGGTTGTATTAGTGTCTCTAAGTTTATATAAGTGCAAATAAAGAAGAATAAAAAAGAGATTTGTCGCAAACAATCTCTGTCTTGTGGTTTTGCGACATGACGCTGCTTTACGTTCTTTGATTCTCACGCGGGTTTGCGACATGTTTTACGTTACTTAACTGGTGAGCGCTGAACGATGGACGCGCAGCAGGTTGAAGTTTCATGCCCGGAGTCGCAACAGACAGAGATGGATACGCAGGGGGCCCAAGAAGAAGCACTTTTACCGAAAAGAGGAGGTAGTAAGTCTCTGATTTGGTTACATTTTGGGTTCAAGACGTCCGACACGGAGCTGGAGACGGTCATAACCAAACTATGCTACAACACTATTCCTGCGCCCGATGCCAACACAGCAAACCTCTTCTATCACTGAAAGAAGGTTGATTTTTTCAGAGAATAACCAAAAACATACTTTATTGTGGTATATCATGAACAGTTGTGCTCATAAGTTTACAGACCCAGACAGAATTTGATTGATTTCTTGGTCATTATTCAGAGAATATGAATGAAAACACACAAACTTTTCTTTCACTCATGGTTAGTGTTTGGGTGAAGCCGTTTATTATCAAACTGTGTTTAGTCTTTTTAAATCGTAATGGCCACAGAAACTACACAAATGACCCAGTGACAGCTGGAGTCTTTTGTGAGAGTTGTGGATGAGGCTCTTTATTTCCTCTGATGGTAAAGCTGCTCATTCTTCTGGGCAAAAGGCTCCAGTTCCTGTAAATTCTTGGGCTCTTGTCTGAACTGCAGCTTGAATCTGCCCAGAGGCTCAGTGATACTGAGGTCAGAAGAGACGAACACTCCAGAACCTTCACTTTATTCTGCTGGAGCCAGTGACAGCTCCACTTGACTTTGTGTTTTGGATCATTATCATGTTGGAATATCCAAGTACGTCCCATGTGCAGCTTCTGGACCAAGAAATCATCAATTCTGCAAACTTATGGAAACTTATGAGCACAACTGTATTGTTATCGTGATATAAAATAATCCATATCGTGATATATGATTTTTTTTCATATCGCCCAGCACTACTTCAGGGTAACTTAGTCAAGGACGAGGTACTGCAGCTCCTGGGAGCTTGGGCCCAGAAAGAATTCTCCCACAATGCATTTTTTAGGAATTCAAACTGCCAATTTTATGACAGGGCATCCGGCTTTCACAAAGGCCAGATTTTGTAGGATTCTTCTCTATTTTATAAACTTTTTAACATCTTTAAATCCAGACGTCACACAGGTGGGAGGAACCCGGCTGTACTGAGGAAGTAAATGCAGAAGAGAAAATTATTTTTGGGCCCATGCGTCAATGAGCACAGGCCACTGAAAACAATACGACGCCATCTTGAGTTCAGCTTCAGATTTGATTATAGTTGTATGTACATAACATTACAATGGCCGTGTTACATGAATTCCGACTTAAATAGTTCAGAATTAAAATATTCTCCTTGGAGTTTACATGGAAATAATAATTCTGAATTGAGGTTTACACGGAAAACACGTTAAATCGCCTTTATTTAATTCCACTCAGCGTCTGGGGGTGGGGAAGGTTCTGATCGGACAGCGACACAAACGTATTCACGTCTTTGGGAAGAAAACCCACACTTCAGCTGCTATCGGCTTTTCTGTTATCTCGGTTTGTCATTTCGCCGCCGACACAAACACGATCCGAACTTTTACCGCAATCGTTCCGATGATAATGAAGCAGCAGCCGGAGAATTCTGTCCTCGCGCTTTCCGTCTGTGAGCTGAGGAGGAGAAGGGAAGAGTGTCGGAGAAGGAGGAAGACGACAAACTGAGTCTGAGGCTGCCACACCTCAGCCCACTCCCACATCCCGCTCACAAATCCAAAGAGACGTGGAGGAAAAGTTCGAAGAGACGACTGGAGGATCACGTTGGAAGGACGACCCAACGAGCATGAACGACCGGAATAATTTTTAAGAAGAATAAACATTTAGACGATCAAAGATTAAATTAATTCAGCTTTATAATCGGATTAAACCACCCATTTATGCTGGAATTAAGTGTAATTTGTGTGTTGTGTATTTTTCCTTTAGTTCTCAAACTATCTTAAAACCGTATTTGTCTGTATTTGTCTCCGTGGTAACTTCAAAACAATCCTCCACACACACTCGCGCAAATATCACTTCAGTGCACGAGCCCGGACGCTCCAAGCACCACTCCAGGTTTTCCTTGTTTTCCTTTAGTCGCTCCCTAACCCCTGCATAATACCTGGTTGGTGTATTTACCCCCACGTGGGCCTCTCGTCTGTGTGCGTCTCTTCCCTCTTTCCCGTCTTTTCCGTGATCCTGAGTTTAAATGACATGTTTTCGATGCACCTATAATGGCAGGTTAAGCTTCTGAATTGTCTGCACGGATCTGCCTCGGGCCCCGTGCTGTTTTTAGCTCGGGTTTGTTGCCGGAGTTACATCACCTTTTCCTCCGGGGTACGGCAACAAACGCCTGTAATGTGGTTCGGATCTGAGTCTGAGATCAGCGCAAATATTTGGAGGATTTGGAGGCGCGCCAGTCAAAGTGTAATGCTGAAATTTGTTGAGTAAACAAAATAGACAAAACTGTATTGTAATTTATAGGGTTGGGCAGTATCCAGATTTTGATACCGTTAATCCTCAGCATTTTACCGGCGTATACAGTATTTCTTTTGAATAGCAGCATTATATCTCCCTCCATTTAATGATCTGGGACACGCCAAGACAAGAAAAGCGCAGAAGAGGCAGATTCTGGAGTAAAAAGTAAAAGGCGACAGTCCAGGGCGTGTGATATTTCCCACTGCAGCATGTTGTATCTGACAGACCCGCGCTCTCGGCACTCGGAGAAGTTCCCGTCTCCTCCGTGAAAGTCTGACTTCGCCCTCGAGCGGGAACTTTCTCCTCTTCAGCGCCTCGTCCCCTCTCGACTCTCGGCGTTCAATAAAACGTCTCCATCACAAACTTTTGGGCTCAGCGTCGCACACGAAGCGTCAGTCAGGTTTTTTTCTTCTTCCTCGCTGCGTGTGGATGGAAATCTCCGAGCGGAACGACGTTTGAAGAGGAGAAAGTCGGCGCTGTGCCCCGTGTCCGAAGCGACTGTGGTGGGATCTTTGGCCTGGCGCAGGGTCGTAGCTTCTCAACATTTCTGTCTCTCCCCTTGTCATTCGGCCTGACACCAAAATGCTCCCATTATATTAGGTCCTTATCACAGACCGTACATATGAGTGGACTAAGTGAGTGTGACGTCACTAAAGCCTCAGCGTTGCCCAAATGAGGCTCCCGATGCCACAGTTACAGGAGCAAATTTGATGCCAGTCTCATAGCAACCACAAGAGCCAATCAGGATTGAGGTCGTTAAATGTGCCGCCCTCCTCACCAGGGAGCGGCGATACTCTGCACCATTCTGCACGGACCGCTGGATTTCGGTGATTCTTGAGAATAAAAAGGAAGCTTTTAGCATCAAACTTTAAATAGTAAGTTTAAGTCATTGATTTATGTTGTGTGTTCTGTTACGTGCGAACAACAATAGAGTCGCAATTTAACGAAATTCACTTTACTTTATGCTAGTTAAATTATGCTAGTTCTAATAACGTTAGCTATTGTAATTGTTTGAGATATTTTGTCATTTTATTTCAAAAATAGTCAATCGGGGCAGGAAAGCGGGAAACGCACTAGCTGTCAGTCAGACCTGTTGCTAACGCTAGGGGGAGGGACCTCGGGGAATGAAAGCGCTGATTGGTCCGTTATTTATGTTCATATCTTGATTTAGGAACAAAACAGCGAAATGAAAACTTCAGGATCGTGTGTCGCGGGTTCATACGAACAATTTAAGACCAAAATGACGAGGCTCAGTGCAACAGGTCCAGAGAGACGAGCGAGAAGATCCCAATGTGAGTCAATGGGAAAAAGGGAGAGGAGGAGCCAGAAGAGCCTCCTGGAGTACTTCCTGTTTGGCACGTGGCGGCTAACGCTTTAGCTGTGTCCACTCATATATACGGACTATGGTTCTTGTGCGCTGCAGATTTTTTTAATGACAGTAATGAAACTGATACCGCTGCTACTTTTTGATACCTCGGGATACTGTATTACCGTATTACCGCCCAACCCTAGTAATTCACTCGTATAGTCTAATCCAAGCCCTATTCACACAGGATTAGTATTGCCTGTGGGCCTTTGGTGATTTGTAATAATTGCGGAGGATGTCAGAGATCTTAACCCGGTGGGAATGCGCCATGTCTGTAATTTGCAAAGTTAAAATTCCGCCGCAAATGACCTACTACTGTCTTTTTCACTAAATACAGACGTCCGGTGATAATACTAGTCCTGTGCGAATCTGCATCTCCGTGTTTGTTGTCGTAATTACGCGCCTTTTCTACCTCTTTCTCTTTTTTTCCGCATTCTTTTCTCTTTAAATCTCTAAAAAAAACCAGTCATTTACGTCCCCAGGTTGTACTTATCCCGAGCTAATAGGGCTTAAAACATGAATTAAAGGTCTGTCAAATGCTTTTCTCCATTGACGTGTTATTGCTTTGTCTGGAATGTTCCACAGTGCGGCATTAAATCTTTCTATCTTCACGGAGAACTCAAACCAGACCGAGTTACAGGTCAGATCTGTGGAGAGGCGACGCCGTTCTCAGTCAGAGCGCCTGTTTTTCCCAGGTATTTTTCAGCGATAAAACCGGTTGTAATTGAGTAAACGTAAAGCAGAGCTGTTTAATGTCGCACTGTGGAACATTCCACTCCCTTTGTGCAAAGTCACTCAACAATAACACAATAAATTCACACTTGGCAATATGTTATAACAAAAAGTAAAAATATAAACAGTAATAATACATTGTACTACTACTTCTATACTACTATACTACAACAACAACTACTACTACTACAACAACTACTGCTACTACTAATGCTACTACTACTACTTTTATACTATAACAACAACTATACTACTATACTACAACTACTATTACAACTACTTTTATACGACTATACTACAACAACTCCTACTATTATTACTACTTCTATACTATTACAACTACTACTACTACCACTTCTATACTACTACTACTACTACTACTACTGTACTACAACTACTACTACTACTATTACTACTACTACTACAACAACTACTATTACTACTACTTCTATACTATTACAACTACTACTACTACCACTTCTATACTACTACTACTACTATACTACAACTACTACTACTACTACTACTACAACAACTACTATTACTACCACTTCTATACTACTACTACTACTACTATACTACAACAACTACTACTACTACTACTACTACTACTACTACTACAACTACTACAACTACTACTATTACTACTACTTCTATACTATGACAACTACAGTACTACTACTACCACTTCTGTACTGTACTACTACTACTACTATTACTACTACTATTACTACTACTACTACTACTACAACTACTATTACTACTATTTCTATACTATTACAACTACAGTACTACTACTACCACTTCTGTACTACTACTACTACTACTATACTACAACAACAACTACTACTACTACTACTAATATTAATACTTATATACTACTACTACTACTACATTTACTGCTACAGTTTGTAGTTCATTTGTAGTTCTTTCTTAGCCTCTTTCCTCTTCACTCCTGCACATCTCATCAGGTTTGTGAAGTTGTCGTGTGCAGTTTTATATCGTAGTTTTGCACATTTATAGAGGTTTATCGTGTCACATCTTACAGCTGACCGTAAGGAGGGTTTGAACAGGACCCAGGAGAGATCACTGGATTACTCAAACACGCACTGATGACAGCTAAACCCTCTTCAGTCGTGTTTTTGACGAGGGAACTACATTATAACACGGTAAAAAGCAACAAAAAAAATCAATTTGGTGCGTTTTCTTTGCCGTAATGAGGAGCCTTTTGTGATTCCTCCGCACTGCGATCAGATTTGAGCGGCAGAGGTTTGAATAAAAGCCTCTAAAGTCTCATTACAGACACAAACTGGCTCCCTAAGTGCTTCATTCTGTTGTTTATTTATCTCCGCACATGTTTTGGTCTTGTTTTCATTCATGTTATTTCCAAAGCTCCTTGTCAAAATGAGCTCTGAAGCTGGGCCTGGTTAGTGCTTGGATGGGACACGACTGTGGGAATAAGAGGCTCCAAAGAGAATCCACAAAATTTATTAAAACACTGGATAAAATAAAGCAGAAAAATAAATAAGAACGTCAATAAAAAAACATGAAAAATACAAAAAATAGCAATAAAAACATGGAATCTAATGCAAATTGTTGTCGTATCCTTAATAGTGTTGTCACGATACTAAAATTTACTCGATTTCGATACTGAGGAAAGGCCTCGATGCTCAATTGCGCCCGACGTTATCAACTTTCGCTGGAGATGTGAGGCTAACTGGAGGAACTGCTCTGTCTGAGGCTTTGTTAGACGTTAATCTGAATTATCTGAACACAATCTAAGACGAAAGAGCTGATTTAGTTTGAACTACGACGTGTAACATGCTGATTTGTGTCGTTAAACAAGTCTTTCACGCGTAAAATTACAGTCAGAAGCTTGACGACGGTTTTCACGTTGGTCCGTCTTACGTTTTTGTCCAAAATCGAACTCCTAAACAGGATCACGAACACTCGTATTGATCACAGGCTTCTGAAAACGTGCTGTTTTTACCATTTTTTTCTTGAGTTTCCGGGTGATTTTAAGCGTGTTTGACCGTGTTTTCTAATGTGCGCGTTGTGTCACCATGGTAACTGCTAAACATTTCACCCTTAAAGATACACGTAGAACACCCCCAGTGTGACGTCACTGCAAATGATCCAAAAAACACTCTTTCTTTAAACAACAGAATGTCAGTTTTCACTAAATCGTTGTATTTTCTTGTATATTTCCATGTCTTATACTAGTTTTGTTATCAATTAGCGTCTGACACGGGTGTAACGATATCCAAGTCTCATCGGTATGAACGTCACGGTACGATATTTATTGCGATACGGTGGGAAATCTCACGATATTATGATATATTCTACATAATAACAAGACTGACATTATAAAACGCTTTGACCTGTCATTCGGTGCAGCATTTATTGTGGATTTAGGGACGGAACGAAATCCAAATCTCTCTGTGCGATATTTTTTACGATATACAGAACTGTGCAAAAGTTTTAAGCAGGTGTGGGAAAAATGCTGTAGACGAGGAATACTTTCAAAAATGGAAGTGTTCGTCGTTTACTTTCACGCGTCAACAAAATGCAGCGAATGAACAAAGGAGAAATGTAAGTCAGATCCGTATTCGGTGTGAGCTTCGCCTTCAGAAGAGCTTCAGTTCTTCTAGGTCACAGGTGTCAAACATGCGGCCCGGGGGCCAGATCCGGCCCTCGAAGACCTTTAATCTGGCCCTCAGCTGATTTTCTATTAAAATACTTAAAATTTTCTGATTTTTCTGGTAATTTTCTGCACCGCTTTGCATAGCAGCATCTCCAGCGCTTCTGTGTGCGGCCGACTCCCACCAGAGCAGCACAAATGAAGACTCACCTCTTTCCAAACGCTCTTAAAGGACGATCGTTTTGACTGTTGACCGTGACCCTCATCAGCAAAATGTCAAAAATAAGAAAAGTGGAGCTGAGTGCAGGATTTTCCAAGAAAAACTGACTCATTCGTATTTGTTCACGGAGGTGAATGGGAAACCTGTGCTCGGTGTGTTTGCAACAAGTGGCGGTGCTCAAGGAATAAATTAAACGCCGCTAGGAGAGACAGCACGGCGAAAAATATAATATCTTGAACGGAGAATTGAGAAGACCGAAGATAAACTATTTATTGCTGAAATTGAAGAAACAGCCGTCTGTTTTTACCAGGGGCCAAGAGGTTAGTGATGCTGCTGTGAGAGCAAAGCTACCTGACCTAGCATAATATTACAATACTTAGTACAATAAAATCAAATACAAAAGATTTGTGTTTCTCTGCACAAATATTTGGATTTACTGCTATTTTTAGGGTAAATATACTATGAGTTTTCTGATCCGGCCCCTTTGGGATTAAAGTAGGTTGTATACGGCCCCGGGACCAAAATGAGTTTGACGCCCCTGTTCTAGGTTTTACTTGCAGACGGTTTGTGGAGGAACTGGGAACTAGAAGAACTGAGCTCAGATGTTGTGTGGATGGAGCTTCCTCACATCCTTCTGTCTCTTCAGGTTAATCCCAGACTCACTCCAGGATGCTGAGGTCAGGGATCGTTCTTAATGACTTTGGCTTTTTCTTTTGTTCGCTCACTTTGCCTTTTATAAACTGATAAAAAACAAACAATTTATATTTTTGAAAGCGTTCTTTGTTTCACACCTGCCTAAAACTTTTGCACAGGCTTTTAACTGTATGTTTTAATCATACTTAATTTGTTTATGTTGTTGTAAAGCGACTTTGAGGGTCCAGAAAGGCGCCTAATGAATAAATTGTATTATAACGTATTGTTATTATGATTAAACTGGGGAAAAAATAATATCCAGGTAAATTAAAATGAGTTACATTAAGAACATTTTACTTTATTTGAGTCGATTCATCCTGACAAGTGAAATGATCTGCCAGTGGAATAAGAGTTTAATCTTAATTCAAGCCACGTTTGATTTTATTTCTTATTTTAAGTGTAGCAAGATGTATTTTCAGGTTTTAAGTACAAAAATCTTAGATCGTTTTACGTGTGAAGTGAAATTCACTCATGATATGGTCAAATTTTCTTAATCCAAGTCATTTTAGCTTTTTTGCAGTGTACTGTACATCACACGGTACGATATTTATTGCAGTATTTTGTGGTGAATCTGCTCCTTTTTCCTCTAAAAACACCTCCACAAGACTTAATCCAAAGAATGAAGATGTAAAAGTGCTTAGAACAGTTATTTCTTCATGTCGTCTGCACTGAAACGGAACAAAGGATCATGATCTATGTAGTTCCCTCTGTTTTTTTTTAGCTATTTCTGCATCAGAACTGTTCATTTAAGCAAAGAGACTTGGGATTCGATATATTGTGACGCTCCACGATATTATTGAGACGTTTAACGATACGATATCACCGTATTTTGGTTCTTGTTACGTCCGTAGTGTCTGATTTAGACACTTTTGACGTCTCTTCACCTCTACTTGCCCTGTGTGGATGTGGTGTTTGGGTGTTGTCGTTGGTCGGAGACTGGGGGCCTCTCCTCCCTCCGTCTGCCCTGTCTCTGCCCTCTCTCCTCTCTCCTCTCTCCTCTCTCCTCCCTCCTCTCTCCTCTCTCCTCCCTTCGTCTGCCCTGTCTCTCTCTCTCTCTCTCTCTCTCCTCTCTCCTCTCTCCTCTCTCCTCTCTCCTCTCCACTCTCTCTCCTCTCTCCTCCCTCCTCTCTCCTCCCTCCGTCTGCCCTGTCTCTGCCCTCTCTCCTCTCTCCTCCCTCCGTCTGCCCTGTCTCTGCCCTCTCTCCTCTGCCCTCTCTCCTCTGCCCTCTCTCCTCTCTCCGTCTGCCCTGTCTCTGCCCTCTCTCCTCTCTCCTCTCTCCTCTCTCCTCCCTCCTCTCTCCTCTCTCCTCCCTTCGTCTGCCCTGTCTCTGCCCTCTCTCCTCTCCCCTCTCTCCTCTCCCCTCTCCCCTCTCTCCTCTCTCCTCTCTCCTCTCTCCTCTCTCCTCTCTCCTCTGCCCTCTCTCCTCTCTCCTCTCTCCTCTCTCCCCTCTCCTCTTTCCTCTCTCCTCTCTCCCCTCTCCTCTCTCCTCTCTCCGCTATCCTCTCTCCTCTCTCCCTCTCTCCTCTCTCCTCTCTCTCCTCTCTCCTCTCCTCTCTCCTCTCTCTCCTCTCTCCTCTCTCCTCTCTCCCTCTCTCCCTCTCTCTCTCTTCTCTCTCCTCTCTCCTCTCTCCTCTCTCCTCCCTCCTCTCTCCTCCCTCCTCTCTCCTCTCTCCTCTCTCCTCCCTCCTCCCTCCTCTCTCCTCCCTCCTCCCTTCTCTCTCCTCCCTCCTCCCTCCTCCCTTCTCTCTCCTCCCTCCTCCCTCCTCCCTCCTCCCTTCTCCCTTCTCTCTCCTCCCTCCTCCCTTCTCTCTCCTCCCTCCTCCCTCCTCTCTCCTCCCTCCTCCCTCCTCTCTCCTCCCTCCTCTCCTCTCCTCTCTCCTCCCTCCTCCCTCTCCTCTCTCCTCCCTCCTCTCCTCTCTCTCTCCTCTCCTCTCTCCTCTCTCCCCTCTCCTCCCTCCTCTCTCCTCTCTCCTCCCTCCCCTCTCCTCCCTCCTCCCTCCTCCCTCCTCTCTCCTCTCTCCTCTCCCCTCTCTCCTCTCTCCTCTCTCCTCTCTCCTCTCTCCTCTCTCCTCTCTCCTCTCTCTCGGTGACATACAGTAAACACAGCTCTGAGCTCATTGAACCCACGTGAGGAATTTCGGCAGAGCTCATATTTACTCTTTCACACCACCACAACCCTCCTGTCTCCTCCTTTCTCTCCGTCTCCTGCTGTTTGGACGCTCTTCTTTCTTTCTTACTCGTATTTATTATTTTACAGTTTATACCAGGTTATTCATCTTGTTTTCAGGTTTATTTTCGACCAGTTCTGAGACGCTTCATTCTAGTCTAGAGGTCGTTTATTTTAAGTTAATTCTGGACAGATAATCTCACGACTTCTAACGTCACATATTCAGATCACAATGACCTTTTATTGTTTTTCTAAATACTGTGTTTGCCGAAAACAGACCTCCACTCCCTTTGTGCTAAGTCGCTCCCCCTTCAGAGCGCTACCACAACAAGCTCATACATGATAATGTATTATAATGACCAATAGTAAAAATATAAATGGTAATAATAAATTCTACTACTACTACTTATATACGACTATACTACAACTACTACTACTACTTATATACGACTATACTACAACTACTACTACTACTACTACTTATATACGACTATACTACAACTACTACTACAACTACTACTTCTACTACTACTACTACTACTTCTACTTCTACTTCTACTACTACTACTACTACTACTACTATGACTACTATATGACTATACTACAGCTACTACTACTACTTTAATACTACTTTACTCCAACAACAACAACTACTACTACTACTTCTATGCTACGACTACAGAAATAACTACAACTACTACTACTACTGTACTACTACTACTACTACTACTACTACTTCTGTACTACTCTACTACCACAACAACTACTATTCTATACTACTATATGACAACAACTACTACTACTTCTGTACTACTCTAGTACTATACTACGACAACAACTACTACTATTCCTAGGCCTATGAGTACCACTTCTACAGTTAGTACTACAGTTAGTACTACAGTAAATACCGTTTGTAGTTCATTTAGATCTTCGTTACCGTCTCTTCACACTTCAGTCACGACTGCACATCACATCAGGTTTGTTCACGACTTTTAAGTCATTTTCTGATAGATTTGAGTGTTTAGATCTTCAGCTTTTTTGCAGTGCACTCTCTTCTCCCTCTCCTTCCTCCCTTGTCTCCTCCTCTTCTTCTCCCTCTCCTTCCTCCCTCATCTCCTCCTCTTCTTCTCCCTCTCCTTCCTCCCTTGTCTCCTCCTCTTCTTCTCCCTCTCCTTCCTCCCTTGTCTCCTCCTCTTCTTCTCCCTCTCCTTCCTCCCTTGTCTCCTCCTCTTCTTCTCCCTCTCCTTCCTCCCTTGTCTCCTCCTCTTCTTCTCCCTCTCCTTCCTCCCTTGTCTTCTCCTCTTCTTCTCCCTCTCCTTCCTCCCTTGTCTCCTCCTCTTCTTCTCCCTCTCCTTCCTCCCTTGTCTCCTCCTCTTCTTCTCCCTCTCCTTCCTCCCTTGTCT
Source organism: Odontamblyopus rebecca (assembly GCA_030686955.1). Taxonomy (NCBI): domain Eukaryota; kingdom Metazoa; phylum Chordata; class Actinopteri; order Gobiiformes; family Gobiidae; genus Odontamblyopus; species Odontamblyopus rebecca. Next base: position 6,290,699 of record CM060671.1, read on the forward strand.
CCTCCTCTTCTTCTCCCTCTCCTTCCTCCCTTGTCTCCTCCTCTTCTTCTCCCTCTCCTTCCTCCCTTGTCTTCTCCTCTTCTTCTCCCTCTCCTTCCTCCCTTGTCTTCTCCTCTTCTTCTCCCTCTCCTTCCTCCCTTGTCTCCTCCTCTTCTTCTCCCTCTCCTTCCTCCCTTGTCTCCTCCTCTTCTTCTCCCTCTCCTTCCTCCCTTGTCTCCTCCTCTTCTTCTCCCTCTCCTTCCTCCCTTGTCTCCTCCTCTTCTTCTCCCTCTCCTTCCTCCCTTGTCTCCTCCTCTTCTTCTCCCTCTCCTTCCTCCCTTGTCTCCTCCTCTTCTTCTCCCTCTCCTTCCTCACTTGTCTCCTCCTCTTCTTCTCCCTCTCCTTCCTCCCTTGTCTCCTCCTCTTCTTCTCCCTCTCCTTCCTCCCTTGTCTCCTCCTCTTCTTCTCCCTCTCCTTCCTCCCTTGTCTCCTCCTCTTCTTCTCCCTCTCCTTCCTCCCTCGTCTTCTCCTCTTCTTCTCCCTCTCCTTCCTCCCTTGTCTTCTCCTCTTCTTCTCCCTCTCCTTCCTCCCTCGTCTTCTCCTCTTCTTCTCCCTCTCCTTCCTCCCTCGTCTTCTCCTCTTCTTCTCCCTCTCCTTCCTCCCTTGTCTTCTCCTCTTCTTCTCCCTCTCCTTCCTCCCCCGTCTTCTCCTCTTCTTCTCCCTCTCCTTCCTCCCTCGTCTTTTCCTCTTCTTCTCCCTCTCCTTCCTCCCTTGTCTCCTCCTCTTCTTCTCCCTCTCCTTCCTCCCTTGTCTCCTCCTCTTCTTCTCCCTCTCCTTCCTTCCTCCCTTGTCTCCTCCTCTTCTTCTCCCTCTCCTTCCTCCCTTGTCTCCTCCTCTTCTTCTCCCTCTCCTTCCTCCCTTGTCTCCTCCTCTTCTTCTCCCTCTCCTTCCTCCCTTGTCTCCTCCTCTTCTTCTCCCTCTCCTTCCTCCCTTGTCTCCTCCTCTTCTTCTCCCTCTCCTTCCTCCCTTGTCTTCTCCTCTTCTTCTCCCTCTCCTTCCTCCCTTGTCTCCTCCTCTTCTTCTCCCTCTCCTTCCTCCCTTGTCTCCTCCTCTTCTTCTCCCTCTCCTTCCTCCCTTGTCTCCTCCTCTTCTTCTCCCTCTCCTTCCTCCCTTGTCTCCTCCTCTTCTTCTCCCTCTCCTTCCTCCCTTGTCTTCTCCTCTTCTTCTCCCTCTCCTTCCTCCCTTGTCTTCTCCTCTTCTTCTCCCTCTCCTTCCTCCCTCGTCTTCTCCTCTTCTTCTCCCTCTCCTTCCTCCCTTGTCTCCTCCTCTTCTTCTCCCTCTCCTTCCTCCCTTGTCTCCTCCTCTTCTTCTCCCTCTCCTTCCTCCCTTGTCTCCTCCTCTTCTTCTCCCTCTCCTTCCTCCCTTGTCTTCTCCTCTTCTTCTCCCTCTCCTTCCTCCCTTGTCTCCTCCTCTTCTTCTCCCTCTCCTTCCTCCCTTGTCTCCTCCTCTTCTTCTCCCTCTCCTTCCTCCCTTGTCTCCTCCTCTTCTTCTCCCTCTCCTTCCTCCCTTGTCTCCTCCTCTTCTTCTCCCTCTCCTTCCTCCCTTGTCTCCTCCTCTTCTTCTCCCTCTCCTTCCTCCCTTGTCTCCTCCTCTTCTTCTCCCTCTCCTTCCTCCCTTGTCTCCTCCTCTTCTTATCTCCTTCCTCCTCTCCTTCTCTCCTCTTCTTCTCCCTCTCCTTCCTCCTTGTCTCCTCCTCTTCTTCTCCCTCTCCTTCCTCCCTTGTCTCCTCCTCTTCTTCTCCCTCTCCTTCCTCCCTTGTCTCCTCCTCTTCTCCCTCTCCTTCCTCCCTTGTCTTCCTCCTCTTCTTCTCCCTCTCCTTCCACCCTTGTCTCCTCCTCTTCTTCTCCCTCTCCTTCCTCCCTTGTCTCCTCCTCTTCTTCTCCCTCTCCTTCCTCCCTTGTCTTCTCCTCTTCTTCTCCCTCTCCTTCCTCCCTTGTCTTCTCCTCTTCTTCTCCCTCTCCTTCCTCCCTTGTCTTCTCCTCTTCTTCTCCCTCTCCTTCCTCCCTTTCCTACTTTCCTCCTTCTCTCCTCTCCTTTCTCTCTGCTCCCTCTCTTCCCTCTCTCCTCCTCTCCTCAGTCCACTCCTCTACATGTATTCACACCATTGCGAGCTCAGTACACTCCTCTCTTCTTTCCTCTTCTCTCCTCTCTCTCTCTCCTCCTCTCTCCACCTACTCCTTCTCTCCTCTCCTCCTCTCTCCTTCTCTCTTCTCTCCTTCTCTTTCACCTCTCCTCTCTCCCTCCCCCCTCTCCTCTCCTCCTCTCTACTTCTCTCCTCTCCTCCTCTCTCCTCCTCTCTCCTCTCCTCTCTTCCTCTCTTCTTCTCTCCTCTCCTCTCTCCATCTCCTCCTACTCTCCTCCCTCTCTCCTCTCCTCCTTTCTCCCTCTCTCCTCTCCTCCTCTCTACGTCTCTCCTCTCCTCCTCTCTCCTCTCCTCTCTTCCTCTCTCCATCTCCTCCTACTCTCCTCCCTCTCTCCTCTCCTCCTTTCTCCTCTCTACCTCCTTCTCTCCTCACTCCTTCTCACCTCTCTTCTCTCCTCTCCTCTATCTCCCTCTCTCCTCCTCCTCCTTCTCTCCTTTTTGCCTCCTCCTTCTTTCCCTCTCTTCAGTCCACTCCTCTACATGTATTCACCCCATTGCATGCTCAGTAGACTCCTCTCTCCCTCTCTCCTCTTCTCCTCTCTCCCCCTCCCCTTCTCCTCCTCCTCTCTCCTCTCTCCCTCTCTCCTCCTTTCATTCTCTCCTCTCCACCTCCTCTTTAACTCCTCTCCACCTCTCTCCTTCTCTCCTCTCCACCTCTCTCCTCCTCTCCTCCTCTCCTCCTCTCTTCAGTCCACTCCTCCGCATACATTCACCCCATTGCGTGCTCAGTACACTCCTCTCCTTCTTTCTTTCCTTTCCTCCTCTCTCCTTTCCCTCTGTCCTCCTCTCCTCAGTCCACACACATTTGTCCATGGCTCAGTAGTCTCCTCCTCTCCTCCTCGTCTCCTCCTCCTCTCCTCCTCTCCTCCCTCTCTCCTCAGTCCACTCCTCCGCAGACTCTCTCCTCATTTCATTCTCAGTGGCCTCATTTTGTTTTTCTCTCACTCCACTAAAGCCTCGTCCTTTTTCATACCCGAGCGTCTGTGACATTCTCTGAAATCCATCTCTCCGTTTCTTCAGACCTTCAACACAATTGAGCCAAACTCGCTGAACTGAAGCTGTAAACACTGGAGATGTGAAGCTCTGCCTCTGAGTCATCTCCGTTTCTTTATAATGTTTTATCTCTTCACAAAAAGACCTGGAGTTGTGTTTTGTTTCATTCACATGTTTGAGTCGCTCTTTGTTATCGGTGTTTACACGTCCAAGGCTCAAAATGCTCTGTTCACTGAGGCGGTAGAGCTCCTTTTACCTTTAGTTCAGTGAAAATCGACGATTCCAGAGCTGAAATTAGCCAAATGATTCTAGTGAAGGTGTGTGCAGTTTAAAAACATAGTGGAGCCAGGCCGAACACGGTGTTTTTTTCTGTTTGAGAGAAAAACTCAGCCTAAATCTGCCTAAATCTGCAGAGATTGTGCGTAAAACACTGCAACAAAGGCCTATCAAAAAATAAGAAAAAAATACCAGTTTTGAGGTAAAAATGCCGTATTTTAAGTGAAATTTTCTGCCAGTGCAGTAAGAAATTTTCACTTACCAAGTTTTCTTAAAACAAGACGAAATACGAATCTTGTTCTAAGCAGAAAACACTAGTTTCAAGTATTTATGGCAAGATTTTTCCCCTTATTGGTTTGAGAAGGAAGTTAAAGAGGCTTAACCTGGACTGAGTTAATATAAAAAGTGCTGAGAATAAATTGTAGATAAAATAAATCAGGATGGAAAATCTTGAAACAAGTAAAAAAATCTCATCTTATTGAGTAAAAAAATCTTTAAATTGATCTTTTAAGATGAATCTGCTTAATTGAAGTCAGTTTAACTATGCTAGAAAATCCTTTTTTGTAGTGAACATGTGTGAATGAAACAAAACACAACTCCACACGGCAAAAAAACAAAATCTAGTGAAGTTAAGATGACAAAGTTTTACCTTGATTTGAGTAAATTTCACTTGATGAATAAAATTATCTGCCAGTGGAACAAGATTTTTTATACTTAAAATATGAAAATACATCTGGCTACACTTAAAATAAGAAAAACAACAACTTTTTGCACAAGAAACAAAATCGAGCATTGCTTGAATTAAGAAAAACACACTTATTCCATTGGCAAATCATTTCACTTGTCAAGGTGAATCGACTCAAATAAAGTAAAATATTTTTCCTTTAAGTCATTTTAACTTACCGAGATATTGTTCTTTCCAGTGCAGGTGCGTTTATGATGAGGAAACAACATTATAACGTAGAGTAAAAGCAGTAATACTGTATAAGCCCTTGAAACTATCAAAAAATTATAGCAAATTCACGTTTATTCCCTCGGTTTGGTCTGTCAGGCTCGTAAACTCTGGATTAAGTAAGTGTGACGTCACCTGTAGCGTTCGGCTCCAGTCAAATGAAGCTCACAGAGGCCATCAGTTAAAGGAGCGAATTTGCGTTCCAATATTAGGAATAAGATTTAACGGACAAAACGGCAAAATAAAAACACCAGGATCACGTGGAGCAGGTTAAATACGAACGTTTTAAGACCAAAATGACGAGGCCACAGCAGCAGTGACAGGATATAACACGATAAACCTAATATGAGCCCTTTAAACTATCAAAAAAGTGATGAGCCGTCCCTTCGAAAAGATATTTTTCCCTCGGTTTGGTCTGTCAGGCTCGTAAACTGTATAAAAAAGTGGATTAAGTAAGTGTGACGTCACTAATAACGTTCGGCTCCAGTCAAATGAAGCTCAGACTAATTTGCGTTGAATATTCGGAACAGGATTTAACCCATTTATGCTGCGTCGTTGTTGATTTAATTTTTCATTTCATCAAAATTCATGATGCGGTTTAATAAAAGCTGAGCGTCCTGCCTTTTACATGCAGTTTACTTCATGTTTTTACGTGCGTCAGAAGCTGAGATATTCACATTTTCATAAACAGAACTCTTCAAAAACCCCTCAGGAGATAAGGACCTTTTCCCCGAGAACAGCACAGGTTTTTATAAGCGTTTTTTTTTGCAGCCGTTTTAGTTGTAAATATGTTAATGGACGAAACGGCAAATTAAAAACACCAGGATCACGTAGAGCAGGTTAAATACGAACATTTGAAGAGCAAAATGACGAGGCCGCAGCAGCAGAAAGGTGAAGTTCATCTGGTCAAACCTTCAGAGGCTGGAAATCCCTTTAATCCTGTTTATTACTCACCACATTTTCATTCCCTTTAGTTAGCGCCAAGTCCAGCGAGTCGCTTAAAAGCCCCAATTATTCGCTGTTTGTTTTTAAGATAAGATAAGATAAGATATCCTTTATTTGTCCCACAATGGGGAAATTTCAATGTTGCAACGCACAGTAAAGAGAACAGCAAGAAACAGTAGCAGCAATAGAAGTACAGTTAAGTTAAAAATAGACTAAACACTAGAATAAACATTATAAAGATCTATAAAGATAAGGATTATAAAACTATATATACAATAAATTTCTATCTTACATTATTGCACAGTGTCCCAGTATTGCACAGGCAGCAGAGTTAGCAGTGTTCATTGTAAAGTCTGACAGCAGCAGGAAGGAAAGACCTGCAGAACCTCTGCTTCACACAGCGAGAGTGGATCAGTCTGTCACTGAAGCTGCTCTGCAGAGCAGACAGGGCCTGAAGAGGGGGAGACTCCAGGTCCAGAGCAGACAGGGCCCTGAAGAGGGTGAGACTCCAGGTCCAGAGCAGACAGGGCCTGAAGAGGGTGAGACTCCAGGTCCAGAGCAGACAGGGCCCTGAAGAGGGTGAGACTCCAGGTCCAGAGCAGACAGGGCCTGAAGAGGGGGAGACTCCAGGTCCAGAGCAGACAGGGCCTGAAGAGGGGGAGACTCCAGGTCCAGAGCAGACAGGGCCCTGAAGAGGGAAAGACTCCAGGTCCAGAGCAGACAGGGCCTGAAGAGGGTGAGACTCCAGGTCCAGAGCAGACAGGGCCCTGAAGAGGGAGAGACTCCAGGTCCAGAGCAGACAGGGCCCTGAAGAGGGAGAGACTCCAGGTCCAGAGCAGACAGGGCCCTGAAGAGGGAGAGACTCCAGGTCCAGAGCAGACAGGGCCCTGAAGAGGGAGACTCCAGGTCCAGAGCAGACAGGGCCCTGAAGAGGGAGAGACTCCAGGTCCAGAGCAGACAGGGCCCTGAAGAGGGGGAGACTCCAGGTCCAGAGCAGACAGGGCCCTGAAGAGGGGGAGACTCCAGGTCCAGAGCAGACAGGGCCCTGAAGAGGGGGAGACTCCAGGTCCAGAGCAGACAGGGCCTGAAGAGGGAGAGACTCCAGGTCCAGAGCAGACAGGGCCCTGAAGAGGGGGAGACTCCAGGTCCAGAGCAGACAAGGCCCTGAAGAGGGTGAGACTCCAGGTCCAGCATAGAAGTGACTCTGGTCAGGACCCTTCTGTCCCCCACCTCCTGCACCGAATCCAAGGCACAGCCCAGGACAGAGCTGGACTTCCTGATGACTTTGTCCAGTCTCCTCTTGTCCCTCTCTGTGATGCTGCTGCTCCAGCAGACCACACCGTACAGGCTGATGCCACCACAGAGTCGTAGAAGGTCCTCAGGAGGGGCCCCTTCACTCCAAAGGACCTGAGTCTCCTCAGGAGGTAGAGCTCTGGCCCTTCCTGTACAGTGCATCTGTGTGGTGAGTCCAGTCCAGTTTGTTGTTCAGATGAACACCCAGGTACTTGTATGAGTCACTCTCTCAGTGTCCCTTCCCTGGATGTCCTCTGGTGGGGGGGCAGTGGAGCGGCGTCTGTGGAAGTCCACCACCATCTCCTTGGTCTTCCCGGCGATGATGAGAAGGTGGTTCTGCTGACAGTGTTTGATTGAGGCGCTCCAGAAAATAGTCTTTTTCCAGCTGATTCATTTGTTTTTATATTGTTTTTACTGTATATTGAAACTGCCGATTTTATATTAAAACCTTTTGTAATTATCTAAAATGTGCAGTTTAGGGATTTGAATGTGTGAAACTGAAACGAAAAAAGGGAAATGGGGCGATTAAAACGTTTTTTTACACTGAATTGAAAGTTTTTTTTGTTTTTTTTTTGTAAATATTATATACACTTTTCTCCATGATAAGGTTATTGCTTTGTCTGGAATGTCCCGCACTATGGCATTAAACCTTTCTATCGTCATGGAAACCAAAGCGGACCAAGTTTGCAGGCCAGATCTGTGGAGGGGCGACGCCCGCTCACCGTCCGAACGCAGGTTTTTCTAGGTATTTTTGAGCCGTAAAACCGACTAAAATCGAATAAATGTAAAGTAGAGCTGTTTACCGAGCAAAAAGTTACATAGTGCAGCTTTAATTTGAAGTTTATATTGGTCATTTGCAGCGGGAGCGCAGAAGGATCTGTGCTTTTTGGACATTTTCGACACAAAATAGTCGAACTTTCTTTGCGTTGTCGCGTGATCCTCTTAAATTTCACATGTTTTTGTACTTTTAGTTTGAAGTCGGAGGAAGCGAACGCTTGTATCTGTCGTCTTTCCTGTCCCGGAGTCGGATTTTTCCCGTATTTGTGCGGAAAAACGCCGTGCTGATAGTTTACAGTGTTATTCCCCCGTGCGATGAAACAGCTGATCCAGAGTAAACACGATTAGACCTGATGCCCCGACGCTGAGGGACGTTTATTCTTCACATTTTTGGGACTTGACTTTTGGGGTCTGTCCAAGTTTTCTCTCTTTATCCGTCTCGGTCTCCCTCTTTTTCTCCTCTTCCTCTTTCCTCTTCTCCTTTCTCTCTCTTTCTTCTTATCGCTTTCTTTCTTCCTCACCCTCTCTCGCTTTCCTTTCCCCCCATGTTCCCATCCTATCTCTCTTTTTCTTTCCTTCCTCTTTATCTCTTTCTCCCCCTCTCAGTCTGTCTACCCTCTCTTTCTTTCTTTCTTTCTTTCTCTCTCTCCTCTTCTCTCTCATTCTCTTTCTTTCTCCCACCCTGAATCTATCAACCCTTCCCTCTCTCTTTCTCTTTCTCTGTCTCTGTCCTCCTCCCCCTTTCTCTCTGTGCCCCCTGACCTTCCCCCTCTCTTTACCCATTTCTTCTTTCTCCCTCTCATCTCTCTCCCTCCGTCTTTCTTTATCTCTCTCCCCCTCTCCCTTTCTCTCAATGCCCACTCACCTCTATTTCTTTCTCTCATCCTTTTCCTATCTCTCTCTCTCTCTCTCTGCTCCCCCCTCATCTCTCTTTCCATCCTCACTCTCTCTCATCTCTCTCTTTTTGCCCACCCATTCTCCCTCTCTCATCTCTCTATCTATGTCTCTCTCCCTCTCTCATTTCTTTCCCTCTCATCCCCCCTCCTCTCTCTCATCCTTTCCCTTTCTCTGTCTCTCTCTTTTCCCACAGTCACCCTCTCTTTACCCTCCTCTACCCCTCTCATCTTTCCCCCTGCTCTTTCTCCCTCTCATCTCTCTCTCTCTCTCTCTCTCCCCTCCCTCTCATTTCTCTCCCTCTCTCTACCCCCTCCCTCCCTCTTCTTTCTCTGTCTCATCTCATCTCTCCCTCCTCTCTTTCTCTCTCATCCTTTCCCTTTCTCTCTCTCTCTTTGCCCCTTTACCCCCTCTACCCTCTCATCTCGCTCCCTCTCTTTACCCCCGCTCGTTCTTCCTCTCATCTCTTCTCTTTTCTCTCCTCCCTCATCTCTCTCTGTCATTTCTTTACCTCTCTTTTGTCCTTTCTCCTCTCCCTCTCCTTTCTCCTCTCGTCTCTCTCTTTTACCCCCTCCCTCTCTCCCTCCCTCCCTCCCTCTCTCCCGTTTCTCCCATTTCTCCCTCTCTTTTACCCCTCCCTCCCTCCTTCCCTCCTTCCCACCCCTTTTTCCCTATCATCCCTCTCTTTTACCCCCTCTCTCCCCGTTTCTCCCCTTTCTTCCTCTCATCTCTCTCTTTTACCCCCTCCCTCCCTCCCCTTTCTCCCTCTCATCCCTCTCTTTTACCCCCTCCCTTTCTTCCCTTTCTCCCCCATCCCTCTCTTTACCCCTCCCTCTCCCCTGCCCTCCCTCCCTCCCCTTTCTCCCCTCGCCCTCCCTCCCTCTCTTCTCCCCCCTCTCTCCTTCTCTCCCTCTTTCTTCTCGTGTGCGGCGCCTTCACATCTGGATATGTCCTCACCAGATGTGCGCTCGCCCCAAACAGGAAGTACTTGTGCTTGTGCGTCTGGTATTTCCTGTCTGCACGTGAGCCACGGGGCCAAACACCTCCACAACCAAAACCCCACCTGGAAACTCGCCCCCGTCCACGAGCATCAGCAAAAGGCCGAAATACGAAATACGAGAATCACTTTTCTGAACATCTAAACTCCAGGATTTGGACTTTTTATGGAGAATTAAACAAGAGATTTTATTGTTTTTGTGGAGGAAATTACAGCTTTGGCGATTTGTAAATTGCGCCAAATCAAATTCCAGTGTTGATTTTTATTACGTTTGCAGCTCGATTTCAGGTTAAATGTTTGTACTTTTCACGTTTTACTCAAATATGGTCTTTGCCGTGATGCTGTAAAAAAAACAAATCAGCTGATCAATGAAAATGAGGTGATGTTTATCAGGCTCCACCACGGCCGCAGGTTATGGATTTTTTTTTCTTTTTTCCATCATAATTTGAAGGCATCTGGAGAGTTTGGTGAATCTCATCAAAATGTGTGAATGGATTTACTTTTTACTACAGAGCTACAACTACAACTATTATTATTATTATTATTCTAATACTTATACTACTACTACTATTATTATTCTAATACTACTACTACTACTACTACTACTACTACTATTATTCTACTACTACAACTACTACTATTATTATTATTCTAATACTAATAATACTACTACTACTTCTATTATTATGCTAATACTACTACTACTACTATTATTCTACTACTACTACTACTACTACTACTACTATTATTCTAATACTACTACTACAACTATTATTATTCTACTACTACTACTACTACTACTATTATTCTAATACTACTACTACTACTACTACTACTATTATTCTACTACTACTACTACTACTACTACTGTTATTCTAATACTACTACTACTACTACTACTACTACTACTACTATTCTAATACTACTACTACAACTATTATTATTCTACTACTACTACTACTACTACTACTACTACTACTATTATTCTACTACTACTACTAATACTGCTACTATTATTCCACTACTACTACTACTATTATTCCACTACTACTACTACTATTATTATTCTAATACTACTACTACTACTGTTGCTATTATTATTCTAATACTACTACTATCAAAATGTGTGGATAAATTTACTTTTTACTACAGAGCTACTACTACAACTATTATTATTCTACTACTACTACTACTACTACTACTACTACTACTACTACTACTACTACTACTACTACTATTACTACTACTACTACTACTACTACTACTGCTACTACTACTATGCTTACTAGTAGTATTTTGAAGTATTTTGAACTTTCATTGATAATCTGAACAGAAAACCCTCCACACGTCCTGTTCCTCTGGACACAGTTGGATTCTATGACAGAACCTTAATGATCCACAGGATTCGTGCGGATCTTTCAGACCATTTTTCTCACCGTATATTTGTAAAGACACAAAGGAAACATCTGAAGAGGATTTGTGTCTTTGTGCTCATCAGCTCAGAGGCAGACAAGAACATGGTGACCTTCCATTATGTCATATGTAGGTGAAAACACTTCTACATTATGTACTTTATGTACTTTATGTACTTTATGTACTTCTGCTGCTGAGATGTTTTGAACACTGCGTACTTCCGTTTACAACATGAAACTTTTCTGTGAATGTGAACTCGTCCACCCGCTTATTTGTTTGTTTGTTTTTGTGGAAACAACAGGGCAGTTTACAGGTCAGATCAGTGGAGAGGAGGAGGGGTGTGTTTAAACACCAGGAACAGAATAAATGCAAAGTACATATAATGTAAAGCTGTACTAATGAGCAGCTTGAAGTAAATGTAGTAATCAGCGGTAGTAGTAGTAGAAGAAGTAGTAGTACTAGTAGCAGTAGTAGTAGTAGTAGTAGTAGTGCTAGTAGTAGTAGTAGTAGTAGTAGTAGTGCTAGTAGTAGTAGTAGTAGTAGTGCTAGTAGTAGCAGTAGTAGTAGTAGTAGTAGTGCTAGTCATAGTAGTAGTAGTAGCAGTAGTAGTAGTGCTAGTAATAGTAGTAGTAGTAGTAGTGGTGGTAGTAGTAGTAGCAGTAGTAGTAGTAGTAGTAGTAATGTAATGTAGTAATGTGTGGTAGTAGTAGTAGTAGTAGTAGTAATGTAATGGCAGTGTGGTAGTAGTAGTAGTGTGTAGTATTAGTAGTAGTAATTAGTAATTAGTGTGGTAGTAGTAGTAGTTGTTGTAGTAGTAGTAGTAGTAGTTCTAGTAGTAGTAGTAGTAGTAGTAGTAGTGCTAGTAGTAGTAGTAGTGCTAGTAGCAGTAATAATAGTAGTAGTGCTAGTAGTAGTAGTAGTAGTGCTAGTAGTAGTAGTAGTAGTAGTGCTAGTAGTAGTAGTAGCAGTAGTAGTAGTAACAGTAGTAGTAGTGATAGTAGAAGTAGTAGTAGTAGTAGTGCTAGTAGTAGTAGTAGTGCTAGTAGTAGTAGTAGCAGTAGTAGTAGTAGTAGTAGCAGTAGTAGTAGTAGCAGTAGTAGTAGTGGTAGTAGCAGTAGTAGTAGTAGTAGTGCTAGTAGTAGTAGCAGTAGTAGTAGTAGTAGTAGTAACAGTAGTAGTAGTAGTAGCAGTAGTAGTAGTAGTAGTAGTAGTAGTAGTAGTAGCAGCAGCAGTAGTAGTAGTAGTAGTAGTAGTAGCAGTAGTAGTAACAGTAGTAGTAGTAGCAGTAGTAGTAGTAGTAGTAGTAGTAGTAGTAGTAGTAGTAGCAGTAGTAGTAGTAGTAGTAGTAGCAGTAGTAGTAGTAGTAGTAGCAGTAGTAGCAGTAGTAGTAGTAGTAGTAGCAGTTCTTAAAGTACATTTATCCACACGTTGATAAGATTGTCCAAAGCTTCTGTCTCATGTTTGCTGCAGTCAGAGTAAAGCTGCTGCTCTGTGTCCTGTCAGAGTCCACTGGGATTCTGGGTTTGGAAAATACAGCAGGAATAATCCGACTGAACCTGATTATCCCGACCGGAGACACAGCGCCGGGATTCACTGTTACAGTGAAGGAGGTAGAGTTAGAAGTACAAGGAAGAGTACGACTGGAGTTACTACACTTCTACTAGAGATATCAAGTATATCAGACTCTAAAACTAAACTACTACTACTACTACTACTGTTACTACAAGTGCTACTGCTACTACTACTGCTACTACTACTACTACTACTACTACTAGCACTACTACTATTACTATTACTACTACTACTACTGCTGCTACTGCTACTACTACTACTACTACTACTACTACTACTACTACTTTTACTACTACTACTACTACACACATACACACACACTCCACTTTCATAACATATCAAGAAAAGGAGAAAAAGCAAAAAGGAAGAGATAGGGAAGAGTGAGAGAGGAAGGAAAAAACAGGAAGAGAGAGAAAAAAGAAGAGATAGAGTGATAGAGAGAGTGAGTTGGAGAGGAACGGAAGGAGGGAGAAAAGAGGGAGAGAGAAAGGGAGAAAGCACTAAGAGGAGGAAGAGAGAGGAAATGAGAGGAGGGGAGGCAGAGAAAGAGAGAGGAAAGGAGGGAGAGATTTAAGGAAGAGAGAGTGAAGAGGGAGAGAGACAAGGAGAAATAAGGGAAAGGAAAGAGGGAGAGAGCGTGTGAGAAAAGAAGAGAAGAGAGGGAACAGGTCAGCTGAGGTCAAACGGAGCTAAACCGGAGAAAGATTTTGTTCATTTATTGCGGAAAACTTTCACTTTTGAACAGTGAGGAGGCCAAATGTTGTGGAAACTTATAAAAGCTGCAACATGGAACTTTTCCCAGTGGAGGCTCTGCCAGCGAGTGACGCGACCGGGCCAAGTCGAGTTCCAGGTCAGATCTGTGGAGAGAGTTCCAGTACCAGAGTTCTTTTTTCTTTTTCCACATATTTGAGCAAAGTTCCTGAGCATTTTCTTGTCCAATAATCAGGAAGTGTGTGTTAGCATGCTAGTTGTTGTTATTATTGTCCAATAATCGGGAAACGCGTGTTAGCATCCTAGTTGTTGGTATTGTCCAATAATATGGAAGTGTGTTTTAGCATGCTAGTTGTTATTGTCCAATAATCAGGAAGTGTGTTTTAGCATGCTAGTCGTTATTGTCCAGTAATCAGGAAGTGTGTTTTAGCATGCTAGTTGTTATTGTCCAATAATCAGGAAGTGTGTTTTAGCATGCTAGTCGTTATTGTCCAGTAATCAGGAAGTGTGTGTTAGCGTGCTAGTTGTTGTTATTGTCCAATAATATGAAAGTGTGTGTTAGCGTGCTAGTTGTTATTACTGTCCAATAATCAGGAAGTGTATTTTAGCATCCTAGTTGTTGTTATTGTCCAATAATCGGGAAACACGTGTTAGCATCCTAGCTGTTGGTATTGTCCAATAATCAGGAAGTGTGTGTTAGCATGCTAGTCGTTATTGTCCAATAACCAGGAAGTGCGTGTTAGTGTGCTGGTTGTTGTTATTGCCCCATAATCAAGACGTGTGTGTTAGCATCCTAGTTGTTATTGTCCAATCATTGGGAAACGCGTGTTAGCATGCTAGTTGTTGTTATTGTCCCGTAATCAGGAAGTGTGTGTTAGCATGCTAGTTAATAATAATAATAATACATCAAACTTATATAGTGCTTTTTGGACACTCAACGAGGCTTGAGTTGTTGTTATTGTCCAATAATCAGGAAGTGTGTTTTAGCATGCTAGCTGTTATTGTCCAATAATCGGGAAGTATGTTTTAGCATGCTATTTGTAGTCATTGTCCCATAATCAGCAAGTGTGTGTTATCATGCCAGTTGTTGTTATTGTCCAAATTTAAGGAAGTATGTGTTAGGATGCTAGTTGTTATTATTGTCCCATAATCAGGAAGTGTGTGTTAGCATGCTAGTTGTTGTTAGCTTTACCGTCATGGCAGAAACGGCACTTTTATGTAAGTTTCTGCTAGTTTTTCCTCCGATTTTTTAAAGTTTAATCATGGAAAAAAACTGTAATCTGGTCTCTGAGGGCTGTGAAAAGCTTTTCCGGCTGAATAATTAAGATGTTTTGAATGTTCTGGATGCATAAAATGAACTTAAAATGAAACCGAAACTAAACCAGCTCAGTTTTCCCACATTTTAAAGACAGTAAAAATCAGGTACAGCACATTTAAATAAGCTACTGCTAGTTTTTCCCCACCTTTTTGTGATGTTCAGTCATGAAAAAACTATAATCTGGTCTCTGAAAGTTGTGAGAAGCTTTTATAAACTCATCTGCGTGAGTAATTAAGTCATTTTGAATGCATAAAATGAACTTTAAATGAAACCGAAACTAAACCAGCTCAGTTTTTCCACATTTTAAAGACATCAGGTACAGCTCCTTTAAACACTGTAAAACCGCGGGGGCCCCGAACCGCACTTTTCAAACCACCTCCTTGCATAATCACGCTGAAACTTCTGCTCAGACTCGCTGCTGCTGCTCGGCGCTCTGGCCCCGGCTTCACTCATTAAAACTGTTTACACAACGCGACTTAATTTCAAGGAACGTATCGCTTTCCAAAACCACCAAAACGCTCGGCTCTTTCCCTCCGGTTTTCGGGTGTTTTGGTTCAAATCTACGTCAGAAATCTCCTTTTACGTCACGCCGGGATGACTCGAATTCCTCCGTTATAATCGGGCCTCCCCGCGAGCCCTTCAAGCGCCGTTTTCCTGTTTGGTGTGAAATTGGCGCAGGACTCCATAAATCTTCCGAGACGGGAGCCCCCAGAGTCTTTCGAGTGATTATGGAACGTTAAGAGCGCCGAGGATTTGCAAAGAAACGCTGATTCTTCTGGTGTTTTTCACTCCAGATAATGGAAAAGAAAAAAGAAAAGAAAAAGAAAACATGAACTGCTATTATTACGTTGAATTTGATGAGAATTGTGTAACTTTTTCGGTGCTTTTCTCCATTTTTTGAGCTATAAAACCACCTGTGATTGAGTAAATCTAAGTTATAGAGCTTTGTTTTTTATGATTGCCTCCAATTCACGGCTAATTGTGCGCAGAGGTGGGCAGAGTAGCCAAAATAGTATCTTTACTTTAAAATAATTTTACTCAAGTAGAAGTAAAAAGTAGTGATTACAATGTTCCCCCTAATTTTTCATGTGTCAGACACACGAACTCCCTGAGCAACATCCGACCTGCAGATCATCACAACTTACACATTTATTCACCCCTGAAGACCTAAGGGCAGTTTTAGTATATTTCTCCTCGCCTGGATTTTTTTCTTAATTTTGCTTTTAAAACTGCCCCTTTTGCCCTATAATGAAGTGTTCTACCTCCTTTTGTTCAGTACAGCCTGTTATTTCACAATCTGCTGCTGTAGTTGTGTCATGAGGCTGTGATAAAAGCTACAGGACCAGAAATAGAGATGAAAACAAAAAACAGAAAATCAAATTCCTACTCTTTTATACAAAACACACAACAAACATGTAGAAACAACTTTTTGGACATAAAAAATGCTTAATTTAGGGCCTTAGCTGCAAAAATACAAAATATCAAGTCTGTAAGTAAATTAAAAATCTCCTTATTGCCCTAAAAACAAAACAAAAAAAGTGTAATCGCTCCATTACTTTTCTGGTCCAGTCCTGGAAACAGCTCCTGTCAGGTCCAGGGCCAGAGCCACAGCACTTCTGCATTTCCCTGGTGTTTATCACATTTGGATTTGTTCATTTTGACTGAAATAAACATTTCAAATAAAAATAGAAACGGATGCACAATTACGCACACCAAGATGTGTAATTTTCCATGTGTGTGAGAATTAACTCCACTTAGAGCGACTTTTTCCCTCGTTCTAAACACACACAGTCAGAGGAGTCGACCATCTTGACTCACTTCACTCTTTGGCAAAGTTTGGCTCGATCAAAATGGACGGAGCGCATGAGTTTGGGGAAAACAAAGTTCCTGTTGGACACTCGTTTTGCTCACGTCATCACACAGCGTGAGTGTGACGTAGGATAAAGCCGCAGAAATGTACAGAAACCTCTATGTCTGCACTTTCAGAGGGGAAAAGGAAGTTTCTGTCTTTTACGGTTAGAAAGTTCTGCGCGGTTATAGAAAACATATTCCTCGTTATCGTATATGATGTCGTAGGTCTTCGAGTGTTAAAATTACTGTAGTTATTTCTGTGAGATTAATTTTAATATAACAGATTTTGAACATTACAATATTTTGAAAAATAACCTCACATAAAATTAAATTACAGCGTATAAACCTGTAAAACCACACGGAGAGAGATTTTACAGCTTGATAAATATCGCCTACATGTAGCTGCAGATGTTTTTAGGGATCGCAGGACCTATGGGCCACTGTACGATTGGTCTTTCCCAAAATAATAATAATTATCAGTTTATATGTTTTTAATCATGAGCCTTTTTAAGTCATTTAGTGTGAGTGTCGGAGTTCTGTGGTGTAACACTCGAATCACTCTAGCAAGAGTAAAAAAAACAAAAAACTCCCGGGACTTCTGGTGTTAACGTCACACTGTGGAACATTCCAGGCAGAGCAATGACGTATCCATAGAAACAAGCAGGTGACGGACCCCCCCAGCCGACTGTAAAGAACGAGGGGTGTGTTAGTTCTGGTGTGTTTATCCCCTTTTTTTTAGACTGATAAAAGACTGTAGGAACTATTTGTCTTTTATATACACACAGTAAGTCATAAGTGAAATTATATACGTAAATTTGCTGTTCGTTCGCCGCTTTTTTTCTTGGAATTCTGGGATTGTCGTCTGTGTTTTGCTTTGTTTCGTTACGTAAAACGGCCGAATAAACCACGGCTAATATTCCGAACTTTGAGAACTCCTTAAAAACCCTTTGTCCTGTTGACAGAATTATTTTCTTTTGCGATAAAACGTGACAATAACTACAACGGGCAGGATTTACACAGAGCGTCCTTGTCTTTAAAGGGGCACTGTGTAACTTTTCTCCACCCCCCGCTCGCTCCGTCTGAAATTTTCCGTCCAAATTTTGCGTTAATTCAACTCCAGCCGTTTGTTCATATGCTCGAAAACACCTTAAGAAGCGTGTATCGTTATTTGGAGTTTGATTTGAATCAGGATGTGCACCGTCAGCATGCTAGTAGTAGTAGTGAAAAGTGCTTTTGTGTTTTTTGTGTCTCTTCCAGGCAGGTCTGATCCGCACCGACAGCGGGGAATTCTTCATCGAGCCTCTGGAGAAAGGACGGCAGGACGTGGAGGAGCGAGGGAGAGTCCACGTGGTCTACAGGAGGAGTGCAGTGAAGAGAGAGGGAGGAGAAAGAGGAGAGGAGCGGCACAACGAAGGTGAGGACGAGAGAGGGGGAGGAGGAGAGAGGGACAACGAAGGTGAGAACGAGAAAGAGGAGGAGAGAGGCAGAACAAAGGTAAGAAAGAGGAGAAGAGAGGCACAACGAAGGTAAGAACAAGAGAGAAGGAGAAGAGAGGCACAACGAAGGGAAGAACGAGAGAGGGGGAGGAGAAGAGAGGCACAACGAAGGGAAGAACGAGAGAGGGAGGAGAAGAGAGGCACAACGAAGGTGAGAACGAGAGACGGGGGAGGAGAAGAGAGGCACAATGAAGGGAAGAAAGAGAGAGGGGGAGGAGAAGAGAGGCACAACGAAGGTAAGAACAAGAGAGAAAGAGAAGAGAGGCACAACGAAGGTGAGAACGAGAGAGAAAGAGAAGAGAGGCACAACGAAGGGAAGAACGAGAGAGAGAGAGGAGAAGAGAGGCACAATGAAGGGAAGAACGAGAGAGAAAGAGGAGAAGAGAGGCACAACGAAGGTAAGAAAGAGGAGAAGAGAGGCACAACGAAGGTAAGAAAGAGGAGAAGAGAGGCACAACGAAGGTAAGAAAGAGGAGAAGAGAGGCACAACGAAGGTAAGAACGAAAGAGAAAGAGGAGAAGAGAGGCACAACGAGGGTAAGAACGAGAGAGAAAGAGGAGAAGAGAGGCACAATGAAGGGAAGAACGAGAGAGAAAGAGGAGAAGAGAGGCACAACCAAGGTAAGAAAGAGGAGAAGAGAGGCACAACGAAGGTAAGAACGAGAGAGAGAAGAGAGGCACAACGAAGGTAAGAACAAGAGAGAAAGAGAAGAGAGGGATGAGAGACATAATGAAGATAAGACGAAAGAGAGGAGGAGAAAGAGGAGAAGAGAGACATAAGGAAGGTAAGAGAAGAGAGAGAGCAGAGAGAGAAGAGAGGGAGGAGAGAGAAGGAGGAGAGAAGAGAGAGGAGATAAGAAGGAGGAGAGAGAGGAGAGGAGAGAAAGATAAAAGAGAGGGAGGAGAGAGAAGAAAAGAGTGAAGAAAAGAGAGGAGAGAGAGAAGTAAAGAGAGGGTGGAGAGAGAGGAGAGAGAGAAGAGAAGGAGGAGAGGCGAGAGGGAGGAGAGAGAGAAGAAAAGAGAGGGAGAGGAGAGAGAGGAGAAAGAGAAGAGAAGGAGGAGAGGAGAGAGGGAGAAAAGAGAGGAGAGAAGAGAGGGAGAAAAGAGAGGAGAGAAGAGAGGGAGGAGGAGAGAGAAGAGAAGAGAGAAGAAAAGAGTGAAGAAAAGAGAGGAGAGAGAGAAGTAAAGAGAGGGTGGAGAGAGAGGAGAGAGAGAAGAGAAGGAGGAGAGGCGAGAGGGAGGAGAGAGAGAAGAAAAGAGAGGGAGAGGACAGAGAGGAGAAAGAGAAGAGAAGGAGGAGAGGAGGGAGGGAGGGAGAAAAGAGAGGAGAGAAGAGAGGGAGGAGGAGAGAGGAGAGAGAGAAGAAAAGAGAGGAGAGAGAAGAGAAGAGAAGGAGGAGAGAAGAAGGAGAGAGAGGAGAGAAGAAGAGGATATTTAAATTCCAAACTATGAATAACTCAGTAAATAAAACACCTCATGTAAAGTGTCCAGCGTCTTTAAACCACATTATAAAGTGAAAAGTGCTGTGAAAGTGCCTGGAGCACATTCCTCCCTCTCCTCTTTCTCCTCTATTCCTCTTTTTCTACCGTAATAGCAGATTTAAACTCTCCTCTGTCCACAAACCCCAGTCAAAATATGCCGTGAAATCCGTCCAACGCCGTAACCCCGAGAACATTTTTATGAGCAGAAATAAAAGCGCCTACGAGAACACCTGACCGGGACTAAAGAAGAATATGACGTGAAAACCTGTGAAATCCGCCAAACTTCAGATCGTTGGAGTCATTTCGTTCAAGGTTCTGTGTTAAAAAAAATGAGGTTTAAGTCGTGTCGTGGAGCCGTTACCTCCTCAAAAACACCTGGACTTTTGTTTCGCTCGGCCTAAATGCGCAGGGTTTGTGCGTTAAACGTGTGTGAATGAAACAAAACACGACTCCAGGCCTGTTTTTGATGAGGAAACAACATTAGAACATCAGAAAATAACGTAATCTGGACCATTTAAACCAGCGTAACTTCGCAGTATTAACGCTCGTCGCTTTGGCGCTCAAATCGTAAATGTGTTCAGGCTAAAAACCTTTACACTAGGGTTTGGCAGTATCCAAATTTTGATTCCGTTAAACCTTCTCGGCATTTTACCTGGGTTTATGGTATTGTTGTACACACATAGTCTTTTTAAAGCAGAATTCATTTTTATTCGTAATTAAAGCTCTCATGGTAACGTGGCAATTGTCAAACGAATAAGATACGTAACCCCTGAAGACCTAAGGGCAATTTTAGTACGTTTCTCCTCGCCTGGATTTTTTTTCTTAATTTTGCTTTTAAAACTGCCCCTTTTACCCGATAATGAAGTGTTCTACCTCCTTTTGTTCAGTCCAACCTGTTATTTCACAATCTGCTGCTGTAGTTGTGTCATGAGGCTGTGATAAAAGCTACAGGACCAGAAATAGAGATTGAAAAAAAAAACAGAAAATAAAATTTTCACTCTTTTATACAAAACAAACAGCAAACATTTAGAAACAACTTTTTGGACATAAAAAATGCTTAATTTAGGGCCTTAGCTACAAAAATGCAGAATATCAAGTCTGTAAGTAAATTAAAAATCTCCTTATTGCCCTAAAAACAAAAAAAAGTGTAATCGCTCCATTACTTTTCTGGTCCAGTCCTGGAAACAGCTCCTGTCAGGTCCAGGGCCAGAGCCACAGCACTTCTGCATTTCCCTGGTGTTTATTACATTTGGATTTGTTCATTTTGAGTGAAATAAACATTTCAAATAAAAATAGAAAGAGATGCACAATTACACACACCAAGATGTGTAATTTTCCATGTATGTGAGAATTAACTCCACTTAGAGCGACTTTTTCACTCGTTATAAACACACACAGTCAGAGGAGTCGACCATCTTGACTCACTTCACTCTTTGGCAAAGTTTGGCTCGATCAAAATGGACGGAGCGCATGAGTTTGGGGAAAACAAAGTTCCTGTTGGACACTCGTTTTGCTCACGTCATCACACAGCGTGAGTGTGACGTAGGATAAAGCCGCAGAAATGTACAGAAACCTCTATGTCTGCACTTTCAGAGGGGAAAAGGAAGTTTCTGTCTTTTACGGTTAGAAAGTTCTGCGGTTATAGAAAACATATTCATTGTTATCGTATACACTAACGTAGGTCTTCGAGGGTTAAAGGACATATTATGCAAAATTGACATTTTTGTGCTCAAAAAATTCACATTTGCCTGGATTTTGGCGTCACAGGTAAAAATCCAGACTCCAGACTCTGATAGGCTTATACTGTATGCAAATGAGCCATGAGGTTTTAAGTTTTGTTTCTGTAAAACGTAAACAAATGTGCACAAAGCTGCATTAAACACTTTATTACTTAAAGTCTATAATGAGCGGAGCAGTGGAAATGTAGAGCAGTGGAGAGGACCAATCACAGCCCTTATCGTCTGCGTCGTTTTGAGGCGTAGTTAGAAAGTTTGGGAGGAGCATGTTGGTCGACACAAACACGTTTTGACACAGAACCATAAATCGGGCTTTACCGTCTCCTCCGTGAAAGTCTGACTTCGCCCTCGAGCGGGAACTTTTCTCCTCTTCAGCACCTCATCCCCTCTCGACTCTCGGCTTCAATAAAACGTCTCCATCACAAACTTTTCACCTCAACATCACACACGAAGCGTCAGTCAGGTTTTTTTCTTCTTCCTCGCTGCGGGTGGACGGAAATCTCCCAGCGAAATGACGGAGAGCAGAGGGGAGAAAGTCCTGCTGTGGTTTTAGGTCCTTATGCAGATTTTTTTTTAATGACGGTGATGAAACTGATACGGCTGCAACTTTTTGATACCTCAGGATACTGTATTACTGTATTATCGCCCAACCCTATTTTACAGCTACTTTTATTTGCTTTATTTACGCTGCGTCGCTCCTCGGTGCTTTTACAGGCGTTCAGGCCTCGGTCTCTCCCGGTAAAGTGGTGCTTTACTGAGAAATCAGGAGAAAAATGCTTTTAGTTGGTTTCTATAAAGAGAAGTTGTGTTAGGTAATACAAAGATGACTGTACGGAAGGAGTGGGAACCAACGTAATGCATCATATATCACCTATATAATAATACAAATAAACATTATATAACAATATAACGTTTATTTACAAAATACCAGTTTTTGTGTTGGTTTTTATTCTATTTTATTTAGTCGTGTTTATCCACAGCACCTTAAAGGCCGCTCCGTGAAAATATTGCCCAACATTAAACCAGTTGGTGGCGTTGGTCGGGGGCCGATAATTTTAAGAAATCAAACCCTTTAGCTGCATTTTGCTGTAGTTTTGTCATTGCGTTTCCCTTTTTGGTCTTGATTACTCCTGATCTAGACTTTGTTGTGAGACTAATACAGGGGTCGGCAACCAGAGCAGCTTTCATGCTTCTGTTGTGGCTCCTGTGACTTTGGAAAATAAATAATGAGTATACAATTACATTGTATTTATATTTTAGTTAATTTGTTTTTAAATGTAGCCTAATTCTAAATTTGTAGAGGACTAAACCAGGTCTAAACCAGGTCTAAACCAGGTCTAAACCAGATCTAAAACCAGGACTAAACGAACATTAAACCAGGACTAAAGCCAGGTCTAAATCAGGACTAAAATCAGGTCTAAACCAGGACTAAACCCGGACTAAACCAGGTCTAAACCAGGTCTAAACCAGGTCTAAAACCAAACAAGAATAGAATTTGCAGGAGGTGGTTGCTACAAAAAAAGTTTCTGAAGAAAACAGAACATTTAGTGCTCCGTGGGCAGATTCATTCACGCTCCAGGACACGGGTAAAATGATGAGGGACACAGGTTGGTTCGCTGCAGGTGGATAATTTAATCTTGGATTTTTATTTCCTATAAGCAGGACTCAAACAGACATTTAGTAATAATGTGTTTAATGCAGCTTTGCGCACATTTGTTTCCGTTTTAGAGAAACAAAACTTAAACCGCATGGTTAATTTGCATAAACTGCCTGAAAACAGCTCGGTGCTGATGCTTCAGCTTCTGTCAGACTAAAGGACACGACTCAGTGGAATATTTGTGTTGTATTTTCTTTGATTTCATAAATGCAACACACTTTTATACTCTTTTATACAGAGCAGACAGGTAAAATAAAATCATATGCAGTGTTATCCTCATTTTAGTGTTTTGTGGCTCTGCGGGTGTTTCTTTTCTGTGGGAGACGCTCCAAATGACTCACAGTAGTTAACCCGGCAGCCTCCACGTTAAACTAGGAAGTGAGCATGGGCGCACTTCCGGCTCCATCGATTCCAGTTCACTTTCTATTGATAAACGTCACATTTCTCTCCGTATCTGCTGCAGTGGCCTCGTCATTTTGGTCTTAAAATGTTCGTATTAACCCGCTCTGCACGATCCTGGTGTTTTTATTTCGCTATTTTGTCCGTAAATAAATCCCTGCTCCAAATTCCACCATAACTACTCGATGCCGCCCTCGATGATCTTCATTTGACTGGGTAACCTCACACTCACTTAGTCTGTGGTGTAATATTTGAGGTGAGACTCCTAGAATTTGCAAATTACTCTTTTTCCTGCTGCTCCGTGTCTATAATTTGTCATTTGAGTTCATTTCATTTCATTCTGGGTTGTAGAAAAATCGCTTTTATTTCCTGCTTCTAGTTTTTATGAAATCGTTTCAGAGGCTACAGTTACGGCGCTGATGATTTGCACAAGGGGGGAAATGTCAAGTACAGCACTCAAATTAGCGAAATATTTGGATGTTTTACTGCCTGGCAAAGAATTCGGCCTGGAGATCATTTCTAAATGTGCTACAGTAGTGAACTTAAACGACCGATAGCGTGAATAATACTGTCGTTTTATATTTAAAGGTCCTATATTATACAAAACTGACTCTCGTGAGCTTTAAATCACGTTTTAATGTTGTTGTGCACTTTATTATTGGTCTGTCTGCATCTCCAAAGCTCCAAATGCTCGTCAACAGCTCCTTTTACCTTTAGTGCAGTAGAGATTGTGTTAATAAAGCTTAGATTAAAGGTGCACTACGTAACTTCTCAGGTGGAAGTCCGCTACTCGCTGGTCTCCATGGAGATGCACGTAATATTCCACAGTATTCAATTCAATTTTTATAAACATGACATTTTCCAGTTTTCAAGTGTTGCATAAAGTAAAAGTAAATCATAAATAAAACAATAAATAAAAAGTATTAAAATGCATAAAGCTGAAAATGATTTTAAAAATGAATAAAATCAAAATAAATTAATAAACTAACACAGAGTAGCCAGTAAGAGTGAGTCTTAAGACGATACTTAAAACACTCCATTGTGGGGGATGTTCGGACGTGGGACAGTAAACATATCTTCCTTGCATGTACTCAATTACATGTGTTTTATAGCTCAAAAATACATTGATAAACATGATTTTTTACCATGTGCAGGCTCGCTTCTCCATAGATCTGACCAGTAAATGTGTAAAATCCCTCAGTCGTCCAGGTAGAATCCATGGGAAAAGGAGAAATTCAGTTTCAACTAGACAAAAATGTCAAAAAAAATCGCGTTATTAATGAGTTAACACAAAACAATTATTGTGAACTAGTATTTTCATAAGCTGTGACCACTGCTGTAACGTTTGAAAATCTACAGGATCCAACTGTAAACAGGAAGCAAAACAATTTGTACGAAACTGAGAAGCTCTGTCAGGTGCTCTGATGTTATTCATACGAGGAAAACATGAAATAAAGTCACTTCAAAACATACGGCAAATCCGTGCTTACGGCTTTTTTTGTTCTGTTGTGGCTTTTTTTTTTGTGTTGTGGCTTTTTTTTGGTGTGTTGTGGCTTTTTTTGGTGTGTTGTGGCTTTTTTGTTGTGTTGTGGCTTTTTTTGGTGTGTTGTGGCTTTTTTTTGGTGTGTTGTGGCTTTTTTTGTGTGTTGTGGCTTTTTCTTTTGTTGTGTTGTGGCTTTTTTGGTGTGTTGTGGCTTTTTTGGTGTGTTGTGGCTTTTTTGTTGTGTTGGGGCTTTTTTTGTTGTGTTGGGGCTTTTTTCTGGTGTGTTGTGGCCTTTTTTGGTGTGTTGTGGCTTTTTTGTGTGTTGTGGCTTTTTCTTTTGTTGTGTTGTGGCTTTTTTTTGGTGTGTTGTGGCTTTTTTGGTGTGTTGTGGCTTTTTTGTTGTGTTGTGGCTTTTTTTGTTGTGTTGGGGCTTTTTTTTGGTGTGTTGTGGCCTTTTTTAGTAATAATGTGTTTAATGCAGCTTTGCACACATTTGTTTCCGTTTTAGAGAAACAAAAATTAAACAGCATGGTTAATTTGCATAAACTGCCTGAAAACAGCTCGGTGCTGATGCTTCAGCTTCTGTCAGACTAAAGGACACGACTCAGTGGATTATTTGTGTTGTATTTTCATTGATTTCATAAATGCAACAGACTTTTATACTCTTTTATACAGAGCAGACAGGTAAAATAAAATCATATGCAGTGTTATTATGCGGCTCCGCGGGTGTACCTTCGATTATACCCATGACCTTCGATAAGGAGACAGAAGTTTTACAGCCTCTCTCCTCCTACGGCTCCGAGCTGTTGTTGTATCCATAAACTCGCAGAGGAGCGTATCGCAGCAGGACTCACATCTGTCTCACTGTTTAATAGATATTTCTGTCGCTGGACTTATTTTCTCTGCTAAAACGTTAGCTCTGCTGCGCCACATGTAAACAAACAGCGCCGTGTCCTGACGTCATGGCCCTCAGTACAGCAGTGTTGGAGCCATGGATCTATAAGAAAACCTTTTTGTTATTATAATTCTGTGGTTGTGGCAGACAAACACAGTCGCACACAGTTGTAATAAAAAATACACATTTACACAAGGCCTATCCAATTTTCTATGTTGATAAGAGTCTTAAAATGATGATTCAAGGGCCAAAAATGAAATGTGCAGTCAGTTTACAATTAATTGCGTGTTAACTATGACATTCGATAAGATTAATCGCGATTAAATATTTTAATCGACTGACAGCACGAAAATAAATAAATAAAACTTTTGTACCGTTGACAAATTGAATTTCTCCTTTTGTCACATGACCAGTAACTTGTGTTCGTCGTGATAACCAAATTTATTTCCTATACCACAGTCTACCTTGATTAACATAGCGTCAGACAGAGCAGTGCGCACAGTTAGCGTCACACCCCCAGAATGTCGACGCCCGCTGCAAAGTATCAGCAGAATCAAAATCGAGTTGGAGACTTCAGAATGTGGCAGCGTTAGTTTATATTGGTTCCACTTGACCTCTGGAGCCCTGTGTCCACTCTGCAGCTGCATTTTTCTCTTCAGTTCCTTTAATGGACCAATCAGGTTCAAATCGAGCTCCTCTCGAGTGAAAAATGTGCTTCAAATCAGCTCTGAGCAGCTCCAACTCTCAGCTCACAATGACGCTTTGATTGCACTTCTTTACTTGTTCAATTCCTGGGGTTAAAAAGAGCCGATTTTCTCAGTTAAATAAAACTGAGAGACAAAACTGAAGCTGTACCCACTGTTCTGTACTTTCGCGTTCCTCCAGTTTCATTGTCTTAATCATATTTCTGATCTATGCTATGCTGCAGCGTCTACATTAATAGTGTAACTTGCTCTCTTTTTTCCCCCCTAGTGGCGGACTTTGGTATTGCGGACCTGCCCCGAGCGCTGGACGTGGTGGAGCACAAACTGTCTGAGCCCGAGAGGAAGAGGAGGCACGCGAAAAAAGAAGATTACAACATCGAGGTGCTGCTGGCCGTGGACGACTCTGTGCTCAGGTTCCACGGCAAAGAACACGTCCAGAACTACGTCCTCACCCTCATGAACATCGTGAGTGGGTTTTTAATACGCTTTTTAGTGAAGGTGACTATATCCAAAAACCTAACGGGTCCATGTTACTCTATTTTCCGTTATAAAGTTGTTTCCTCGTCACAAACAGACCCGGGAACAACATTTTAACATAAAGCTGAAGCTCACAACAATCCTTTTTGTGTAATATTTAAGTGTGAATGAGCTGTGGTAATTTTTAGTTTCACATCAGTTAAGTGGAAGTTTGTGGGGAAAAAAGTTGAAAAGAGAAATATAAAAGTATAAGGAAGCCGTTATAAAATGGAAAACCTCTGTCTGTGTCAGGGGGGCCCAGAGTTTTCCCCCATCACTGTAATCACTGTATCGACTTATCGTTTTACACATGAAAGTTGGAACAGTCATTTTTGGAGGTTAATATTTATCTGTTTTTTTGTGCTAGTGTTTTTTTTTCTGTTCTACGCTAAAATCTGAGCTGTAAAAGGTTTGCACAGAAAAATCTTCTGCAGAGAAATGTGTGATTATATCGACTTTTTGGATAGATCAGGAAATAAATCTTGCTTTAATACTTGCTTTACACTTAAAAATAGCTTAAAAATAAAACTTAAAAAACTTGCTTAAAAACAGAAACTTAAACTTAAAAAACTAATCTTAAAAAACTTAATCTTAAAAAACTTAAACTTAAAAACTGAAATTTAAACTTAAAAAACTAATCTTAAAAAACTTAATCTTAAAAAACTTAAACTTAAAAACAGAAACTTAAACTTAAAAAACTAATCTTAAAAAACTTAATCTTAGAAACAGAAACTTAAACTTAAAAAATGTAAACTTAAAAACATAATCTTAAAAAACATAAAATTAAAAACTTAATCTTAAAAACAGGAACTTAAACTTAAAAACAGAAAATTAAAGTTAAAAACTTAATCTTAAAAAACTTAAAAACAGAAACTTAAACGTAATATTAAAAAACAGAAACTTAAAATCTTAAACTTAAAAATTTAATCTTAAAAATGTAAACTTAAAAACCAACTTAAACTTAATAAAAACTTAAACTTAAAAACAGAAACGTAAACTTAAAAACAGAAACTTAAAATCTTAAACTTAAAAATTTAATCTTAAAAACTGTAATTTTAAAAACAAACTTAAATTTAATAAAAACTTAAACTTAAAATCTTAAAATGACCTCCTTCCCGAAAGTCTTTTCTATACAATTTTTAATCCTCCTCAAAATGAAAAATTATAAAACACACATAAACATACACATTTCTGCTACATTTTTACCCCAAAGAGCTGTTTTCTTTTTTCTCTTGTCAAAATCTATTATTTGGATTCACATGTTCCCACGCCTGCTCTGCCGGGAATGTTCCGCAGTGGGACATTAAACAGCTCTACTTCACATTTATTCAGTTACAGGTGCTTTTAGAGCTCAGAAACACCTAAACACAATAAAAACAGGATTTCTGACTGTGAGCGGGGTCGCCTCTCCGCAGATCTGACCTGTTACTCGGCTCTAGAAAGGGGAAACCAGACAATAACATCGGCCTTTTCTTTCCTGCCGTTTGTGGCTCACACTCAGATGCGTCGAATAGTTTCACTCGGGCTGTGGGAGATTACGACTCGAGCGGCTCCTGTCACCATAATCCGCTTGTGCCTTTAAACCCGGAGTCAGACCCTGCGGAGCGCCGAGTAAAGCCGAGACGGTCACCGAACGCACCGGAGCATAAAACAGGGTTCACTCTGGGCCTCTAAGCCCGGACTGTGGATGGAAATGGACATAACTCACCTGCTGGACGCTGCGGTCCAAATATGAAGTGAGCATGAACGTCCAAGAGTGCAGCTCCATAACATCCCAACTTTATTTATAAAACTATGGAAGCCGGGGGGGCTCACAACAAATACAAACGCCACAACACACCAAAAAAAGCCACAACACACCAAAAAAGCCACAACACACCAAAAAAAGCCACAACACACCAAAAAAGCCACAACACACCAAAAAAAGCCACAACACACCAAAAAAGCCACAACACACCAAAAAAGCCACAACACACCAAAAAAGCCACAACACACCAAAAAAAGCCACAACACACCAAAAAAAGCCACAACACACCAAAAAAGCCACAACACACCAAAAAAGCCACAACACACCAAAAAAAGCCACAACACAACAAAAAAAGCCACAACACAACAACAAACGCCACAGCGGACGTGGCCGATCATATTAAAATGATCATCATTATTATTATTGTTACTAATCTGCATAAATAAACTCAACTTTACAACATATAAACCATCAGCACTGCAGAGCCACATCAGTGTGAGATCAGAATGTGTTTAATGCAGCTTTGACATGTTTCTTTATGTTTTACAGAAACAAAACTTAAAACCAAATGTCTCATTTGCATAAACTGTAAACGCTGAAAAAAAGCAGCTCTTTCCTTGTGCTGATGCTTCGGCTTCTGTGGGACTTAAGGACACGACTCAGTGGATTATATGAGCGTCTTTCTGTGACACAGGTTTGTTTGTGTCGTTCTTGGGGGAAAGTGAGAGATGCTCTGCAGGAAGTGGCTACGGAAAGACTATAGGAAGTCTTGGCGAATGCAAAATGTAAAATGCTGTAATGCAAAATGTCGCGCTGTACGCATGGAATATACAGTGTATTAAAAAAATCTTTAATATCGATTTTCCAAAAAAACAAAAACAAATCCATTTGACTTGCCAACTCAATTTTTATTTTAAATAGATTTTTTTGCCCAGGCACAAGTCTATTGCCAGTTTACTGCACAAAGCTGTTGAAAACTACCGCTTCGTGACATCACCAGGTGGAACAGAGCATTTTTATCTTTGGAGATGTAACCAGACTAATAATAAAGAGTTACTCAAACACGTGAATGAATCAAAACACAACTCCAGGGCTGTTTTTGACACGGTGACAACATTATGACTCGACTAAACGCTCAAAAGAGTCCATTTTGTGCAACATAGGACCACTACAGTGTTCGCTTTATGATCTTGGTGTTTTTATTTTGTTATTTTGTCCCTAAATCAAGACATGAACATTAATAACAGCCCAGTTAGCAGCATGTTTGATTGACTGACGGCGCTCACGGCTCATTGCTAAGTGGGCGTGTACAACAACGTACAGGATATTATAATTTTGCTCCATATGATCCGCTCTGATTTAGTGTTTTCGTCCTGATTCACGTGGGTCCCGCTCGCTCCGTCCACGTTTGTCGTACCGTCGATAGGTCTGAATGGGGTTGTCATGGCAACGTGCAGCGCCAGAAAATGACTCGGAGCGATGTAAACAAGCCCTGACTCGCTTTACAAGGAAACGCGCCCCGGTCATTGTTGGAAAATGACAACGCCGCAGAGTTAATTGCAAAGAGGAAGTAGGTTAATTAAAGACGGAGGAGGTCCTGCGGCTCATAGGTCACGATGTTTTTAAAAATACGTCTTTGGATTAAGGTAAGATCGGGGATTTGTAGGAAAGGAATTAGGACAAGAAATTATCCATGAAATAAGGTCTGAAACCGGGACTTTTGCATCAAGGGGAAGGACTAGAACCATGGACTTAACGTGGTCTAAACCAGGACTAAAGCAGAACTTAACCAGGACTAACGAAGAGCGCAAGGACTAAAAGAATGAAAGAAAGAAAAAAAATGTAAAAGAACTAATTGAACAAATACAAGTTTAGTTTAGTCCTGGTTCAGTTCTGGTTCAGTCCTCTGGTTTTATCCTGGTTCAGTCCTCCTGCTTCTGTACTAGTTCAGTCCTGGTTCAGTTCTGGTTTAGTCCTGGTTTAGACCTGGTTTTGTCCTGGTTTAGTCCTGATTCAGTCCCGCTTTAGTCCTCCTGTTTTAGTCCTGTTTTAGTCCTGGTTTAGTCCTGATTTAGTCCTGGTTTAGTCCTGGTTTAGTCCTGGTTTAGTCCTGGTTCAGTCCTCCTGCTTCAGTACTAGTTTAGTCCTGGTTTAGACCTGGTTTAGTCCTAAACTAGGACTGAACCTAGTTTAGCCCCGGTTCAGTCCTGATTTAGACATTTTAGTCCTGTTTTAGTCCTGTTTTAGTCCTGTTTTAGTCCTGGTTCAGTCCTGGTT